>ML660200.1:64529474-64648817 GCA_007570785.1 Antilocapra americana | reverse complement strand
GCAGCTCCTCTGTCCATGGGGTTTCCCAGGCAAGAATACTGGGTAGGCTGCTGTTCCCTTCTCCAGGGGACCGTCCCCATCCGTGGATCGAACCCTAATCTCCTGCACTGGCAAGTGGATTCTTTACCACCGAACCACTAGGGAAACTCTATCAAGGTGTATGAAGTCACAAATCTAACATTTAATACTGTAGAGAGTTTGTAGTCATTCACGGGGGTTATTACTGTTCCAGGATCTCCATCCTGAAGTTTGAAGTTAGCCTTTGCATTTTGACAGTTTCCTGTTTTCTGCTTTCAACCAGTGGTGATACTGTGAATAGTCACTAAAAGTTCCTTACCTTTTTCCATTAAGTTTCATGACTGGTATTGAGTAATATTCTTTGTATCCCGAGTCTTCTGCAAATGTATTAACAGCACAATCCCGTATTTTTTCTAAGTTATTCTAAAATATAAATTATGTTACTAAAAAAACAAATATAAACAATTGTAGTACTTATTTTAGCTGAAATTTTATACTTGTAAAGAACAAATTTTTAATAAAATATCCCAAGAGACCCTGAATGTATATAACCGAATGTATATAATCCCTAACTTGGATTTGAGGGAAAATTATTTTTACAAGAAATAAAATGTGGAGAAAGTAGAAAAGCAATGACAATTGAAATGTATTATGTTTTCCAGATGAAGAACTATTGTTCTCAAACTCTGGAGGATCTCTGTTTTAATGCTAATCCTTGAGAAAGAGAATATGTAGTTAACGTTCAGAGATTTCTTCTGTACTCAGTTAACTATTCCAGGGCAAATACGGCCTATAAATACGGCAAGGATGACAGTTGTGCCTCTGACATTTAACACAGGGCCGTACATAGACCTGCACTTAATTCACATATGTTATGTAATGTATGAAGAAGCTAGTGAGTTGTGGAGATCATCATTTGGAGAGCTGCCTAGTGCCTGCACCAAAAGAAACTCTTTCTGGTTGGAGAAGAGGGTGAAAGAGTTGTGAAATGACAAACAATTTCAGGAACAGCAATAATTTAGACCTTAAAATCTTCCAGAGCATTCTCAATTGAAGGGGTGCTGATATCAAATTCAATTCCTCCATGAACATGAAAATACTGATCCTCTTTGTAGTGAAAATTTTGGCATTTAAAATCTTGCCCATAAATAAATGGAGGCAATTCTCGCTCTGTCTTGACCTTGTCATCTCAAAAAAAATGAAAACAAAATTTTGTTTAAAAGTTCAACAATGGAATATAAGCAGTCATATTTTGGAGGTCTCAATTCATTTTTACATAAAGTGAAACAAATCCATGTGAAATGGAAATCCTCACAATTGTAGTCTTTAAAATTATTTATGCTCAAGGTATATTTTAAATATTGAAATATATTTATATCATATATTTTGGGCATTTTTGATAGTTTCAGCTCCCTCTTCTCTTATGTTGGTCTACTCTTTTGTTATAGGACCAATATATTACTTAAGTTTTTAATATATTTTCATCTTTTTTTTTCAGAAATGTAAGACATTTAAGATCTTTTACTGCTCCATATTAATCTGGGTCAATTTCTAATTTTCCTGAAAAACACAATAGGGATGTTGAGTAGAAGTGCACTGAATTTATTCTTTGCATGAGCTATGATATAGCGCCATCCTGTCATGGACATAACATATCTCAGAATTCATTTTGTCTTTCAATCATCTTCGTAATTGATAAAGATATGTACCTTGTACTATGTGACTATACCAGGCATTTTTAATTACTTTGGAGACATCACATTTTGGTTTTTATTTATTTATATTTTAATTGAAGGGATTGCATATTGCTTTTCTATAATTGCTTTATGGAATTGTGTTGTTTTCTGTCAAACCTTAACATGTTTTTTTTATTTTTAACATGCTATAGCTTGGTTATATGCTTGAAACCAAATACTATAAATAAAATTGAATTTAAACATAAATTCAATATATATCTACTTTTTAAATATAATTTTGGCAATACTCTTACCTGAAAAAGGCTGAAGCAGACCACTTAAATATGGAACTTTCATCTTCTTTTTTAAGCTCAGTAGAAATGGAGTCAGAAAACATATTAATTTTAGGTATCCTATCCCTTTCCTGATTTCTTTTTTATTCTCAAAGTGTTTTTGAATAATCTTTTTTTGAAGATATAATCTTTGATGTAATCTCTGGTAGGTACAAATATCCAGATTATCCTGATTACATTTTATAGCATTAGTAAGCCAATAGGCTGTTTCAAATATAAAAACATTTTCACACTGTTGAACTTGTGTGGTGCTGAATGTCATCTTTAGTAGGATATTTTCTGCATATTTCATAAATACAGCTTTTTCTTCAGGGCTATTGGGATTATATGTTGGATCTTCATTCATGTCTTCATCATAGATTCCTTCAAAGTCTGGATCCTTTGCAATATCAATCAAACCTTCACAGTAAAAAAGAAAGATTTAAGATTGTGAAATTTTCATACTTGGCTTCTGGAAAAATAGATTGAATACAGTTTCATCCTAAAATTCTACCAAAATGACAGCAAAGGAATAATGAAATACCATTAAAACTGTCAAAGAAGAAAAGCAGATAGATACATGGTAACTAAGCCACGTAAAGAAAGAGAGAAGCTTGTGGAATCAAAAAGAATTGATTTTCATCCTCTCTGAAGGAATAATACAACACCAGGGAAACATAATAACATGTCTTATCTTTAATTAAAGAAAATATGAAAGAACAACGAGAAATGCGATCTTCCTTTAAGCCAAGAATCAGCTTCTTACTTGGGCATAAAGTGTCTTTGTTTATTCAGTTCTTATAACACACATTTTTTCTCCTTGCTAATAACAGAAGCTAAATATATATAATAAATAACTTTCCTACTAACTAATCATAATGAAACAAGAATGAAAACTTAGTTTTATTCTATACTATAAATGACAAATTTCTTATATTTTCTTTCCATTTATAATGAAATTGTCATTTCTTGTTGTCAAATTGTCTTTTTAAAGACAATTTGTCTTAAAGTGGTCTTTAATTTAGGCTTCAGAAAATGGCCTAGAATCATAAAATATGACTTGGTAGAACATATGGCGCTTGTTTGTAACATGTGCTTTATGATGTAAGTAATGATCAGCGTGCCTCCCCCTTTCTTTTTCCTTTTTTTCTTCCTAAAATCTACATATTTAAAAAGCAAGAATAGGCTAGGATTTTCAAGATGACCACTATGATTCATATTCTTTTTGCAAAAGAGTAGGATAAATTATTGAGATGAAAAAAAAAACCGGAAGTGTTTCTCACAGTTAAAATAGATCTAAATACAAGCTAGAGCATCACTGATTCCTCTAAAACTTTGTGGCTTGGGTGGATGGGAGCCAAAACGCAGCAAGTCAATTCTCACCCCAGAGAGGCAGAAAGGCTGAGATGTGGGAAGTAGAGGGAATGAAGAGCTCCACAGCCCCTTCCGCTTCTTGGGCACCAGACTCACCGCCCCCTCAAAGCAGGAGACAGAAGGAAACAGATCAGTCAAAAAGATAATGGCATCTGGGGAGAGCCCCCCCACCCCAGTGATTTACTAAAGGAAATCAGTCCTGGGTGTTCATTGGAAGGACTGATACTGAAGCTGAAACTCCAATAATTTGGCCACCTGATGCGAAGAACTGACTCATTGGAAAAGACTCTGATGCTGGGAAAGATTGAAGGCGGGAGGAGAAGGGGACGACAGAGGATGATATGGTTGGATGGCATCACCGACTCAATGTACATGAGTCTGAGTAGGCTCTGGGAGTTGGTGTTGGACAGGGAATCCTGGCATGCTGCAGTCTATGGGATTGCAAAGAGTCAGACATGAATGAGCAACTGAACTAAAATGAATAAATATCTTTACTTGAATGTCCTAGACGTACTCCCAAACAAAATCCATTTTTCCTCTCCCCCAAATTTGCTTTTCTTCCATTCCTTATCAAAGTTAAAAGCACTATTTATCCATCAGTTCCTCAAATTAAAAGGGCTTCCCTTGTGGCTCAGCTGGTAAAGAATCTGCCTGCAATGCAGGAGACCTGGCTTTGATCCCTGGGTTGGGAAGATCCCCTGGAGAAGGGAAAGGCTACCCACTCCTGTATTCTGGCCTGGAGGATTCCATGGAGTGCATAGTCCATGGGGTTGCAAAGAGTCGGACACGACTGAGCGACTGAACTGAACTGAACTAAAGCACTGTAGGGGGCTTCCTGGTGGCTCAGTGGCTTGTTGGTTAAGAATCCGCCTGCCAATGCAGGAGACTCAGGTTCGATCCCTGTGTCAGGAAGATCCCCTGGAGAAGGAAATGGCAACCCACTTAAGTGTTCTTGCTTGGAAAATTCCATGGAAGAGGAGCCTGGTGGGTCCATGAGGTTGAAGAGTTGGACACAACTTAGTGACTAAATAAAAACAAAGCAGTGAAGGCGTAATGAGAATTTAAAGACAAAAAAAGACACATTTCTGTGCTCTTGAGTTCTCAAGCACAGAAAATCTATTAAGGAAGACAGAGATGAAGCCAACAATTTCAATAAAAAGTGGTACAATGTGCACAGAGGAGGTGGTGTCTGAATCAAGCATCAAAAAATGAGTAGCAATAACCTGGGAAGGAATGCAGAAGAGTGGGGTGAGGCAAAGAGCATTCCAGACAAAGGTCAAGGAATAAAAAAATAACCATTTCACTCTACCAGCTTTTGGTATTAAACAAGGCCATCAGATCAAGGGACCAGCCCTACTTAGTATACTTTCTCAGCAAACTGGAGAACAGGACCAGAGTTTTGGTGTTGTATTTTCCACTACTGTTGCTAGTTTTTCTAAGGGTGGTGTTTGCTGGTGGTTTTGTGCTATGCAAAGCTATTAGAGAGCTGAAGTTGAACTTGTCCTCACTGATTCATAGAAGTCTTCCTTCCCCCCAGTATTGTTGGCTTCCTGCAGAGTTCCTTGGAAATCCACTGTAGCACAGTTTTTAAGGCAATCACATGGTCGGTTGCAAGGTTTGAACCCAGACTCACAGTCAAGAGAGGAGCTGCTGTTTCTCCAACATGAAAGATGAAATAGCAAGTCTTCCCAGCATCTTGCTGCTATGCAGTGGCACCTCCAAGAACTAAACCGGGAGCACAGGGCTAAAGCCAAATCTCCATGAGTCACACTCTAAATCAGACACCTTGTGACCCTGGCGGTCTTTATTTCACCCTGGCTCTTACTGCATGGACCAGCTCCTCACAGATATAACCTGACCACACCTTGCCCCAGACGCACCATGAGGACCTCACTTTTGCCCTGGGTTTCTTCTCTTCACTGCTGTGTTGGACTCCTGATGGAATGCAGTCAGCCACTCTGACGGATGAACGAATCTGCACACAGCGTTAACCCCATGTAATCTTTGACCAGTGAAGGAGAGGAGCCAGCCCCTACTCCCTCCCTCAGGCTGACAATCCTGAAGTATATTCTGTGTGACTCCCCAGAGTCCCAGCCGGACTGTAACTAAACATCTAAGTGCTGAAAGCTCACCAGCGTATCCGTGGATTGATGATCCCTCCTTTTCTATGCATTTCCTGTCCCTCACTCCTGTCCCTTGGGGTCATTTTCCATAAACTACCCTGACTTAAGTCCTCATTTCAGACCCTAATTTGGGGGGCAACCTAGGCTAATACACTTGGCACTTGTATGCTGGTATCTGACCCTGTATATCCTTGAGCATGCAGCATAAAAGCCCCATCTCCTAAGAGGCCGGGTGTCTTTCCCACAATCTGATGCTTGGCCCTGCAGGATGTCACAGGGATGCTCCTGATATGGTGGGCGATGGGAACCTGTACCACGCCCTGCTGTCTCGCTGAGTTTCCCCCTGCAAAGTGCTCCAGCACTCTGGAGTAAGTGCTGCTCGGTCATTTACCACTGTTTGCACTGTACCGTTGTTATAGAGGCTGAGGATGCTGATGCTGCTGGTTCAACACACTTCTCAACAGTGGTAGAGGCAGAGGAAAACCTCTGTCCATATATGATGCACTTCTTTGACGGCTCAGCAGCCAATATTACAAAGTGCTTTGGTGTAACACAGTATTTCTCCCAAGGCACATGGCGGTAGAGTGACTGGATCTGCATGATTTCTAGCCTAATTCATTTTCAGTGAAAAGGGATTACAGGCAGAGAGAGCAGTCAGAAAGCAGTTGCAGTATGTAAGGCTAGAGAAAAGGATGTTCTGTATCAGGGTGTTGCAGCTGAGATGAACCAAAGTGGATGGATTTGGGATAGTTTAAAGGTAGGATCATAATAGTCAAGGCATGAATTCTCATCCAGGAAAGAAGAATTAAGTAGAAATGTCCAGGACTGATATTTAGCTATATATCAACATGGCTACATTGTTAAAATACTGAAACCTTTGATATTGTTTGGTAAACGGAATTGCTCTCCCCCCCACCCATGACAGTCTAGAAAGCTTCATGATGCAGCAAAGGGTACATATGACAAGCGGGAGGCCTCTGAGATCTTGTTCCAGCATTATTACTGATGCCCGTTCTAACCGGCCAGTGCTTATGCTGTACTGATGATCAATTCTGAATATCACCCCTGAAAATGTAGACAATGGAAGACAGACAACGTCAGTCTCCGGGTGCTCCCCAACTCCACCTACAACTTGATTAGAGTGTTTCTATGTGGCTCTGATGCCCTCAATCAGGTGCACCACTGTGAGGGAATCCTCATAGAGGATGGCCTCAGATATGATGGGCAGCTGGATTCAAAAGACCGGAAGCTGGGCTGTGAAGTTGCTTGATATAATTGATTTTATCACCAACTGGGAGGGAGCCCTCTGTCCTTAGATATAAAACAGGGCATGCCCTCCCTCCTGCCCTGATCATGTCTCTTCTTACTACTGATGCTCTCATGAGATGGTTTAAAGGCTCTTGTGACTTTTACACATAAATGACTGCATCCTCCACGTGCACCTCTAACCCTGATCACGCTCCAGAATTCGACTTCTATAATGGAAGTTTCTACCTGGATATCTACCTAGTTTCTACCTAGAATCTAAAAAGGGGACACTGTTTCTTTACTAGTCAATCTGTCATCTATGGCCTGTGCTTTTCTTGACACATGCCAGATTGGAACGATGGTTCTTTAGTCCCACCTTTTCTCCAATGAGGGCCTCAAATAATTTTTGTGAAAACAGAAGAAAAGCAAACCCAATTTTTGTCAGGACTGTCAAAGCTCTAACATTGTTAAAAGCTGCCATCCACTCCTGCTGATCCTTAATAAACTCCATGGAGCTCAGAGCTTCACAAAGCTCCTGTCACAATCTCAATCAAGAAGAGCAAACCATGAAATTTAGTTTCCAGACATATCTTGGTCAATGCAAGCAGGTAGAAACATGATCTGACTTGTGCCATGTTCCTTACAGTCTTCCAGTGACTAGTTAATAGTTACTAGACAATTTCCAGAATAGAAGATTCCTTGACTACTAAATCTATATCCTAGTTTAGTTATATTTTATTTATGTGACCTGAACTAGCCTTGAAGATCCTAATCTACCAGAAATGATAGAACTTCTGGGTAAATGTTAACAAAGTTTTTAAGATTTTGACCATGCCATTACACGCTAGTAAAGTAATGCTTAAAATTCTCCAAGCCAGGCTTGAGCAATACGTGAACTGTGAACTTCCAGATGTTCAAGCTGGTTTTAGAAAAGGCAGAAGAACCAGAGATCAAATTGCCAACATCCGATGGATCATCGAAAAAGCAAGAGAGTTCCAGTAAAGCATCTATTTCTGTTTTACTGACTATGCCAAAGCCTTTGACTGTGTGGATCACAATAAACTGTGGAAAATTCTGAAAGAGATGGGAATACCAGACCACCTGACCTGCCTCTTGAGAAACCTGTATACAAGTCAGGAAGTAACAGTTAAAACTGGACACGGAACAACATACTGGTTTCAAATAGGAAAAGGAGTACGCCAAGGCTGTATATTGTCACCCTGCTTATTTAACTTATATGCAGAGTACATCATGAGAAACGCTGGGCTGGAGGAAGCACAGCTAGAATCAAGATTGCTGGGAGAAATATCAATAACCTCAGATATGCAGATGACATCACCCTTATGGCAGAAAGTGAAGAAGAACTAAAGAGCCTCTTGATGAAAGTGAAAAAGGAGAGTGAAAAAGTTGGCTTAAAGCTCAACATTAATAAAACTAAGATCATGGCATCTGGTCCCATCACTTCATGACAAGTAGATGGGAAAACAGTGGAAACAGTGTCAGACTTTATTTTTCTGGGCTCCAAAATCACTGCAGATGGTGATTGCAGCCAGGAAATTAAAAGAGGTTTACTCCTTGGAAGGAAAGTTATGACCAACCTAGACAACATATTAAAAAGCAGAGACATTATTTTGCCAACAAAGGTCCGTATAGTTTAAGGCTATGGTTTTTCCAATGGTCATGTATGGATGTGAGAAGTGGACTATAAGAAAGCTGAGCACCGAAGAATTGATGCTTTTGAACTGTGCTGTTGGAGAAGACTCTTGAGGATTCCTTGGGCTGCAAGGAGATCCAACCAGTCCATCCTAAAGGAGATCAGTCCTGGGTGTTCATTGGAAGGACTGATGTTGAAGCTGAAATGCCAATACTTTGGCCACCTCATGCGAAGAGCTGACTCATTCGAAAAGAGCCTGATGCTGGGAAAGATTGAGGGCAGGAGGAGAAGGGGACGACAGAAGATGAGATGGCTGGATGGCATCACCGACTCAATGGACATGGGTTTGGGTGAACTCCGGGAGTTGGTGATGGACAGGGAGGCCTGGCGTGCTGCGATTCATGGGATCGCAAAGAGTCAGACACGACTGAGCAACTGAACTGAACTGATATTCTCTTCAACAATGTATCTATAGGATGTCAAAATATCAGTACCCTTTAAGAGAGAACTACCAGACCAGTCAAGGGAATGCAGAAATTAATGGAATTTACTAGCTATTACTGGCAGTCTTTTGCATTACTTCACCCTAGTCATCCAAAGATCTGAACAAGAATAAGAGATTTTCAGGTTCCAGTTATGGCTATAATGTTTTAGTAGCTAGTGATTCTTCAGCCCTAGGAGTAGAGAATATAAACACCCACCCAGTGGAATTTGTGCTGATTCCACTAATATCACAAACTAATTTTCTCCTAGAGGAGGAGAATTTCTGCCTAAACTCACTACTCATGGACTCTTCTCTCAACAGAAGTTGATGACCTTGCATGGAAATGAGAGCTATTACCAGACATAGAGGCACCATCTTCAAGAGACGGTACTGCTCGCTGGTACACAAAATGCTACAGAAGCTGAAACACATCTGGACACCCAACCCATAGCATGTGAGTCAGGCTGTCTTATTGTCATCAAACAAACTTTTTTCACATGCATTTGAACTTCACAGCAGTCTAGCCACAGATGTAGTAAAAAGCAAACAAACACTTGTGTAGTTTGGGTTCTAACCAAGATTCAAAAGGTGACATTGAAAAAAAGATAAATTATTGAAAAGTTAGATTCTTTGGAATTTAAAAAAATCTCTTTTAAGAAATGTGGCTAAAATAAAACCAAGTCACATATAAATTACTTTTACTTTTTAAAAGAGGATTCTAATAAAAATAAAACATGTTAAATTCTCTTACCTGCTGAACTAAACTCTGCAAATATGTCTCTGTTTGTTTGAGGCTTCCCATCTGGATCAATGTCCATAATGGTACGCCACAATTCAGAAAATCTAGCTCGTTTTTCTTTGGGCATATATATTCCATGCCACAGTGCTTTCAACATGTAGTCAATATTGATCAGAATTTGCCCAATTCTGGTATCAAAATAAGCTGGAGGTAATTGACAAGAAGAACTCTGATCGTAATTAGCTTCTAAACTGATTGAAGGAATTTGATTTAAGCAATAAATTCCAACAGCCAATTCTCTTATGATCTGATGGACTTCTCTATAGTCTAAGAGGGCATCAGGGTCCACAGGAGTCAGCAGGATTGCAGTGGAGAAGCCTACATTATTCATTTGACTCATAATTCCACACGGCATGTCTAGTTGAGAGCGAACATCTTCTTTGGCAGACAACCAGCTAACTAGCGCAGTAGTCAGCAACTCTTGTACTTCACTCCTATCATATTTTTCAAAAAAAGCAGAAGCATTTCTCTGTACAGCTAAATTTTCCAGGTAAGTTTCTTCATCTTGATTTTGATCAAATCTAGGTGCTCCTTTTTTGGGCAATCTTAACATTTCTAGTTAATTCTAGTGTGTCCTTTTTGAAGTTTCTGCAATGAAATGAATAAAAAGGAAAAGACCAGCAGTAAAATTTATCATGGTAAGGAAGCTGCATTCCTCAAGAAATAAATCTATACCTTTCATTTTTATGGTTAATTGCTTCATGGTCAACCATTGCATGATTGACACACATTATATTAGTTTCAGGTGTACAACATAGTAATTTAATACTTGTATATATTTTGAAATGATCATCACAAAAAATCAACTTAACATCTGTTACCATATATAGTTACAGAATTTTTTTCTTATGAGACCTTTGCAGATTTACTCTTAGCAATATTCAGATATGCAATATATTATTATTAACTATAAACATTTATTTATTTTTGGCTGCTCTGGGTCTTTGTTGCTGCAAGGGCTTTCTCTAGTCATGATGAGTGGGGGCTGCTCTTCGTTGCAATATACGGGCTTCTCAGTTGCGGTGGCGTCTCTTGTTGCAGAGCACAGGCTAGATGCACGGGCTGCAGACGTTGCAGCTCACTGGCCCCAGAGCGTGGGCTCAGCACTTGTGGCACAGAGACTCAGGTGCATGTGGAATCTTCCCGGAGAAGGCACTGAACCTGTGTTCAGTGGTGGATTCTTATCCACTGTGCCACCGGGGACGTCCTGGTCTTATTAACTATAGTTGCCACGCTATACATTACTTCCCCATGACTTATTTATTTTATAACTGGCGTTTGTACCTTTTGACTCCCTTCACCCATTTTACCCATCTCACTCTCTGCCTCTAGCAACCACCAAACTGTTCTCTGTATCTATGCTTGGGTTTCTTTTTGTTTGTTTAGAGATTCCACATTAAGCAAGATCATATAGTATTTGTCTTTCTCTGTCAGACTTACTTCACTTAGTATAATGCCTTGAAGGGCCAATCCGTGTTGCCACAAATAGCAAGATTTCCTTCTTTTTTATGGCTAAACAATATTTCATTGTGTATGTGTAAATAAATGCTCCACTTTCTTTACCCATTAATCTGTCAATAGGTTGTTTTTATGTCTTGGCTGTTGTAAATAAAACTGTACTAAATATGGAGGACTATATATCTTTTGGAATTAGTGTTTTCATTTTCATTGAATAAATACACATAAGTGGAATTACTGGATGATATAGTAGTTCTATGGGCTCCCGGGTGGCTCAGACAGTAAAGAATTTGCCTGCAGTGTGGGAAACCTGGATTTGATCCCTGGGTTGGGAAGATCTCCTGGAGAAGGGAATGGCAACCCACTCCGGTATTCTTGTCTGGAGAATTTCATGGACAGAGGAGCCTAGTGGTCAGCAGTCCATGCGGTCACAAAGAGTCAGAAACGACTGAGCAACTAACACTTTCATGGTAGTTCTAATATATTTTTCAGGCTTAAACTAATTGCAGCATAAGAAAGTTGAAATCTGAATTAAAATTGTAGAACTTTAACAATAATCATAATATGTTTTTCAAAAGAGGTAAAAAGATACAAGGAAGTATATCAAAAAGAAACAAGTTAAAAAAAAAGAAACAAGTTTATATATAAGAAGATATTGCTGCATACCTATTCTTTTGTTGTTGTTGTAGAGGTGTTTTCCTAAGGACAATTTTTTCAGGGTTTTTGTTTTGTTTTTTTAAAGCAAGAAAACAAACACTTGCTTTAAAAAAAAAAAGCGAAGACAAAAAATACTTCCTTAATGTTGTAACTCTGTTCGATAGAAATGGGATTCTATGCAGTGCCTATTTCTGGAATAATAACCTAACTAGTATTTACTGAGTATCTATTTATCCTGCTCTTTATACACAAAATTTTTCATTTAACAGGCCTCTCTGTACAGTGATTCTCAAAATCTAGGCCGTTTGGAAATCACCTGGGGCTGGTTCCGGCAGACTGCTGGATCCTACTCTAGAAATTTCTGAGTTGGGTAGGAGTGGGGCCAGAGGATTTCCATTTCTGAACAAGTTAGATGCTGCTGGTCTGGCAGGATACCTGGAGAGCCCAGTTCCGCGACAGGCGTTGGGAGCGCACGTCTACAGAGGCAGAAACCAGGCTAGGAAGAACAGGGGACGGGCCTGAGGTCTGACACCTTCAGAGTCAGCAAACTGACTCCTCAAGTCCACCCTCAAGTCCAAGACCTGTGCCCACACAGACGCGCGAAAAGGGAAAGGACGCGGAAAGGCAGAAACCTGCTCTGAGAGGCCAGTTTGTTCGTCCAGGAAGGACGCTTCATCGGCACCGGGTGGCCCGGTATCCCCGGGGTCGGGGACAGCAGTCCTCTCGGAGGGTCCCCAGCCTGGACCCGAACTCACCGTCTGGAGCCCCGAGTGAGGAGGGCGAGGGCGGCCCGGCAGGGACCCTGCTCCGCGGAGGACGCAGGCCCGCCCGCCGCGCGGGCAGCAGCCGTTGGGCCTCGGGCCGGGCGCCGCCGGCCGGGCGCCGCCAGGGGACGCGTTCGCGCCCCGCGGCGGGGCCTCTCCCGAGGCCGCGGGGGCCCCGCGAAGACTCGTCCCGGGAGAGGCCCCGCACCACCACCCCGCCCACCCCTTTAGAACCCAGTCTGGACTGCGCTTGCGAAGGCAAGTGGGTCTTAGCTAGCGGAAGTGTTGGAATTCCAGCAGAGCTACTTCAAATCCTGAAAGATGATGCTGTGAAAGTGCAGCCCTCAATATGCCAGCACATTTGGAAAACTCAGCAGTGGCCACAGGACTGGAAAAGGTCCGTTTTCATTCTAATCCCAAAGAAAGGCAATGCCGAAGAATGTTCAGACTACCGCACAATTGCGCTCATCTCACACGCTAGCAAAGTAACGTTCAAAATTCTCCAAGTGAGGCTTCACCAGTATGTGAACCATGAACTTCCAAACTTTCAAGCTGGATGTAGAAATGTCAGAGGAACCAGAGATCAAATTGCCAACATCCCTTGCATCATAGAAAAAGCAAGAGAGTTCCAGAAAAAAACATTAGCTTTATTGACTACACCAAAGACATTGTGTGGATCACAACAAACTGTGGACAATTGTTAAAGAGTTGGGAATACCAAGCCACCTTACCTGCCTCCTGAGAAATCTGTATGCAGGTCAAGAAGCAACAGTTAGAACCAGACATGGAACAACAGACTGGTTCCAAACAGGGAAAGGAGCACATCAAGGCTGTATATTGTCACCCTGTTTATTTAACTTATACACAGAGTACATCATGTTAAATGGCAGGTTGGATGAAGCGCAAGCATCAAGATTGCTGGGAGAAATATCAATAACCTCAGATATGCAGACGACACCACCCTTATGGCAGAAAGTGAAGAGAAACTAGAGAGCCTCTTGATGAAAGTGAAAGAGGAGAGTGAGAAAGTTGGCTTAAAACTCAACATTGAAAAAATGAAGATAATGGCGTCTGGTTCCATAATTTCATGGCAAATAGATGGGGAACCAGTGGAAACAGTGACAGATTTTATTTTCTTGGGCTCCAAAATCACTGCAGATGGTGACTGCAGCCATGAAATTAAAAGATGCTTGCTCCTTGGAAGAAAAGCTATAACAAACCTAGACAGTGTATTAAAAAGCAGAGACATTACTTTGCCAACAAAGATCAGTCTAGTCAAAGCTATGGTTTTTCCAGTAGTCATGTATGGATGCGAGAGTTGGACCATAAAGAAAGTTGAGTACCAAAGAATTGATGCTTTTTAACTGTGGTGTTGGAGAGTCCCTTGGATTGCAAGGAGATCCAATCAGTCAATCCAAAGGAAATCAGTCCTGAATATTCATTGAAAGGACTGATGCTGAAGCTGAAACTCCAACATTTTGGCCACCTGATGTGAAGAAGTGACTCATTGAAAAAGACCCTGATGCTGGGAAAGATTGAAGGCAGGAGGAGAAGGGGATGACAGAAGATGAGATGGTTGAATCGCATCACCAATTCGATGGACATGAGTTTGAGCAAGTTCCAGGATTTGGTGATGGACAGGGAAGCCTGGCGTACTGCAGTCCACGGCGTCGCAAAGAGTCGAATCAGACATTACTGAGCAGCTAAGCACACAACACACAGCATGGTGCTCAGAGCCCAAGTTTAGTTCAGTTCAGTTACTGTCATGTCCGACTGTTTGTGACTCCATGGACTGTAGCCTGTCAGGCTCCTCTGTCCATGGAATTCTCTAGGCAAGAATAGTGGAGTGGGTTGCCATGCCCTCCTCCAGGGGATATTTCCAACCCAGGGATTGAACCCAGGTCTTCCTCATTGCATGTAGATTCTTCACCATCTGAGCCACCAGGGAAGCCCAAGAATACTGGAGTGGGTAGCCTATTCCTTCTCCAGGGGATTTTCCTGACCTAGGAACCTAACCTAGGTCTCCTGAATTGCAGGCGGATTCTTCACCAGTTGAGCTACCATCTCTCTCATTTCTTACTTTGACAATTTGTCTCTGAGGAAGTACAGAAGCAGAGGTGGCGTTGGCAAGGTGCTGGGCTCTGAGGTAGTCCTGAACTGGAATCCCTCCTCTAACATTCTTTCCTTCAACAAACACAGAATGCTGGTTATGAGCTAGGCAAGGAGACCCTGGAAAAGGCAGATGTAAAGCCACAAGGTTAGTTACTCCAGTAAGCATACAGCTGTATTTAAACAATGCCAGAAGTGTATGATGTACAGCACCTGAAGGAAAGCTAACTAAGACCAGGGCTGGAAAGACTGCCCTGAGGAAGTGCTCTTTTATGGGGAGCCTGATAAAGATCTATCCCAGCCGAGAGTTGGAGAAGTAGCTCTGAGGATAGGGAACAATAGGTGATGAACAACTGAGCAGAGAAGAAAGCTGAATTTTTGAGCAAAGGAACAAAACTCTGTATGGAGACCAAGAAAGATATGTACACAAAAATATGATGAGGAGGTAGGTGAGGGCTAGACTGCACAGGCTGTTTAAAGATTTTGAACTCTATCCCAAGAGTTTGGCCTCGATTTGTGGCAGTAGAGGGTAGGTATAGGCTTGCATAGGGACAATGGAGACGGAGAGCTGTGGATGTGTTTGAGAAATAAGGACAGCGGATTGGTAGCAGATTGAGTAGTGGTAGAGTTTAAAAAGCAGGTGGTCTGTAGTGACACCTAAGTTTGTCAAGACATGCAGGATCAGGGCGAGATCGAGTTCAGCTTTACCTGTGAGAGAACCAAGCAGAGATGGCAGATGCAGCTTAGATGCAAAGGTCTGAGTTAACAGCAGCAGCTTGGGTTAGATGAATACATTCAAAGGTCATGTGGAGAGGGTGGAGGCAGGAAAAGAATACAAACAGCGAGCAGTCAGGAGAGCAGGAAGCCAAGTCTGGTCATAGAAGCCAAAAGAAGAGACTGGCCAACTTCACTGGAAGCTGCTCTAGGTCAAGGGAGATGAGAACCCAAATTTGTCACTGAATTTAGCAACAGAGAGGGTTTTGGTTGGTGAAGGCAATGGCAACCCACTCCAGTGTTCTTGCCTGGAGAATCCCAGGGACAGAGGAGCCTGGTGGGCTGCCGTCTATGGGGCCGCGCAGAGTCAGAGAAGACTGAAGCGACTTAGCAGCAGCAGCAGCACGGTTTGGTTCACTGTTTGAAAGTAGAATTTCTCTTAGTCCAACCATGTGGTTATTTTAGCTGCTGGGGTGGTAGCATTAGTAAATTAGTTATTGCTTTCCCAGGTAAGGGATGTCAAATCACCGTCTTCTTTAGGAGTTTCATGTTGCACTTATGAAGTATGAGTAACGTAAATTTCTCTATCTAAAAGGTTTTGTTCAGGTACCCAGATGTTTTGTTTTATATGGGATCTTGGGAAAGACTTTTGCTTTGTTTGAAGGATTAACATAGAATTTCATTCCAGTTTATGGGATTAAGTATCAAAAAGGTTGTAAAAAATCAGGCCCTCTGGGGACGGAACAAAAACAAAAAACAAACAAACAAAAAACATGTACACAAGAGTATCCTGCCAGAACAGGTGAACTAGAGATCCCCTTTAGAGATTCAGTTGATTAAATTAATACATGTAAAATTCAGACTAGTGCCTGGCGTGTCTTTAGTATTGAACTATATTGTTGTTATAAAAATCATTACATTCAACTCTAGGCTGCAGGGCAAACCTCAGTCTACTCCCATTAGGAGCATCAACTTAGTGCTCAGGACCACAAAGTCGTCCAGTTGAAAGCTATTCAGGTAATATCTGAATCTGGTTTGAACACTGCATTTGACAGGAAATAAATTCAGGGCGTGTGAAAGTCTTTCGACACGTTTGTGCTAAGTTGCTTCAGTTGTGTCCAACTCTGTGCGGCCCTACGGACCGTAGCCCACCAGGCTCCTCTGTGCATGGGATTCTCCAGGCAAGAATACGGGAGTGGGTGGCCATGCCCTCCTCCAGGGGATCTCCCTGACAGGATCGAACTCAGGTCTGTCTCCTGCATTGGCAGGCGGGTTCTTTGCCACTAGAGCCAGCTGGGAAGCCCTGATAACACGCCTGCTAGTATCCTGAAGTTTCTTTCCCACTATAATTAAGAGAATCACAGCATGTCCAGACCTAGAAAGGGTGTCAGCCCTGAACAGGGATGGATGCTAAATGTGACCTTGGTATCTTGGCCATGAAAGAATACTGTGGGTGGATGTTCAGTAAACAGGTGAAAAGGTTGAAAAGGTGAACGTGAATGGGTGGCAAGAGATGGAAGATGCAGGACCAGGGATATGCATTTTAAATTGGTATATACGAGAACATCTTAAATACATTTCTTTCTACTAGCAAGAAGGGAGAAAAGGACGGGTGCACACACGTCAGTCAGGACTTTTGGTGCTGGAAAATCAAGTCGTTCTTGGCTTGATTTTCTCTGTGAAAAGCCCGGGTCATGAGCTGATGATGGGAAAACAGAGGGATGTTAAGAGTTTGCGAGACAGCAGAGGGAACGCAGATGTATGGAATAGACTCGTGGACTCTGTGGATGAGGGTAAGGGTGGGATGATATGGGAGAATGGCATTGAAGCATGTTAATTGTCATATGTCTAATCAATCGCCAGCCCAGGATTGATGCTCGGGGCTGGTGCATCGAGATTTCCCGGGGGGAGGGAGGAGGGAGGGGGGTTCTGGAGGGGGAGCATATGTAAACCCATGGTGATATCACGGCATTGTATGGCAAAAACAATAAAAGGGGAGAAAATAAATAAATAAATAGAGAATCCATTGGTGAACCATAAATGGTAATTCTTTTTGTAAACAGTTTTAAAGTTTCACCAAGCTCCAAAAATATAGCCATTTAAGAGTGGCAAAAAAAAAAGAGTTTGTGGGACAGGAGAATATTCAAAATAGTCTTCAAAAGTTCTCAGAGCAGGGCAATGAGCTGTCTAAAGAGATGTACCACAGATCAATCAGGAGTGAACCTCAAAAACCTTAGTTCTCTTGTCTGTTACATAACAATGATACCAAATTGCATTCCTAGTATTTCTGGGTGTAGCTACCATGAAGAGTCCATAAAAGCTGCCTGTTTTTCAGTGGTGCTGGTGGGACATAACCATGTAAGAGTTCAAAACAGTATCAGTGTCACAGTTGAAAATATCCAGGTTGTTCTTTCAAGTGTGATCTCTTTCTCTGGAGTATCAATTTGATTAGACTGGTTGCGCTACTCTACAAAGTTATATAAAAATTCATGTAATGAACTTGAAAACCACATTATGCAATAGTAAAGCAGCAGAGTATTTTATTTTTTAAAAAACCACCATTCAGTAAATGTTGTTACACTATGAAACATCTAGTTTTCCACAGAAAGGTTTTCTAAGGAGATGACTTGGAGCCTTCCACATTTATCAGATGCCTTTTCATCATTCTTTTCCATTTTTGCAATTCTGGATCCAAATTGCATGGCCCGCTTTGGCAGAAGAGCAGAGGATGTTAGACCGAGCTCCACTGCTGCAAGACGCAAAATTAGTTTTTCACCAAGTCCACGGGGTAAAGTCAAGTTTGCCTTTTCCCAGACTGGTAGGGAATTTAGAAAGGAGACAACATTTTCATCCAGGAAAGGAAATCTAAAATAAAAAGTATAACTACTATTAAAAAAAGAAATAATTTCAAATTGTTTCGTAAGGTATCTTCAGGAATGCCTTGAAAACCAGCATGATCTTGAGTTAATCATTCAAACTGTGCCTGCTCTTTACATGTCTAGAGAAACTGAACTTAAGGAATACAACTCTCTGCTCTTTAAGCTGCCCTAATTTCCTAGCAAATTCTGTTCTTGTGTTTTGTTTATAATACTCTAATCCCTCCCCCATCCCCAATTACACTACTGTTTTACATTTTACTTTAGCTTAAGCAGAAAGATCAGAAAGGGTAGACATTCTTTAAATGGAATATTTTATAAAAATGAATTGTGACAGCAAATTTAAATGAGAAACTAATTAATAGAGTATGGTTATTATGTATGCCAAAATCCAGAATAAACTGGTTTAGAACTAGCCACTATAGTGGTATTCATTCAATTACAATTCTGCATTAGCTGTTTTAAACAGTCTTCATATCCATTTTTACCCATGGGTACCATATGGGGGGGTATCCTTTAGAATTAACTGCTTTTACTGAATAAAATAAATTTCCTTTTCTCTAACCGAGCTGAAATTGGCTGAATTTTTTAATCTCTCATATACAGATACACTTCAAAAGGAAAACATTTTACACACTTTGTATTGTGGTATTATTTATGATAAAATTTTGAAAATTATGTTAATTTTACATGTCAGAACTGGCAACATGGGCATAACAAAGTAGGGACAAGAAACAATGAAGAGTTGGACATGACTTCACGACTAAACAACAAAATCAAGAACAATTATATTTGTTATGGTGATATGTGATCAATAATCTTTGATGTTATCACTGAGATTGCTTTTTTTTTGTATTTTTAAATTAAGGTATCTAATATAAAAATGTAGACAAATGTATGTTTATTTATGTCTAACTACAGCATACATAAAAGTATGCTGCTGCATACTTAATAGACTACAGCATAGTATAAAGACAGTTTTTGTATGCACTAAAAAACCAAAAAGTCCATTTGACTTGCTCTGTTGCAATGGTCTGGAACTGAGCAGGATTTCCAGGCACGCCTGTACATACAAGAAATGTCTACAAAGTCAGGCTCTGTAACACTGGAGGAGGAAGCTTGGGAAGAAAGCAAACATTTGAAACAAACCAGAGCCCTTGAAATACCTCCCCTCAGTATTCCACTACCTCAAGTTTTACAGTCTTTCACTGTAGCCTTTAATCATGTCATTGTATCACCTTTGAAAATTACTGTAAAGCCATTTCGTGGGGACTGAGTTCTGCAAAAGCTGTTCCTCTGGTCCCTCTCCAGCGCTGCTTCTAACTGTAACACAAAGCCAAGCGGCTGCCGCTACTGTCACTCATGTGAACAAGGATCCAAAGGAACGGGACCCAAAAGCCTTTTCAGGTTCAGCCTACTGCTTTTGCAAAATTACTGAACCACCCTCCAACAGACACCAGGAATTACCTTGCTTCTTTTCCATGATCACTGATAACTCTATCATCACGACCAAGATTTCTAGAAGAAATTCGACCCAGCTCCATTTCAATTTCCTTATTCAGTCCTTCCAGCCCATGTGTCAGGAAGCGGACACGATGACGAGAGTAACCTGCAAGCTGCTCATCTGCACCAATTCCAGTAAGAACGACCTACAAAGGTTGAAAGAAATCTGTATAGGAATATTACCTACTATGCAGTAAGGAAAATAGCTTTAAAAAATAATAATCCGAAAGGTAACATTTTCAGAAAAAATCCACAAGGCAAAGTCATAAGATAGTAAAGTATGCCCAATTTTTACAAAGTCATATACTTTGTACTGTGGTTTAAATGCAATTAAAAGATGCTATATTCTCGCAACTTAAGTGTTCAAAGCTTTAAGCGTCAAAATTAGGTCTCAGAAATCCTGAGCAGCTGTGTCATACCTTTGCACTGCTCTGATACGGTTCTGCTCCATCCTGGGTCACTAACCAACCAGCTCCTCGGGAAGCAAACCAGACTGCACAGCCAATGCTATCATCCAGGACTGTATCCAAGGGCTGGATTAAGTGTGATATTCGAGTCCTTCTTAATCTTTGCAATTCTTCTAGAGAAACGTTAATTTCAACAAAATTCCAAATCCGCGAAGGGTTGGCAGCTTGCAGCTCCTTCAGTCCCGCTCTTCCCGTGACTCGATCTGGTACACTGAACTGTTCACCAGGGCTGGCAGCAGCAGAAGCAGCAACACTTCTGGAGAATTCTTCAGAGGGTATTTCACAATGATTTTTCTGTTTTCCCCCTTTTTTGTTAAAATTAACTGGTGTGGTCTTTTCCTTAGTCATGAAAGCCACATTAAGAAGATCAATTGGTTCATCTAAAGGAATATGACGGTCAGCAAGGGCTGCAATGACCATGGAATCAATCCCTCCAGAAAACAGAATTGCAACATTTGCTTTCCTATTACTAGTTTTCAAAACTTCGCTTGGTGTCAGGTTTTCATCCCTAGGTAAACACAAGACACGTCTCTTGACTGCGATACTCAGGACATCAATGAACTGCTGAACTACTTCCTTCGTGTGTCCATCAGTAAGAAAGACCTGCAGGGTCTCTCTTGTCAGTGGACTCCTGGAAGTGCTACTGCTAAGGGTCTCAAACGCAGTTTGTGGCAACGCCGTATTTAAAGGGACAACAGGTTTTCTAAGATACAGTCTGGCTTCATTCGCTGCCACCAAGACAAACGTTGGCAAGTCTGCTGAAACCTCAGTCAGGCTATTAACACATTCTCTGACATCATCCCCCCCAGAACTGGATTTCCAAGGATACAACTTTAAAACGACAGACTGGGAAATGGAAACAGCCTTGAGATCAATTCGGAAAATTCCAGATGCTGGAACTTCCTGCCACTGATCAGCCACTCCGGATGCTTGGGTGCCAACTGAAGAGAGGCAGAAACTCTTGCCCAAGTTACCAAAATGCCAAAGCAAGCTACGACGACCAAAAAAGTCCCTACCAAACCACAAAGAATGGCTAGATGCTTGATAATATATAAAAGACCAAGGACCTTGGACTTTTGAGAAGAGTGACAAAATATCAGATTCACTCTTACAAGAGGAAAGATAATGAAAGAGGACTTGAGTATCATTCTCTTCGGCTTCAACCCTGATCCCACCAAAGACTTCTCCATTCCACAGGAATACATTGCCTCTCTCATCTTCCACAGGCTGCGCAGTCAGCACACCTCTTAAGTGAAGGACATGGCCAGAGAACAAACACTGGTAGTTAACACTGGACCTTACCAACTGGTCACTACTGTTGGGCCCCCGTCGTTCAAGATTACACAGTAAACCCTCTTTCAAATCTTTGTTAAAATGCTCAACAGAAAAGCTTACTGCGCAACAAATGCCACACATTGCTATGTAAGATCAAGTTGGCTATTTCTTGATTTTGGTCTTCTCTGAGTTTTCTATTTCTTGATATTCTTTCCTCAGCTCATCCAATATATCTGTGGGAGAGGGGAGAAGACATAGTAAAGAATAAAAATTCTTGAAGCTTTACCTAGTAATTCAAAAGGCAAAACAAGCTATTTTCCAAGATTGAACCACATATGCTCTGTGCTAGTTTAAATAATAATTTACAACAGACTTCTGATGAAGAATGTTTATTATTTAGGAATCTAGCTTGTTTTTAAATGCTTATTTTGGCCCAGGCACTGGGCTACACACAGTTTATATACATACCATTTTATTTAAATTCCATAAGACTTTGCAGGCTCAAAGTGATTCACTCAAAATCAAAAAGGCAGAAATTGGTAGAACAATACTTCATACCTATATCTGTCTAAAATTCTAAAGCTTAATTATTGTGGCTTTCAAACACATCTTATAGTTCTTAAATTTGATTTATTGTTACTGTTAACTCACCACTGGAAGGCTAACTTGAAGAAAACCAAACCATTCCACTAATTTCATTAACTGGTATACCACCATCCAATCTTTAGATATATATATATATATTCATACATTCAGCTGCGGACAGTATAACTTAGGCACCATCATGAATTTCCACAGAAGCCCCACAAAGAATTTCTTTTTGTTTCTGTATAATGTGCCAAAAAAAACTTACTTTTGCTTTCGGAAAGCATTTCTGTTCGGTCTGCAAGAAAGAATATGTTGCTGTTCTGTTGCTGCCTATATACTTTCTGCAAAACATAATTTAGGCTAATATCATGATTTGATCTAAAAGGTAGATGTCAAAACTCTAAACCCCATTACTGCTTACTATTGAACTTCAGTAACATGTTCAGAACAATACCTTGGCAAATAAAGATAAACAAAGAACTCACCCATTATCCAGCTATCTAGAAACTGCTACCATTAATACTGAGGTAAAATTTTTTTTCTCTGAATATACTTAATACCACTTTTCTTCAGTAATATTATAGATTATTTGGTCATTTAGATGTTGCCAACTTTTCACTATTATAAATCAAACTTTTGATGAATATGCTTGCAATTAAATTTCTGTGCACTTCATGATACTTTCCTATATATCAATTCCTATAAATAGGAATCACACTGGATTTGCTGGATCAAAATATTACATAGCTTTAAGACTTTGATACATTTTGCCAATGTGCCTTATATAAAGTTTGTTATCAACTGTACCTTAACTGCTATTACTCCACATATGAGAAATGCCTAACCTGTCTGTTTTCCAGTAATCTTTAAAAGCTTTAAAGGGCTCAAATCATTTCTTAACTTTAAAATACAATGTTTGGCAGTATAATGACACACTAAGCAGGAGCTTGCTTATTTATGAATACATTAAAGAAAATGGAGTTAAATAACCACGGAAGCTTGGAGTAAAATCCTGAGGAGGTGGGGAGAGGAAGCCGTAGCCATTTATCTTTTTTTAAAAATAAACAAACAAAAAATAATCATCCACATTCACCTGTATAGCTTCTTCTCTTCTCAGTAGATTCAAAGGTTATTTATATGAAGAGAATTCACCAAATTCAAGTACAAAATAAATACCATTAATGACTTCAGCTCCAGAATAAAACAGTACAATCAGTATATCTGATTCACAGGTAATGTCAATTACATACGTTGGGGAAAGATTATTAAGCAACTACGATTAAAAAACTCCAGAAGGAATGAAGGAATGGAGCTAAAGCAAAAACAATACCCAGCTGTGGACGTGACTGGTGATAGAAGCAAGGTCTGATGCTGTAAACAGCAATAGTACATAGGAACCTGGAATGTTAGGTCCATGAATCAATTCAAATTGGAAGAGGTCCATCAGGAGAAGGCAAGAGTGAATGTTGACATTCTAGGAATCAGCAAACTGAAATGGACTGGAATGGGTGAATTTAACTCAGATGACCATTACATCTACTACTGTGGGCAGGAATCCCTCAGAAGAAATGGAGTAGCCATCACTGAGGTCAACAAGAGTCCGAAATGCAGTACTTGGATGCAATCTCAAAAACAAGAGAATGATCTCTGTTCGTTTCCAAGGCAAACCATTCAGTATCACGGTAATCCAAGTCTATGATCCTGACCAGTAATGCTGAAGAAGCTGAAGTTGAACGGTTCTATGAAGACCTACAAGATCTTTTAGAACTAACACCCAAAAAAGATGTCCTCTTCATTGTAGGGGACTGGAATGCAAAAGTAGGAAGTCAGGTAACACCTGGAGTAACAGGCAAATTCGGCCTTGGAGTACAGAATGAAGCAGGGCAAAGGCTAATAAGAGTTTTGCCAAGAGAACGCACTGATCATAGCAAACACCCTCTTCCAACAACACAAGAGAAGACTCTACACATGGACATCACCAGATGGTCAACACCAAGATCAGATTGATTATATTCTTTGCAACCAAAGATGGAGAAGCTCTATACAGTCAGCAAAACCAAGACCAGGAGCTGACTCTAGCTCAGATCATGGATTCCTTATTGCCAAATTCAGACTGAAATTGAAGAAAGCGGGAAAAACCACTAGACCATTCAGGCATGACCTAAATTGAATCCCTTATGATTATACAGTGGAAGTGAGAAATAGATTTAAGGGACTAGATCTGATAGACAGAGTGTCTGATGAACTATGGATGGAGGTTTGTGACACTGTACAGGAGACAGGGATCAAGACCATCCCCATTGAAAAGAAATGCAAAAAAGAAAAATGGCGGTCTGCGGAGGCCTTACAAATAGCTGTGAAAAGAAGAGAAGCGAAAAGCAAAGGAGAAAAGGAAAGATATTCCTATTTGAATGCAGAGTACCAAAGAATAGCAAGGAGAGATAAGAAAGCCTTTCTCAGTGATCAATGCAAAGAAATAGAGGAAAACAATAGAATGGGAAAGACTAGAGATCTCTTCAAGAAAACTGGAGATACCAAGGGAACATTTCATGCAAAGATGGGCTCAATAAAGGACAGAAATGGTAGGGACATAACAGAAGTAGAAGATATTAGGAAGAGGTTGCAAGAATACACAAAAGAACGTTACAAAAAAGATCTTCACGACCCAGATAATCACGATGGTGTGGTCACTCACCTAGAGCCAGACATCATGGAATGTGAAGTCAAGTGGGCATTAGGAAGCATCACTACTATGACCAAAGCTAGTGGAGGTGATGGAATTCCAGTTGAGCTACTTCAAATTCTAAAAGATGTGAAAGTGCTGCACTCAATATGTCAACAAATTTGGAAAACTCAGCAGTGGCCACAAGACTGGAAAAGGTCAGTTTTCATTCCAATCCCAAAGAAAGACAATGCCAAAGAATGCTCAAACTACCACACAACTGCACTCATTTCACACACTAGTAAAGTAATGCTCAAAATTCTCCAAGCCAGGCTTCAGCAATACGTGAACTGTGAACTTCCAGATGTTCAAGCTGATTTTAGAAAAGGCAGAGGAACCAGAGATCAAATTGCCAACATCCGATAGATCATCAAAAAAGCAAGAATTCCAGAAAAACATCTATTTCTGCTTTACTGACTATGCCAAAGCCTCTGACCGTGTGGATCACAATAAAATGTGGAAAATTCTTAAAGAGATGGGAATACCAGACCACCTGACCCATCTCTTGAGAAACTTGTGTGCAGGTCAGGAAGCAATAGTTAGAACTGGACATGGAGCAACAGACTGGTTCCAAATAGGAAAAGGAGAACGTCAAGGCTGTATATTGTCACCCTGTTTATATAACTTATATGCAGAGTACATCATGAGAAATGCTGGGGTGGAGGAACTACCAGCTGGAATCAAGATTGCCGGGAGAAATATCAGTAAACTCAGATATGCAGATAACATCACCCTTATGGCAGAAAGCGAAGAGGAACTAAAGAGCCTCTTGATGAAAGTGAAAGAAGAGAGTGAAATTTGACTTAAAACTCAACATTAAGAAAACTAAGATCATGGCATCTGGTCCCATCAGTTCATGGGAAATAGATGGACAGTGGAAACAGTGGCTGACTTTATTTTTTTGGGCTCCAAAATCACTGCAGATGGTGACTGCAGCCATGAAATTAAAAGATTTAATTAAAAGGCTTACTCCTTGGAAGGAAAGTTATGAGTAACATAGACAGCATACTAAAAAGCAGAGACATTACTTTGTCTACAAAGGTCCGTCTAGTCAAGGCTATGTTTTTTCCAGTGGTCATGTATGGGTGTGACTGTTGGATAGTGAAGAAAGCTGAACACCGAAGAACTGATGCTTCTGAACTGTGGTGTTGAGAAGACTCTTGAGAGTCCCTTGGACTGTAAGGAGATCCAACCAGTCCATGCTAAAGGAGATCAGTCCTGGGTGTTCATTGGAAGGACTGATGTTGAAGTTGAAACGCCAATATTTTGGCTACCTGACGTGAAGAGCTGACTCACTGGAAAAGACCCTGATGCTGGTGAGGATTGAGGGCAGGAGGAGAAGAGGACGACAGAGGATGAGATGGCTGGATGGCATCACCGACTTGATGGACATGAATTTGGGTAAACTCCGGGACTTGGTGATGGACAGGGAGGCCTGGTATGCTGCGACTCATGGGGTCGCAAAGAGTAGGACACGACTGAGCAACTAAACTGATGATTAATACATAGATTTATACAGTTGATATCAAACCCACCCACATAGTATTCAGAGTAACTATAATAACTCACCCTGTTCTTCTTCAGGTTAGAAAGTTCATCCACAACAACTTTCTGTTCTTTAATCTGTTGAAATAAAGAAAATTTATGGGGACTTCCTTTGTGGTCCAGTGGCTAAGACTCCAAGCTCCCAACGCAGGAGTCTGGGGTTCAATCCCTGGTCAGGGAACAGGATCCCACATGTTGCAACTAAGACTCGATGTAGTCAAATAAATAAATAAGAAAATTAATGAAATCAGAGATTATCAAAGTATGCTCAACAGGAGCCCTTTAAGGAGATAGGATCGGGGGCTCTAAGCACTGACTGTTCAAATGGGCAATGTGGGAACGTGTGGCCTCTTTACAACAGCAGTCTGTGTGGGCGTGAGGTGGCAAAAGCTGAGGGAGAAAACGGTAATCAGACATACAGAGTGTTAGATGGCCCTTCACACCCACACAGGGCGTTGGCAACCAACACTCATACTCAGGCAAGAACTACAGTTACTAAATAAAGTTTAGATCTTTTATTTAAAATAGAGAATATGTCATAAAAAATTCACCAAGACCTGAAAGTAATACCAACTTTTCAATGATTTAAATTGTATCTTAAAAACAAAACAAAACAAATGGAATGACACTTCCCTCCCAATACCCATGCTTTTCATGATTTACATACTAAACGGTATAGCCAGACAAGACTAAGCAAGTAGTAATTAAGTATCCTACATGGGGGGTAAGAATTAGTTGTTCATCATGTCTGACTTTTTAACCACATGGACTGTAGCCTGCCAGTCTCCTCCATCCATGGGATTCTCCTAGCAAGAATACTGGAATGGGTTGCCATTCCATTCTCCAGGGGATCTTCCCCACCCAGGGATTAAACCTATTTCTTTGGCACTGCAGGCAGACTCTTCATGGTCTGAGCCACCAGGGGTAGTATTACTCATCATTTTTCCACCTTTGTTTTATTCCTCTTCGTATCTCAAAAGCTACACAGGGCTGGCTCTCTTGAACTGGGTTCACCTTTTTTAAGTAGAAGAGGGCTCAACTAAATGGAAACTAAATTTCTTTTAAACTCTTTTCAGTAATGATAGTGATACTGTAAACATGACTGATTACATAGTGTCACTAATATTTTGTAACCTCTGACTCCTGGGGATCTATCATACATCAGTACAAGTAGCATGCTATGGTAGTAATCAGAGCAGGCTGTGTGCAGTTTGAAAATTCATTCCCCACAGATGTGTACCCTCCTGTTTTCCAGCTGCCAGTCACTGTAGTAACTGATTACAAAGACTGAGTTGAATTCAAAGACTGAATCTGTACAATTTCCTTTTAAAGCTTATGTTTGAATAGCACTTTCCCATTCGTTTTAGGAATGGCGGGTATACTTTAGTACTTCAGACAAGGAAGCTGTAAAAAAAAAAAAGAGGAATCAGAGATGTGCCCAAGATGCCAGTGTCAGTTTGGGAAAGAACCAAAGTATTATCTCAGACATCTATTACCTGAAAGATTATAGCCATCCTCATTTCAAATATTAAAAACAAATTTTTTTTCTTTTTTCCATTTACGGCGTTATATTGGCTCCGTTTTGTGGGGGGAGGAACAGAAGAGCAACAATGAAATAACATTTCTAGGAGCATAGCTCCAGCTAAAGGAAGGATAGATGGGAAGAAGGTAACAATGAATAAGGAGAGAGCAGTTAGGAAACTTTTGCAGGATTCCCTATGGCAGATGCTGGGGGCGGGTTTAAGATGGCTAAAAGTGTACACAGTATGAAAGGGACACGTTACAAAGGGGCCTCAAAAGTGAAACTGATAGAACTTGGCGATGGATGCAAAGATGGGCTCCCAGGTTACCGGCAGGGACAAATGCATGGATGCTGCTGACATTTTCTGAGACTACTGGCAGCAGATCTAGGGTGGGAGGTTAATTTCTGAAAGTTTTAACTAAGAGTACATAGGGAAAAAAACCTAACCATGAATCTCAAAGACATTAAGCTGAGAGAGGCGTAAGCTGTGATTTCATCTACACGATGTGCTGGGAAGGATAAAACTGTCCCGATACAGAGCAGATTAGGGAGGACCAGAGCTTCTGGGCGGGGGAGAGCATGGCTATAAAGGGTCTTTCAGGGTCATGGAACTTGTCTATATTCCAACTGTGGTGGTGGTCACAGAAATTTATACACGAGTTAAATATAGAGAAAACGAAAAAGAGCCAATTTTTTACTGTATGATACTTTAAAAAATTTGTTAAAATTTGATTAAAAAAGCCACCCCACACTTCCGCCTTCCCACCATCTGGGTCTACCCTCGGGGCGTTTCGGGGTGTCCCTTAGCTGTACCTGGCGCAGCAGGGCAAGGACGAGACTAGACCGCGGGCCGCCGTGGATCGTCCCGGCGGGGAGCAGCCCGAGGGCCCGATACTCGCCCCGCACTCACCTTGCTGCCGAGCTCTTCCTTGGGCAGGGTCGCGCTCGCAGCAGGGACGCGCCCGGCGCCGTCCTCGGGTCGCTCACCCCGGCTCGGCATCTCCGCCGAGAGCCTAACACGCCGCGCCAGGCCGGGAGGCGCTCTGGCGGCGCGGCCGCAGCCCCCGCGCGTCCGCTCCCTCAACTTCCGGGAGGCCTATCAACGACGCATGCGTGCGCACCGGACGTCTGCGCAGCCCGGATCGGGAGCGGGGGGGGGGGGCGGGGGAGGACTCGCGCGCGTGCGCACAAGAGATTAGGGAGCACGTGAGCAAAGCCCGGGGGTGAAATCTAAAAGGTTCCTGAGCGGACCCAAGCTGTAAAGTATACGCGCCCCCTAGTGGTGAATATAAAGACTAGGCGCTCAGTAGAAATACCACTTAGTATTATCTAGGCAAAAATATGGAAGCCGGACACGGATTTCAGAGATACGCTGTTGGTAATGACCCTGTGCAGACTTGGTAAAGTTAATGTTGGTTTGTTGTTAGGGTTGAAAGATAAATATAGGATTCCCTGTTAAATATGAATTTCAGAAAAATGAATGAAATTTTAGTATATATGTCCCGTGCAATATTTGCAATATCTCACTCCTATGAGAAAAATTATCCCAGACTTGGAAATAGGCAAGAGATTACCAAAGCGTTCTTTCGTAGCTTTTCTATGTTTGACTTTTTACTGACTGGGGTCATTTATATTCTGTTAGGGTTGGAGGGGTGTAACTGGTAGATTTTTGGTAGATATGAAAATAATTTCTACCCGATAGACCAAATAACCCCACAAACTGTGATTTAGTGTTCTGCAAAATATTAATCAGTTTTGTATCTAACTCTGCAATCCTATCCTGATTTTTAAAATTAATTTATGTCTCAGTTCAGTCACGCAATTGTGTCCAACTCTTTGCAACCCCATGGACTGCAGCACACCGGGCTTCCCTGTCCATCACCAACTCCCAGAGCTTTTTAAACTCATGTCCATCAAGTCAGTGATGGCATCCAACCATCTCATTCTCTGTTCTCCCCTTCTCCTCCTGCCTTCAATCTTTCCCAGCATCAGGGTCTTTTCCAATGAGTCAGTTCTTCACATCAGGTGGCCAAAGTGTTGACGTTTCAGCCTCAGCATCAGTCCTTCCAATGAATATTCAGGACTGATCTCCTTTAGGATTGACTGGTTTGATCTCCTTGCAGCCCAAGGGACTCTCAAGAGTCTTCTCCAACACAACAGTTCAAAAGCATCATTATATGTCTACTTTCTCATAAACTCTGAATTGGTTTTAGAATCTTACTTGTTCCCTCATTAATTAATGAGTTGAATAAAACTTTATGTTTGAAAACTTTATGAACTTTATGTTCATTTTGTATTTGTACAGGAAGAATGATTTTCTGTTTTTAAGAGGTATACTTTAACATAGGATATCTTAAGTTTTCATGAAGATGCCCAAGTGAACCCGTGTGATGGAGTCAAACTTTATGGCTAAGGAAGTGTACCTCATGAGTTGTTTAAACCCAAGAATATCTTTTATTAGCTCTTTGAGTACATCTAAAGCAGTTATAGAATTAAGATTACTGTCTGTTTTGTCTTTTACTGATTTTTTAAAATTTTGGTTTTGTTTCTAATTTATGCTTAGCTAAGTTACTTCACATTGGTAACAGTGATTGGGGATTTGGTTTTATAGCCTAACTGTTTGATGATAGGGCTTCACCGGTGGCTCAGCGGTGAACAACCTGCCTGCAATACAGGAGATCGGAGTTTGATCCCTGGATCAGGAAGATCCCCTGGAAGAGGGCATGGAAACCCACTCCAGTATTCTTGCCTGGAAAATCCCGTGGACAGAGGAGACTGATGGGCTACAGTTCATAGGGTTGCAGAGAGTCGGACATGGCTCAAGTGACTCATCACACATGCACGCATTTGGTGATAATTTTTGGTTGATGGAGATCTAGTCTCTATTAGAAGTGAGAAAACAAGCCAGGTTTTTAGTCTTTTCATTTGTCCTTTGTGAGCTCAAATTAATTACGAATTTTTTGCCCCAACTGGGATGAACAGCTTTTGGTATCTAAACTGGCGAATTTTTGTGTTTCTCTATTTAGTTTCACCCTGGGGTTCAGTTTGTAAAACTAAAGCTGTAAGTTCTCTATATGTCTGTGTCTATAATTTAGAACAGCCTTTTTATTTTGCTGAGTAAATGTAAAATGTTTTCCTATTCTGTAGGGAATTGAAATATTCCATTCTAAAGCTTCTTAAATTAAAGGAACTTTGATCTAATTGGTCTATAGACAAACATATGCACCACATAAATCCTCCAAATTAAAAAGAAACAGAATTTCTAAAGCTTTAGGTGTGCTAAGTTTAAAAAAATTACTAGCTTAGAAACATTTGAAGAATCCAAGTTTATATAATTAAGGCAAGTCTTTGGAGAAATCAGCCTGGATTAATAATTTTGGTTTAAGGAAAAAAAGGCATTTGTGTCTTTTCTCTGATTTAGCAATGTTAAGTAAAGTAAATACAAACACATTTTTAAAAAGCATTAGATTTGTTTTCTCAGGAAGAGATCAGCTAATCTGAACTTATTAAACTACTTATACTGGTTTACTCATTAAATAAGCTAATAGAATTGCTAGAAAATATTTAAGTTTATTAAAAATGTTAATTTGTGTTCACTAAAGTTATTAAGACAGTTTTTGCATCCACAGAAATTATGTTCTGTACTATGTAAGTTTAAATATAATTCAAAAATCCTTAAAACCCTGAGATAATATTAAATTAATTATTGATTAATCATTTGGTAACTAGATTTTTAAAAAATTGAATTCTAAAACGTTGATTAATAAAAGCATAATTCTAAGTTCATGTACTTCTGCTTTTATATGTGATAGAATGGCCATCCTTTTGAGTTGTGATAATGTATGTATTTATCTTTGCTACTTTCAGAAGGTGTGAAAGGAATGTGTGTGGCTGTAGACAGTTGTGTTATGTGAGCTTATGAGTTTTATTCCATGTTACAGTTCTCAATAATCTACCTCCAGCTTCCCCTATGAAATAGAAGTTATTAAGCTGGTTGAAAGTTACAATTAATATGAGGCTAAGACCATGTTAAGGTAATAAGACAGCATGCAAAGTGATGCAATGAGTCATGTTTTGCAAGGAGAAAGAGAGTCCTAAAGTGTCACCTTGTTCAGAATATGAAAGAGCTCAGTGAAAGACAAAACTTGAGGAAGCATAGCAGGTTGGAGAAGTTTTGAGGAAAGTGGATCTTATTTGCCTTGGTTTGTAATACAAGGCTCTGAAAGGAAATTTTGAAATATGCTAAAATTTTGGCAAAGTACATTCAGTTTTGAAGTCTTATTCACCTATAATAATTTTTTAAAAACATTACTGCCAAATTGTATATTGATTATAAACTAAAATTTGACATTCTTTTAACCCACCACCTGGCTCCATTTCCTGAAACCTTTAGGGTTCACTACAATTTATCTGGGGCTTCTCCTGACATACAGAGGATGTCATCTTAATTAGTGTTTGCGGGTGATGGAGCACTTATCTGTAAAGCTTTAGAGAATGAACTTCCCAGGGTATTAGTCTTCTCTGTAACTCACCTCCTGTGGTAGAATCTGGCAGAGGGGGACTTCTGAGTAACGTCTGAGTTGACCCTGACCTTCAGTTGTTTCTAGGGGCTTTCCTGTGGCTCAGACAGTCAAGAATCCGCCTGCAATGCAGGAGATCCAGGTTCCATCTCTGGGTCGGAAAGATCCCTGGAGAACGGGATGGCACCCCACCCCAGTACTCTTGCCTGGAGAATCCCATGGACAGAGAAGCTTGGCAGGCCGCAGTCCATGGCGTTGCAGAGAGTGGGACACGACTGAGCGACTAACACTTTTCACACTTGTTTCTGGAGCGAGTAGCCAGAAACACTGCTGACTGATATGCAGTTTTTCATCCCTCTCCGGGGGAGGGGTGGTGCTGAGAGAGCTGTTGCTTATGGGTCTGCCTTGGTTCTGATGTTTCTGCTTGTTTTCTGAGGCCACCCCAAGATAATGCAATACTGAACTATACAGTGGTAATCAAATCGGTATGGTGACAAACTATTTTCAAAGTCCTTTCGCATTTTGTTTTGTTTTCTTCATGTTTATTTAATTGCTGTTATCTTCCCCCTCAGTTGCTATAGCTCCTGTGTTGCTTGAAGTAGTACTTTAGGGTTACTTGGTATCATTTGTCTTGCCTGACTGGTTCAGGGCTGTCTGTCTGGAACCTAGGGTACAAATAGCTAGGCTGTTCTTCCTTCTTTCATGCGTCTTTTGCTTAAGTCCATTGCTGCTGTATATCCTGCTTCATAGGATAATGCATATTTATTAATGCTATTTATACTCTTCCTCTGATGCTACATTCTTAATATATTTCATTTTCTTTAATAACACATAGTTCAATATTGACCATTTTGTAAAAGTGATGTGTATTATTAGATTGGCTTTCAAGGTTTTGAATAAATAATATCCCAAACACTGTTTTTCCTCAGTTTAATCTAACACAGATTTGTTTCTAGACATGCAAGTTTCCATTGTCCTGTCTCTCCCAAATGAGGTGTGGAGTAATGTTATAGCTCCCAAATATCAGTTAGTAGATGGGTGACCTTCTTACTATATAAAACCACCTGAAAGTCTTGTTCAGTTGCATGTAGATTTCTCAATCCTTTCCCCAGATTTACTAAATCAACTCTTTGTGGGTGGGACATGATTGTTTCCTGCAGAGCAAAGTGCTTACCATGTACCCTATAACCAGAATGTCTGGGTTTGAATTTTGGCCTCTGCATATATTAGATGTGAAACTTTGGGTAAGTCATTAAAACTCTCAAGCCCCAGTTTCCTGATCTGTAAAATGGGGGTAATAGTGGTGCCTACCTCAGATGGTTGTTGTGGGGATTAAATGAGCTAATAGTTGAATTTTTTTTAACGGTTTCAGGCATATACTAAGCAGTATCTAAGCCTGTGTTAAATAGATAAATCAGAAATTACCCTTGATGATTTTAACACAAACAGATTTATGAATCAATGGGATGGAAAGAACGAGGCTCTGCAATGCTTGACCTGTTTCTCAGTGAAGATATACCCTTTCATCTACTTCCAGTGGTTCTCAGCAGGGCTGCTACTGTGCCAGCCACTTCTTTTCAAAATATGTGGAGGAACTTTTGGTTGTCACAATATTTTGATTGGTTCTGTTAATGCTGATGGGGGCAGAAATAACTGGGAGTTTGTTGAAAGGAGGCAGAGTGACCCACAGATGCCAAGAAGCCTGGACTAGCAAGTCAAAGGACAGTCTCTGGGAGCAGGTGAGGGGCCCTGGAATCCAGTAGGGTGGGAATACGGATGGCCTCTTAAGACAAATCACAGAGAGGTGAAATCAAGGTAGAAGTGATGCAATCTGAGCTCATGACTTGCATCAGGAATCATGTCAGAAGATGATGGCCTGAGATACTGGACTAGTGTTTGTAGGCAGCCTCTAGGAAAGGGGGCTTCCCTGGTGGCTCAGTGGTAAAGTATCTGCCTGCCAATGCAGCAGAGCAGGTTCAATCCCTGAGGTCGGGAAGATCTCCTGGAGGAGGAGATGGCCACCCACTCCAGTATTCTCACCTGGGAAATCCCATGGACAGAGGAGCCTGGTGGGCTACAGGCCACGGCATCACAGGAGTCAGACACGATTTAGCAACTCTAACCACCACCACCACTAGCCCTTTATAACACAGGCGTTGGCAAGACTCAGGGACTTAGTCCTAATAAAGAAGTGAGTGTATCAGGTTGCTGTCGATCCCTCAAGGGAAATAGCTGAGCCTCCATGCACTGGGCCGGGGGTGAGGAAACTTTACTACCTGACGTAAGGTTGGTTCTGAAGTTTCACTTCAGCCATGGAATGTGGAGGTCAGGCGCTCCTGACTCCTACAGACAACATCACTTTGGGGCTTTTCTGCAGGATAGGGGCTAGGATGAGGTAAATGAGGACCTTGGGTGTACAATTTAAAAAGGCCGTCATTCTCAGGACCCTGCAAGGGAGTGTCTCTTTAAATTTTTCACCCTGGGTACCTCAAACACCACATCGTAGTCTCAAACTTGCTCTTAAACCAACTGGATTTGAAGGCTTCATTGTTGGTGGGTCTGTCTTACAAAATAGCGCTCAGTGTGGCTTGTGAATGGTTCCAGTGATAAATCCTCCACATGCTGCCCGTGCCTGGTGGATCTTTACAGGCTTGACAGCTGTGTCAAAGGTTGATCAAAATTTGTTGCTTTCAGAGCTTCTGCATGCAGATGCCACAGTCCACCTACTTTCCCAAAGACTGTGACTCATTGGGAAAGACCCTGATGCCAAAAAAGATTGTGGGTAGGAGGAGAAGGGGGCGACAGGATGAGATGGTTGGATGGCATCACCGACTCAGTGGACATGAGTTTGAGCAAGCTCTGGGAAATAGTGAAGGACAGGGAAGCCTGGCAAGGGTCATTTCAGGGCGTCGCAAAGAGTTGGACACGACTTAGGGACTGAGCAACAAAGGACATTTTTTAAAAGTTTTGGTCTACATTATTGAAGAGGCAAAATTAAACATAGCCATCTCTGTGCATTAGATTGCCGTGAATGACTTGAGTCAGTTAAATAAAATAGTTATGAACGTTTGATGTCTAAAGAGCTGCAAATAGTGATTAGGCCTTTACTGTTGCCAGATTTGCATTTTGGTGCTTTTACAACTTGTTAAAACGAGTCAAGCCTGAGTGAATCAACAAAAACAACTAAAGTTAAAATGTCTCAGTGATAAATATATATATTTAGATAATGTTTTGCTTTATAAAATGCCCTCATTAGAATGCAGGATTTTTCATAGCTGGGTATTTTTACTCCAGTTCTGATTGTTAGTGCTCATACAGTTTTTCAAAGTTGTTAACCAAAATCTGTTTATGGCAGCAGTGTAACTTTGTGTATCTTATTATTATGTTTTGTGAAGCACTAGCCAGGAAAATGCTCCTTGTACTATCACAGTGTAAACAAGCAAGGTTGTTCAGTTTCTCTGTGTGAATTTGCCTGCTCTTCTGGTGTTAAAAGCATTGCAGTGCAGTGGTTATTGGCTTGCCCGAGTGAGATAAAACAAAACAGGATATGAGTGTGTGTCTGTACCTCTTGATTTCATGGTGGATGTTGAGCGTCCAAGGAAGGCCGAGATGAAATTCTGGATGACTAAAACCAGACCTACTGCTGGTCTAATGTTATCAGTATACATTTGTGTGACTGAGGCTTCTTGAAAAAAGGGGCATGGATGGCTTTTGTAGAAGAGAGAATATACGTATACTCCAGGGGAAGAGGGAGGGAATGAGAGGGATGTTGGGCAGTTAGAATTCTTGGGAGACTATTTTGTTAAAAAAAAAAAAAACATCAGAAAACAAAAACTTGGAAATTGTGACTTCCCAGTGGCCCAGTTGTTAAGACTTCAGTGTTCCAGGGCAGGGAACATGAGTTTGATCTCTGTGTAATTAGTGATGCTGAGCATATTTCCATGTTAGCTGGCTATCTGTATCTCTTTTTTTGAAAAATGTTTTCTCATGTCCTCTGCCTACTTTTTTTTTTTGAGTTGTGTGAGTTTATATGTATGTACATATATATAGGATATAATCTCTTATTGTATATATAATTTGCAGGCATTTTTTCCCATTCATTAAGCAGGTTTTTGTTTTGTTGAGTTTTCTTCACTGTGCAAAACCTCTTTAGTCTGATGCAGTCCTATTTATTTTTGCTTTTGTTCCCCCTGCCTGAGAAGACAGATCCAAAAACACAATACTGCTAAGATTGATGTCAAAGAACATAGTGCCTATGTTTTCTACTCACAGTTTTATGGTTTCATGTCCTGCGTTGAAGTCTTTCATTCATTCTGAGTTTGGTGTTGTGTGTTGTGTGAGAAAGTAACCCGGTTTGATTCTTTTGTGTGTAGCTGTCTGGTTATCCCAAACACTATTTATTGAAGTTCCCTTCTAATCCTGAGGATTAGAGATGATGTTTGGAAATGGTTGGGGCTCCCCAGATGGCTCAGTGATAAAGAATCCGCCTGCCAGAGCAGAAGTCATGGGTTCGATCCCCCGGTTAGGAAGATCCCCTAGAGGAGGAAATGGCAACCCACTCCAGTATTCTTATCTGGGAAATCCCATGGACAGAGGAGCCTGGTGGGCTATAGTCCATGGGGTTGCAAAGAGTTGGACATAACTAACTGACTTGGTGTGGAAATAATGTTATAATCCCCTAGCCTAATTTTTCTTTAGGAGAATTAACTGTAATTAAACTAGGAAGCAATCATATAGACCTTTAGCTTATCCAGTACAACAAGTTGTCCCTTTTCTGAAATATTTGTGGGAATTTCTGGCTTACAGGGCTTATCGCTGGACTCTTTGGGGTGACAAACATAAATCTTCACTCAGGATGCATTTTACTACATTAAGATCTTTCTTCTGAATTTCATTCTGCCTAAGTTTCCTGACACTGTTTAGTCTGATGGTATGAGGAATTAGCTTGATTGCTTTCTAAATGTTGAATGATGAGTTATGGTTATGATGAATTACGTTTTAAAATTTTTTTATATCCAATTTGCTAATATTTTCTTGAAGAGTTTTACATCTAGGTTCCTGAGAGCTGTAGGTCTGCAGCTTTATTTTGTTACAATGCAATTTTTTTTTTCCTTCTGATTTTGGCAGCAGGGTAATGCTGACTTCAGAAATCAGTTGGGAAGTGTTCCTCCCTAATTGCATTTTGGAATAGTTTATATAAATATTATTATTTCTTCTCTTAATGTTACATAAAATTTCCCAGCAAAGTAATCTGTGTCTGGAATTTTCTTTGTTGGACAGTGTTGTAAAAACAATTATTTTTATTTCTTTGTTAGAGATACGACAAGTTATATGTTTCTTTTTGAGCTCTGTCTGTGCCTTGCAAAGAGTTTGTCCCTTCCTCAGGTCTGCACCTTAAAGAAGTCTTGCTCAGCTCTTGCTTGCGAGCACCAATGGTTGTGAATTTCCCTCGTATCTATGGCCACCCAGACATTGTATCCTCACCCTTTTCAGCAATTCATTGAAAACATTAGCTGAGTTTTTCCTCTTGGCTTGTCTGGCATCTGGAGGTGTCTGACCCAGGTAAGAAGTACTTGTGTCCTGACTCTCACTGAGGACTCCTGACTTTCCTTTGTTTCAGCCTAGTTTGTCGCCCTGTGAGCTCAGTTCTCCTATGTGGTCAAGAAAAGTTGTGATTTTACAGATCATTCATTTTTTGTTATTGCAAATGGAGGAGTGATTTTCTTTCAGGCTTTCCATAACCTAAAGGGAAGCATGAAGTCAATACTAGGTTTTTTTTTAATTGAACTTAAATTTCACTTATAAACAAGTGTTTATGTACATGTGCGTGCTGTACACACTCTGCTGCATGTTGACATCCTTATCCAACACTACATCCTGGAGCTGACTCCATGGCAGTGTGAAGCAGTGCGTGCTGGTCTCCATCCCCAGCTGCCCCGTCAGAGCCCCATCGTGTGTTGTCGCTTATGTGCTTCAGTCATCCTGCCATTTCAGGACTTCGTGGTTGTTTCCATTCCTTCGCTTTTACAAGCAGTACTGTATACCTTATCACTTATTATTCTTGTTTCTGCACCCACTTCTGACCTTTAACCCATTTTTATATGTTTAACACAGTATTTCCTTCCTGAATTTAATATGGCTATGTTTTGAGGAGCTCTGTGCCCAGAATCCCACTCATTCTTTCTTCGTGAGTTTGAGGCTCCCTCCAGACATTCCCAGACTTTTTCAGTTCGGAGTACCCTAAATGTCCCCACAGCTTTTTCATGGTCCCCAAAGCTGAGAACAAGCCAAAAAAACAAATGAGCAAAAAAAATTCCGAGTAATTCTTTTTACTAAGTAATCAGGTCCAAAAACTTAAGAAATATTTGCATTGAACAACTTGGTAGCCACTTGAAAAAATAATACACATAAAATTGAAATGGAAAATAACATCTGCATTTTATTCTTATTTTAAGATTTTTTTAAGCTGCGCCATGTGGCATGCAGGCTCTGAGCTCCTGACCAGGGATTGAACCTGTGTCCCCTGCGTTAGGAGTGTGGCATCTTAACCACAGGTCCAGAGAGTCTCTTTGCATTTTATTCTTAAGTAACCAGAGTCATTAACAGGGTGTGTATGCCTGCTGGGCACTGCATAACTTCTCAAATGTTGGAATAAGATTGAACATCACCACCCTTGCTTCTGTCCCTCAGTGATTTTCATGAAGTATTTTTTCATCTCAGAAACCACCAGCTATGTTTGCAAAGATATGACATCATTGTCAAAATAAATGTAGTACACTCTAATGTCGAAACTGAGAATACCTTGAGCAACCAGTTCAAGCCATGTCTAACAGATGTCAGTACCATTGGGTTTTCCTCAAACTTTAGAATATCCCATGGTGTCCTGTGAGTTCACGGACACCCCACTGCATCACAGGGCACAGTGTGAGAATCCCAGGCCTTACCATCTTGCTGCTGTCAGCACCAGAGGCAATTTAAAAATCTGTCACCTATAAATACCTTTGTATCCAGGTTAGCTTTCTTCCAGTTTAACAACCAGATTCTACTTTCTGAACACATCATTATGATCACACTTCATCTTCATTTCTCATTTCTTATTACCATTCTTCTACTATATTATTCCTCAGAGACCCAACTCTGAGTCTGTCCTGTTAGACTAGAAAATCACCTGCCATCTTACTTTCTTATCTACATTGTCACTTTCTCATTCCACTGGAAAATAATAAAATCTGTATCTCTGTTGACAACTCTTTAAATTCTTAAATTCAATATTTAAAATACTAAGTTAAAAAAATCATATTAATACCTTGTCCCTAATGACCAGCATGACATCATTGAATGCCGAGCTGGAAAGAAATATGCAGTGGTACCCTAGAGATGTAAAAAGCTAAAGGGCATAGATGATAGTAAAATATAGTAAAAATAAATTAGGATATGATGCGCTTTCACTATCTATTGGCTTTGTTTAAAATAGAATTTATTTAACTGTAGATTTATGCAGATTTATTTAAAATAATGGTCGTGTTTAATAACTAGCTTAAAAAACTGCTAAAAATTAACCATCAGCCAGTTTAAGCTGGTTTCAATAACCACTCTTCCTATAGATAAATTTTCATTTAAAAAATTAAAGAGTCACTACAAAGATATACTATACAGTACAGGGAATATAGCCAATGTTCTATAATAACTATCATTTCACTTCAGTTCAGTCCTTCAGTCGTGTCCGACTCTTTGCAACCCCATGAACCGCAGCACGCCAGGCCTCCCTGTCCATCACCAACTCAGGGAGTCTACCCAAACCCATGTCCATCGAGTTGGTGATGCCATCCAGCCATCTCATACATAATAACTATAAATGGTGTATAATCTTTAAAAAATGTGAATCACTATGTTGTACACCTGCAATTTATATAATATTGTAAATCAACTATATCAGAATTAAAAAATATTAAAAAAGGTATGGGGATTTTTTGGCTCATGTTTATTTCTTTAGGTTGTTATTACCTCATATATCCCTTCCTTTTTTTGCTATGATATATTGTGCTTCTAATTTCAGACAAAGCACTTCATGAAATATTACAGACAATGCCAAGGAAATAAAAGGCAGCATTAAAGGGAAATATGCTACAATGGTTGTAGATTTATGTGCCAGCATCTTCATACATTATATTTATTCCAGTGGGAAAATCAGTCATGAATTATACAAGTTTTGATTTATGTGAAGTCTTGAGTAATTCATCCCTTACTTGAAATGCATCCCCTATAGTACTGGATTTACTTAGGACTTTGTTCATGATTCACGTGGTGTGTACATTTAAGATGGGAGTTGAAACTTCTCAGTCCTAGTGGAATTGAATCGTCTTCATTTTTACAACTTGTAAATGAGATTTTTAAGTCAGTTGCTTGAAATTCAAGAATTCATTTCTCAAAGAAACAGTCTTTACACAGGAGCTCACATTTGTTGATTACCCACTATATATGTGTTGGTGCTTTACATATTATTTCCTTTTTTATTGGTATTAATTCTTTTTTTAATTTTCAAAGATTATAATGGTACAATATTGAGAAGTATAGAACAAAGTGCAACTATTGGAGGACAGTTGCTCTACAATATTTTGTTGGCCTCTGCCACACATTAACATAAACAGGCATATACCCCTACCTTAACTTGAAGTGAAGTCTTTTGCATTTATATCTTGCTATGATGCTATTTTGAAGAGCTGAATCATGGGAGTAAGAAAACTTTAGTGATTTTGGCAGAAACAGAATATAATAATCTTGGAAACTAAAGTACTAATCTTAGTTTATTTGTAAGATGATTTCCAGTTTATAAGTTTTTTAACATAAGACATTTCATATAGTTTCCAGCAATCCTGGGAAGTGGGTATTATTTTGCTTGTTTTTTCTTTTTTAGAGTTTTCTTTTTTTTTTAATTTTTTATTAGTTTTGCCATACAATGACATGATATCGCCATGGGTTTACATATGCTACCCCTCCAGAACCCCCCTCCCTCCTCCCTCCCCCCAGGAAATCTCGGTGCACCAGCCCCGAGCATCAATCCTGGGCTGGCGATTGATTATACATATGATAATTAACATGTTTCAATGCCATTCTCCCTTATCATCCCACCCTTGCCCTCATCCACAGAGTCCACGAGTCTGTTCTATACATCTGCGTTCCTTTTGCTGTCTCGCATGCAGGGTTCTCGTTACCATCTTTCTAAATTCCATATATATGCATTAGTATACTGTATTGTTGTTTTTCCTTCTGGCTTTCTTCACTGTGGATAATAGGCTCCAGTTCCGTCCACCTGAGTAGAACTGATTCAAATGAATTTTTTTTAATGCTGAGTAATATTCCATTGTGTATATGTACCACAGCTTTCTTATCCATTCGTCAGTTGATGGGCATCTAGGTTGCTTCCGTGTCCTGGCTATTGTAAACAATGCAGCGATGAACATTGGGGTACATGTGGCTCTTTCAATTCTGGTTTCCTCAGTGTATGTGCCCAGCAGTGGGATTGCCGGGTCATATGGCAGGACTATTTGCAGTTTTTTAAGGAATCTCCACACTGTTTTCCATAGTGGCTGTACTAGTTTGCATTCCCACCAACAGTGTAAGAGAGTTCCCTTTTCTCCACATCCTCTCCAGCATTTATTGCTTGTAGATTTTTGGATTGCAGCCATTCTGACTGGTGTAAAGTGATACCTCATTGTGGTTTTGATTTGCATTTCTCTGATAATGAGTGATGTTGAGCCTCTTTTCATGTGTTTGTTAGCCATTTTTATGTCTTCTTTGGAGAAATGTCTGTTAAGTTCTTTGGCCCACTTTTTGATTGGGTTGTTTATTTTTCTAGAATGTAGCTGCAGGAGTTGTTTGTATATTTTTGAGATTAATTGTTTGTCCGTTGCTTCATTGGCTATTATTTTCTCCCATTCTGAAGGCTGTCTTTTCACCTTGCTTATAGTTTCCTTTGTTGTGCAGAAGCTTTTAATTTTAATTAGGTCCCATTTGTTTATTCGTACTTTTATTTCCGATATTCTGGGAGGTGGGTCATAGAGGATCCCGCTTTGGTTTATGTCAGAGACTGTTTTGCCTATGTTGTCCTCTAGGAGTTTTATAGTTTCTGGTCTTATGCTTAGATCTTTGATCCATTTTGAGTTTATCTTTGTGTATGGTGTTAGAAAGTGTTCTAGTTTCATTCTTTTACAAGTGGCTGTCCAGTTTTCCCAGCACCACTTGTTAAAGAGGTTGTCTTTTCTCCATTGTATATTCTTGCCTCTTTTGTCAAAGATAAGGTGTCCATAGATGCTTGGATTTATCTCTGGGCTTTATATTTTGTTCCATTGATCTATATTTCTGTCTTTGTGCCAGTACCATACTGTCTTAATGACTATGCTTGTTTTATAGATAAGGAATTTATAGCTCAAAAAATTCAGTGATTTATTTAAGGGAATGCTTCAAGGGAATAAGAAATCCAAATCTTTTATTTTCCTCTGGAGGAATTATTTATTTTTATTTGTAAATGTCCATTTCAGGGAATGCAGTTAAGCACTGTAACGATGAATTCTTCCCTAGTAGCTCAGCTGGTGAAGAATTTGCCTGCAATGCAGGAGACCCTGGTTCAATTCCTAGGTCCAGAAGATCCCCTGAAGAAGTGATAGACTACCCTCTCAGGTGTTCTTGGGCTTTTCTGGTGGCTCAGATGGCCAATAATCCACCTGTAATGCAGAAGACCTGGGTTTGATCCCGGGATTGGGATGATCCCCTGGAGAAGGGCATGGCAACCCACTCCAGTATTCTTGCCTTGAGAATCCTCATGGATGAAGGAGCCTGGTGGGCTACAGAGTTGGACATGACTAAGTGACAAAGCATAATGATGAATTTTTATTGGCAAGATTAAAGTCATAATGTAAAAATAATGTTTTTGGAGAAGGGAGCATGTACACCTTGGTAGAAGAGCATGTTATTACAGCTTTAGATTAGCAGATGGGGAAACAGCAGCTTTAGAAAGAGCAGCATGCATGGCAACATGGTACAGAAAATGAAGGGGGCTTGTGCTACCAAACAGACCTCAATTTGCATTTTACATCCCTTTTGACTGTCTTGCTGTGTGAATTTAGGCAAGTTCTTAACCTCGTTAACGTAGATTTTCTCCTCTGGAAAATGGGCAGAATAACTCCTGCTTAGTAGCAGTTCTGTAAGCATGAAAAATATCCCAAAGAATCTAGCACTGAATAAGTGTGTCTGCTCAGTCACTCAGTTCAGTTCAGTCACTCAGTCATGTCTGACTCTGTGACCCCATGGACTACAGCACACCAGGCTTCCCTGTCCATCACCAGCTCCCAGAACTTGCTCAAACTCATGTCCATCGAGTTGGTGATGCCATCCAACTATCTCATCCTCTGTCATCCCCTTTTCCTCCTGCCTTCAATCTTTCCTAACATCAGGGTCCTTTCCATTGGGTCAATTCTTCACATCAGGTGGCCAAAGTATTGGAGTTTCAGCTTCAGCATAGTCCTTCCCATGAATATTCAGGACTGATTTCCTTCAGGATTGACTGGTTTGATATCCTCAGTCTCTTTCAGGGACTCTCAAGAGTCTTCTCCAACACCACAATTCAAAAACATCAATTCTTCAGTGCTCAGCTTTCTTTATAGTCCAACTCTCACATCCATATGTGACTACTGGAAAAACCGTAGCTTTGACTAGATGGACCTTTGTTGGCAAAGTAATGTCTCTGCTTTTTAATATGATGTCTAGGTTGGTCATAGCTTTTCTTTTAAGGATCGAGCATCTTTATCACCTGGGAAACCCAAAGGCACTGAATAGTTCCTCAGTTATTGTCAAAATATTTTTAGAATTATGATTCCATTAATTTTTGTGTAAAATTTTAAGATGTAGTGATACATTTAATTAATACTTAAAACATTTAACATTTTAATGAGCATATTCTAAATGTCAGTGCAGTTCAGTCGCTCAGTCGTGTCCGACTCTTTGCGACCCCATGAATCGCAGCACGCCAGGCCTCCCTGTCCGTCACCAACTCCCAGAGTCCACCCAAACCCAAGGCCATCGAGTTGGTGATGCCATCCAGCCATCTCATCCTCTGTCGTCCCCTTCTCCTCCTGCCTTCAATCCTTCCCAGCATCAGGGTCTTTTCAAATGAGTCAGCTCTTCACATCAGGTGGCCAAAGTACTGGAGTTTCAGCTTCAGCATCAGTCCTTCCAATGAACAGCTGGGACTGATCTCCTTTAGGATGGACAGTTTGCATCTCCTTGCACTCCAAGGGACTCTCAAGAGTCTTCTCCAACACCACAGTTCAAAAGCACCAATTCTTCGGTGCTCAGCTTTCTTCACCATCCAACCAAATATGTATAACATCATATATATGTAGTCAAGGAGTATGTCATCACTATATATATGTGGTCAAGGAGTACATCAAAGCTGTATATTATCACCCTGCCTATTTAGCTTATATGCAGAATGAATCATATGAAATGCCGGGCTGGATGAAGCACAAACTGGAATCAAGATTGCCAGGAGAAATATCAATAACCTCAGATGTGCATATGACACCACTCTTACAGCAGAAAGTGTAGAAGAACTAAGGAACCTCTTGATGAAAGTGAAAGAGGAGAGTGAAAAAATTGATGTAAAACTCAACATTCAAAAAATGAAGATCACGGCATCTGGTCCCATCACTTCATGGCAAATAGATGGGGAAACAGTGGAAACAGTGACAGACTTTATTTTCTTGGGCTCCAAAATCATTGCAGATGATAACTGCAGCCATGAAATTAAAAGATGCTTGCTCCTTGGAAGAAAAGCTATGACCAACTTAAACAGCATGTTAAAAGCAGATACAAGGAAACCAGAATTGAAAGAGACATGTGTACCCCAATGTTAGAGACATGTGTACCCCAATGTTCATCGCCACATTGTTTACAATAGCCAGGGCATGGAAGCAACCTAGATGTCCATCAACAGATGAATGGATAAGAAAGCTGTGGTACATATACACAATGGAATATTACTCAGCCATTAAAAATAATTCATTTGAATCAGTTCTACTCAGGTGGATGGAACTGGAGCCTATTATCCACAGTGAAGTAAGCCAGAAGGAAAAACAAAAATACAGTATACTAATGTATATATATGGAATTTAGAAAGATGGTAACGAGAACCCTGCATGCGAGACAGCAAAAGGAACGCATGTATAGAACAGACTCGTGGATTCTGTGGAAGAGGGCAAGGGTGGGATGATAAGGGAGAACGGCATTGAAACATGTTAATTATCATATGTGAAATCAATCGCCAGCCCAGGTTTGATGCTCAGGCCTGGTGCACCGGGATGACCCAGAGAGAGGGAATTGGGAGGGAGGAGGGAGGGGGGTTCTGGAAGGGAAACACATGTATACCCATGGCAGATTCATGTCATTGTATGGCGAAACCAACACAATAAAGTAAAGAAAATTTAAAAAATGAATAAATAAATATTAAAAAAAAAGTTAGTAAAAAAAGTGTCCCAAACTAGTGGCTTTTAGGGCCTTCAGTGGTCTTATTCATATGCTGGTACAAAATCCAAATTAGTATTACATACATAAAGGACAAGCATGAATTTGTGAATAAATTTTACCCCAAATGTAAAAAAATAAAATAAAAAATAAAAAGCAGATACATTACTTTGCCAACAAAGGTCCATCTAGTCAAAGCTATGGTTTTTCCATTGTCATGTATGGATGGGAGAGTTGGACCATAAAGAAAGCTGAGTGCCAAAGAATTGATGCTTTTGAACTGTGGTGTTGGAGAAGATCTTGAGAGTCCCTGAGAGACTGAGGATATCAAATCAGTCAATCCTGAAGGAAATCAGTCCTGAATATTCACTGGAAGGACTGATGCTGAAGCTGAAACTCCAATACTTTGGCCCCTTGATGCAAAGAACTGACTCTCTGGAAAAGACCCTGATGCTGGAAAAGATTGAAGACAGGAGGAGAAGGGGGTGACAGAGGATGAGACAATTGGATGGCTTCACCGACTCGATGGACATGAGTCTGAGCAAGTTCCGGGAGTTGGTGATTAACAGGGAGGCCTGGCGTGCTGCAGTCCATGGGGTCACAGAGTCAGAAATGACTGAGTGACTGAACTGAGCTGAAAAACATATATGAATGTATATGCATACACAGTCATATAATATATGAATTGACTACTTGTAGATAGTGTCCAGAAATTATTTTGTTATGTTCAACCTTTTAAAAATGAAACTATTTCTGTATAGACTTTTCATATACCAACAATGTCTGTATACTTATATAATTCATATAATTTTTGTTTTTCTTACATACTTGGTACCAGATTGACATTTCACAGTTTCCTTAATCATTTAAGAATGTTTTGTTTGTATGAGCAATACTGCTTTATCATTTATTGGATTATTGACTAATGTACACCCACGTAGGTACCTAGTGAAGCAATATACCCTATGAGACATTTTATGAGAGCCTTACATCTTTCATTTCACACTTGATTTACCTGAAATGGTCAAAGATGGCTTAAGCTGTTGAAATCCACTTTATTAGGACAAAGTATAGGCTAGTATACTTATAGGTGAATTTCCAGTTTGGGATTGAATTGGGAGATAAACCTCCAGCGGGTAGAGGAGAGAAAGGGGTATACCTGCTATGACCATAATAGGGATTTCCAGTGTAGTGTTTCAGTATAATTTGCATGGCAGTTGGACTAAAATTCAGACTTTCGTAATACGTGGTTCTATTTGTTGGAATTACTTAAGCACTAAGAATCTCCTGCCCTAGCATCTACTGTAGTCCCCAGCATGGCAGCTGATTTCAGCCATCTCTAGTGGCTTCAGGTATCATCTATGTGTTGACAACTTTTGTAATTTTTTGTTGTGACTTTAGTCCAGGTCTTTTGTTTTGGTTTCAGACCCACTTTCATCAAGACCCCTCCTCGGCTGGGAATTCTCTGATTGTCCAGTGACTAAGACTTGGTACTTTTACTGCTGGGGCCCAGGTTCAGGCCCTTGTTGGGCAACCAAGATCCCACAAGCTGAGTGGTGCAGCCAAAAATAAAAGACCCCCACTTGGTCGGCCCACAGGTATTTCACACTCAGCATGTCCTGATCTGAGCCCATGTGTCCCACTGAACCTGCTCCTCCTCCAGGGTCCCTTAACTCAGTGAATGTATGGTCATCCACCCAGTTCTTAGTGAAGTCTTGACTCATTAGGCCCCCCATGTCAGACAGCCCATCAGTCGCTGAGCCTCTCTGAGTCTCTTCAGGTGGACATCTTGAATCTCCTCTCCTTCATCTCTGCTCACACCACTGCAGTCCATCTTACGCTCCAGTAACCTGTTCCCTGTGTTCCCACAGGCATCTCTGTGCTCCAGGTAGTGTGGGGACTTGCAGATATGTCCATCAGATCACTTTAGTTCCCTAGTGAGAGTATCCAGTGCTCTTAGAATAAATAAATTCTAAGCTTTCATAATTGGGCATCTTAGGATAAAATTTATTCTAAACTCTATGCTATTTAAGATAAATTCTAAACTCTGCTATTTGGATATTTTAGAAAAAATTCTGAACTCTCTTATATGGTCTTCCACTTGTACCACATTTTCTTTACATACTAGTTCAAGCCTCTTTTGTCTTCTTTCTGTTTCTAGTACACGGAAGTTCTTTCTACCCTAAGTTTCTTCCAACCTGCTATTCACTCAGGAAGCACTCTTAATTCCATTTCATTTATCAGGCTTCACCTTAACTCACACTTCCTCCTGTAAGCCTTTTCGCACAGAGTGGGTTAAGTCCTCTTTACGCATTCTTGTTACTCTTTGTATTCCACTGTGATCCTAATTACATTTGTAACATTTACACAATGATTATCTTTCCATGTGGGCTTGGACTCTTTCTCATACACTGCTGTATCCCCAGCAACTAGCACAGGGGCTGACAGATAGCCACTCAGCAATCAATATTACTTTGACTACTGAAGGAACAGAGAGACATATCCTTAATCTTGATTTAATTAGCAGCTGATTTTTGCTCTTTATGCCTGACAAGTTTTAAAGGCTTTATTATACTCCTGAATATTTTTGCATGGTAGTAATAATTCATAAGAATATTAAAATTATTCAGCCTCTTTCATACATGAACATCAAATACCTAACAAAGATGTTATTGAAAAAATTGAATAAAAAAACAGTATGTATTTTTTTCATATGGCATGAAATAAATGATGTCTAGAGTCAACATGAGAATTAGAAAATAGCAGGGCTATTAAATCATGGAGTTATTTTGGAGTTGGAAAATGTCTGAAAAATCACCCAGTTCGCTTTATTTTAATCTCAATTGTGCCACATAATCACTTGGATCAATTAAATTAAAATCTCTGGGGATAGTATATTCTAAAAACTCTTAAAGTGATTCTAATGTTTATCCATGAAAGAGAACTACTAATCTGGCCTAACTTTCCTCTTTTTCTATAAATGAGAAACTGAAGCTCAGAATTCTTAAGTGACTTCTTCAAGGTCACACTGTTAGTTTCTGTATTAGTGGTCCCTTTAGTAGAATATATCTCCTTATATTAATAGCTGGGAAAAAATGGAAACTCATATGGAAGAATACTGCTAAGCCCCTGAAATTAATAATTTCTTTCTCCAGGATGCCTAATTGTTGATTGTCAAGTATGCCTGAATATCTCATCAGATCAGCTGGTAAAATACTACCCAGTAGCTTAAGATCAGTGTTTCCTCAATTCATCTGATCATGAGAATCACCTGGGATGCTTGTTAAGCATTCAGATTCCCAGGCCCATATCCTGGATATTCTGATGTAGTAGGTCTGGAACAGAGCCCAGGAGTCAAAATATTTAATAAGCACTCAAGTGATCTTATCCTGTTATGTTTTGGAATCATCAGCCTAGATAATGTCATAATTTCCATTTCCCAAGACTCCAGAAAAGAGGCCATAAAGATTAACTTCAGCATGGTGATTGGGGTTTACTCCCAAGGAAGAAAGTTAGTGTCAAAGACTATGCTTCAGAAGTAAGTCAAGGTGTGTTGATAGGAAAAGGAGCCTAAGAGTATTGAAAGCAAAGAGCCGACAATGAGGTGGTGGAAAGTGGGTGTGCTGGCAATGGTGTCTCCAGGTGGCAGTGAACCATATGAGATGACTTCATATAGGGTGGAGCCCCGGATGTCAAGGTAAGGTCAGGGGCACACACTTCTGTGAAGCACTGCCTCTATTTCTATAGCAGCAGAAGGCTTTCCACAGAAGTCAGCTTGTTCTCTGAGAACAGTCTGTAAATGTGAAATATGGCACCAGAATGCCACAGAACTGTAGTCCATCCGGGCAAACGTGAGACTTTAGCAGATATCATCGAGTTGAATTAAGATGCTAGGTGGTATAGGATACATGATTAGGGCTGTGAACACCTTGAAATAGAAAGGTCTTGATGAGGCTACTGGTCAGAGAACACTTCACGAAGGGGCTTCAGCCTGAACTGCGTCTAAAAGAGTGGTCAGAATTTTGCTGGAGAGGCACAGAGAAGGGAGAGTAAGGAAATCACAGGATTCCAGGAACAGAGAAACAGGGTTCCCCTCAGCCAGTTAGTAAGATAGCAAGGATTTTGGCAGAAGAAAGGGAGATAGCATGACAAGGGGCACAGAGAGAGAGAGAGTATTTCAAGGGACTTGAATGTCACTTAGTGAAGTTTAAAGTTGATGCTTTAGGAAATAAGGATTCATTAGTGCTTTTAAGAATCCACCTGCAGTGCAGGAGATCTGGGTTCAATCCCTGGGGTCAGGAAGATCCACTGCAGAAGGGCTAGCTACCCACTCCAGTATTCTTGGGCTTCCCTGGTTGTCAGGGGACGTATAGCTTTAAGGAATCCAATATGTTGTGATTTTTTTTCTTTGTGTGCCATTCCTAAGAAAAGTGCAACATATTGGATTCCTTAAAGTTGTACGTCTCCTGCCACCTGGTAGCTCAGACAGTAAAGAATCCACCTGCAATGCAGAGACCTGGATTCGATCCCTGGGGTCCATAGATCCCCTGGAAGAGGGCATGGCAACCCACTCCAGTATTCTTCTCTGGAGAATCCCCATGGGCAGAGGAGCCTGGCAGGCTACAGTCCATGGGGTCTCAAAGAGTTGGACATGACTGAGTAACTAAGCACAGCACATAGTAGAACAGTAACTTGGTGAGTTAATTACTGCAGAAGATTGATCAGGCAGCAGGATACTAAATGAACTGAAGTGGTACGGTGGGGGCCATTGAAGCATTTTGTGTTGTGTTTAGTGAGGTCCAAGGATAAGATGGCGTTCATAGAAACAAAAAGGAGTGGAAAAGTATGCATAATACTTGGAGAGGGACTTGGCAGGGAAACGGGGGGGGGGAATTGAAAATGAGGCTTTATAATGTTTTAATTCAGTTTTTAAGAGGTCTTTATTGAATTTGTTACAGTGTTGCTTCTGTTTTATGTTTTGGTTTTTTAGCCATGGAGGCATATGAGATCTTACTCCCCCACCAGGTATTGAACCTGTATCCCCTGCCATTGGAAGGCAGAGTCCCAACCACTGGACCACTACGGAAGTTCTAGTTCACATTCTTGAGGATGCCATTCTTGGTTATTTGCCTACTCCATGTGGGATTTATGAAAACTCTGCAGCTCTGAGTAGAAATACTGTGGTTCCAGAGTTATGGGCATGGAATGAGGATTCCTGTGATCATCTCACAGCTCTGGAAAGGTGAGATTTGGCTCCACTCTTACTCTCTGAAGGTCCTGCTGTGACCTCTACTTACAGGAAGTACTTTCGTGGGTGAGAAAGCCAAGGGAGGGCATGAAGACAAATATCACTACAGGTGGGAGATGTCACGCACAGTCGAGACCATGGAGTCAGCTGAACCTGGGCAGGTTGGGCCACCCAGGCAAGTTGGCAACAGATGTCATTTTCTTCCCTCCAAAATAGAGAAGATTCCATTGGCACAGTGCCTTGTCAGAGTATTTTGAGAAATCGGTAAAATATCTGTAGAGGGCTCAGTTTAGTACAGTGGCTCTCAACCAGGGCCAGTTTTGCTCTCCAGGTGTGGTTGCCTGAACCAGGGAGATGCTGCTGGCATCTGGTGCGTAGAGACCAGGTATGGGCTAAATGTTCTGCAAGACACAGGACAGGCCCCCACAGCAAAGAATTATCTGTCTCAAAATGTCAATCACTCAAAACTTCAGAAACCCTCCTGGAATGCCTGACACAGAGCAGACTCTCAAAAATAGCTACAATTTTTAAAGTCCTTAAAATGTGTAAGACTACAGTATACTATGTATATAACATTATTTTCTACTTTAATCCTTTTAAAAATCCTGAAGGTAGTTACTCTTATTAGGCCCAATTTACAGATAAAGAAACTGGGAGTCTGAGATATTAAGTAACTCTCCCTAGGACAGAGAGCTGACGCGTAGATTCAAACAGTTTGACTCTCAGGAGCTGGTTTATAATCACCATGCTGTCAGTTCGATAATGATAGATATTATTGTTTTCATCACTGTTATGTAAAGCAAATATGAAGTTCTAAACCCATCCATCAATTCAACAAATCTAGTAACTCTGAGTCAGGTCTGTTCTACGTACACAGACAAGTATGAATTGCAGTAAACAAGTCTGAGCTTAGACTAATTGATGAGTTAAGCCTCTTGTCTCTCTCCCTTTGCTGAAGAGGACAAGCCAAACCAAAGGCCTGTGATAATGACTTGTCACAGCTGTTACTCCAATGGAAGATTTCCAAGTGGCGGCCACAGTGGCGATGGTGGTGCTTGGGGAAACATGGTCTTAGCTTGTATTCTCTCCAGGATTTTCAATCAAGTGCTATCGCTGCATAAGAGTCAGAACTGGCCACCTCTGCTGACTTCTAATCTAGCTTGCAATTTCAGTATCATGTGGAATCGAGACTACTGGGAGCCATTACGCCCCAAGCTAGGGAGTATTCTGGAATGACTGGGCCAGTTTTATTAAACAAGGAAGCAGTCTTTGGTCTTTCAGCCCTTGTCCTTGGCATTCATTAACAGATGAAGCTAGAAGACGTCACTGTTTTCAGGGCCTCCAAAGTTTTCATTATCTTTTAGGAAATCTCCAACTTGATTTTAATATTCACAGTAATACCTAGAATTAGCTATTCACCTCCATTCATTATTTTTTTATTTGTAAAGGGTTTTCACGTAAATAACAGATTAATCTTAAAATACTTAGTACTCGTGGGTACTAGGGCTGTTAGTTTTAGCACACTCATGGGTGTTCTAGTAGGTACTTTGGAAGAACGCAGAAGAATAATGAAGTTCTTAAAAAACCTTAAACTCAGGTGAGGAGACAAAATATAAACATATGGAGTGATATTAGGATAATTACAAAACAACTCACGACCACATACAAAATAATCACCAGCCCAGGTTTGATGCTTGATACAGGGTGCTCAGGGCTGGTGCACCGGGATGACCCAGAGAGATGGAATCGGGAGGGAGGTGGGAGGGGGGTTCTGGAAGGGGAACACATGTATACCCATGGCGGATTCATGTCAGTGTATGGCAAAACCAACACAATACTGTAAAGAAAAAAGTCTTGCCTGAATTTGTTACAATAAAAAAATAAATAAATAAAATAAAGGCGACTAGCCCCTTACATCCTAAAGTGATACAGAAACAGACAATGAGTTGGATTCATAGGATACAGATATGTGAAGAGTGGCCTTATGATACGGATGTAGGGCACAACAAGTCCTGAGTAGTAACAGTTGGAGGATGGGCAGAGTATCACAGTGGTTAGGGCCCAGCCTATGGATCCGCATGAACTGTGACCAAACCCTGACTCAGTGCTACCAGACGTGGGACCTTGGCAAGTGACTCCTACTCTCTACATTTCAGTTTTCTCATTTGTAAAGTGAAGATAATCATAGCTGCTTCATTGAGCTGTCACAAGGATTAATTAAATCACAGTATCCTTAAGTGCTTGAAATCCGGGCAGGCTGACTCCAAAACTTGCACTTTAAACCTCTCAGCTGTAGCAGCTTGGAACTGGCATCAGTGTTGTGGTGGTGGTTGTTATTACAATAGCATGTGAAGCAGTGGGTCAAGGGGACAATAAATATGAGAGCCCATCCAAGGTTGTTGCAGAGATCTAGGGATACATAAGGACCTGCGTTAAGGCAGTGATTTACAAATAGATTTTTAAAAAGGGAATAAATAGAGAAAAGGACCAAATTCAAAAGACAAGGTGTGACACAAATCAGGGGCTTGTTGGGTGATGAGGCTGAAGTATAGACAGTGAAATATAAGATAACAGGATTGAATCCAGGTGATCAAAAGTTGGGTGATGCTGTTGAAAATAATGAAGTTTCCATTTTAGTATGGAACAATGACAAGTTCGGGTTTTGAAATGTTGTGTTTTGTTTGTCAAAGGGAAATCTAAGTGAAGGTCACCCACAGGCAATCAAACACATGGTCAGTAAGAAGTTGGAGACAGAATTAGAGATTTTCTTTTGCACCACGTTGCTGTTCTGTCACTGCAATAAAATAGGGAGGGTTGGTGTATTGCCACCCTCACCAGATTCTTGACATATTTCTGGGGTTTGGATGGCTGGTTAACCTTAGGTGCCATCATTTAGAGTACTTTCAGATTGTCTTGTTCTGCTTTGATATATTTCCTTATCTTTAAACTACTCTAGTCTCCTGTGCATTGCTAAAATGTTACAAAGGTTGGTAATCTTGTTGCGAAGTAGTCAAGTGGTTCTTTCCAAGTCATCATCCATTTTATCAGCAATAATACTTTGATTCATGTTTATTAATAATTCATATAAATGTTTCTGAGATTTAGTATGGTGATTATTATCGTCTAATTGTTTTAGCAGAGTTCAAATTGCTACTGATCAAATGTGGAACATGAAAACACAGCCCTTCCTTCTTCCTTGAGATCAACATTTCTCTTAGTTCAGAGTACAATGTTTTACAGTTGTTTTTAGAAGTTATACATTCCTAGCAGTTGACTAGGGAAGTCATATCTACATAAGAGCCCATCATAACTTTCAATGTCATTATAGTGACTCAGAAAAAAATTATAGTTTCTTGAGGTGGAAGGGTTAGATCAGAGGTTTTCAACCTCTGACTGTGGATCTTTGGGGTTGGATAGTTCTTTGTAATGGGGAGCTCTCCTGCACTTTATAAGCTATTTAACCCCATTGCTGGCCTGCACCACTGGGTGCTAGAAGCAGCTCGACCCCAAAATTGTGACCACCCCTCAAATGTCTCCAGTCAAAACCACTTGCCTAAGCTTGCTGGAGCAGCCGTGAAGAGACACCCTGCAACCAAGGTAAGAGAAACCCAGGTAAGACGGTAGGCACTGAGAGAGGGATCAGGGGGCAGACAGGCTGAAACTACAGTCATGGACAACTAGCCAATCTGATCACAGGGACCACAGCCTTGGCTAACTCAATGAAACTAAGCCATGCCATGTGGGGCCGCCCAAGATGGAAGGGTCATGGTGGAGAGGTCTGACAGAATGTGGTCCACTGGAGACGGGAATGACAAACCACTTCAGTATTCTTGCCTTGAGAACCCCATGAACAGTATGAAAAGGCAAAAAGACAGGACACTGAGAGATGAACACCCCAGATCAGTAGGTGCCCAATATGCTACTGGAGATCAGTGGAGATATAACTACAGAAAGAATGAATGGATGGAGCCAAAGCAAAAACAACACCCAGTTGTGAATGGGACTGGTGATAGGAGCAAGATTCGATGTAGTAAAGAGCAATATTGCATAGGAACCTGGAAGTTTAGTACATGAATCAGGGCAGATTGCAAGTGGTCAAACAGGAGACAGCAAGAGTGAACATCGACATTCTAGGAATAAGTGAACTGAGATGGACTGGAATGGGTGAATTTAACTCAGATGACTATTATATCTACTACTGTGGGCAGGAATTCCTTAGAAGAAATGGAGTAGCCATCATAGTCAATAAGAAAGTCCAAAATGCAGTACTTGGATGCAATCTCAAAAATGACAGAATGATCTCTGTTCATTTACAAGACAAACCATTCAATATCACGGTAATCTAAGCCTATGCCCCTACCAGTAATGCCAAAGAAGCTGGAATTGAACGGTTCTATGAAGACCTACAAGACCTTCTAGAACTAACACCCCCCAAAAATGTCTTTTTCATTATAGGGGACTGGAATGCAAAAGTAGGAAGTCAAGAAACACCTGGAGTAACAGGCAAATTTGGCCTTGGAGTACAGGGCAAAGGCTAATAGAGTTCTGCCAAGAGAACGCACTGGTCATAGCAAACACTCACACATGGATATCACCAGATGGTCAACACCAAAATCAAATTGATTGTATTCTTTGCAACCAAAGATGGAGAAGCTCTATACAGTCAGCAAAACCAAGACCAGGAGCTGACTGTAGCTCAGATCATGAACTCCTTATTGCCAAATTCAGACTGAAATTGAAGAAAGTGGAGAAAACCACTAGACCATTCAGGTATGACCTAAATAAAATCCCTTATGATTATATAGTGGAAATTAGAAATAGATTTAAAGGGCTAGATCTGATAGACAGAATGCCTGATGAACTATGGATGGAGGTTTGTGACACTATACAGGAGACAGGAATCAAGACCATCCTCCAGGAAAAGAAATGCAAAAAAGCAAAATGGCTGTCTGATCAGGCCTTACAAATAGCTGTGAAGAGAAGTGAAAAGCAAAGGAGAAAAGGAAAGATATTCCCATCTGAATGCAGAGTTCCAAAGAATAGCAAGGAGAGATAAGAAAGCCTTTCTCAGTGATGAATGCAAAAAAATAGAGGAAAACACTAGAATGGGAAAGACTAGAGATCTCTTCAAGAAAATCAGAGATACCAAGGGAACATTTCATGCAAAGATGGGCTCAATAAAGGACAGAAATGGTAGGGACCTAACAGAAGCAAAAGATATTAAGAAAAGGTGGCAAGAATACACAGAAGAATTGTACAAAAAAGATCTTCACAACCCAGATGATCACGATGCTGTGATCAGTCACCTAGAGCCTGACATCCTGGAATGTGAAGTCAAGTGGGCCTTAGGAAGCATCAGTATGAACAAAGCTAGTGGAGGTGATGGAATTCCAGTTGAGCTATTTTGAATTCTGAAAGATGATGCTGTGGAAGTGCTGCACTCAATATGCCAGCAAATATGGAAAACTCAGCAGTGGCCACAGGACTGGAAAAGGTCCATTTTCATTCCAATCCCAAAGAAAGGCAATGCCAAAGAATGCTGGAACTACCGCACAATTGCACTCATCTCACACGCTAGTAAAGTAAGGCTTAAAATTCTCCAAGGCAGGCTTCAGCAATACATGAACCGTGAACTTCCAGATGTTTAAGCTGGTTTTAGAAAAGGCAGAGGAACCAGAGATCAAATTGCCAACATCTGCTGGATCATTGAAAAATCAAGAGAGTTCCAGAAAAACATCTCTGTCTGCTTTATTGACTATGCCAAAGCCTTTAACTGTATGGATCACAATGAAGTGTGGAAAATTCTGAAATAGGTAGGAATACCAGACCATCTGACCTGCCTCTTGAGAAACCTGTATGCAGGTCAGGAAGCAAGTTAGAACTGGACATAGAACAACAGACTGGTTCCAAACAGGAAAAGAGTACATCAAGGCTGTATATTGTCACCCTGCTTATTTAACTTCTATGCAAAGTACATCAGGAGAAATGCTGGGGTGGATGAAGCACAAGTTGGAATCAAGATTGCCAGGAGAAATATCAATAACCTCAGATATGCAGATGACATCACCCTTATGGCAGAAAGTGAAGAAGAACTAAAGAGGCTTTTGATGAAAGTGAAAGAAGGGAGTGTAAAAAGCTGGCTTAAAGCTCAACATTCAGAAAACTAAGATCATGGCATCCAGTCCCATCACTTCATGGCAGATAGATGGGGAAACAGTGGAAACAGTGGCTGACTTTATTTTTCTGGGCTCCAAAATCACTGCAAATGGTGACTGCGGCCATGAAATTAAAAGACGCTTATCCTTGGAAGGAAAGTCATGACCAACCTAGACAGCATATTAAAAAGCAGAGACATTACTTTGTCAACAAAGGTCCATCTAGTCAAGGCTATGACTTTTCCAGTTGTCATGTATGGATGTGAGAATTGGATGGTGAAGAAAGATGAGCACTGAAGAATCATTGGAAGGACTGATGTTGAAGCTGAAACTCCAATACAGCCACCTGATGCAAAGAGCTGACTCATTGGAAAAGACCCTGATGCTGGGAAAGATTGAGGGCAGGAGGAGAAGGGGATTATAGAAGATGAGATGGCTGGATGGCATCACCGACTCAATGGTCATGGGTTTGGGTGGACTCTGGGAGTTGGTGATGGACAGAGGGGGCAGGTGTTTTGCGATTCATGGGGTCGCAAAGAGTCAGACACAACTGGGCAATTAAGCTGAACTGAAGCTATTCCATTTAGTTGTTTATGTTGCTAATCTTGAATATAATTCAAGTCTTGATGCTATATGAAATAGCTCATGCTTTGGACACGTTCTGACACCAATGATTTCAAAGATCCTTTCCTCTGAGGTGAGTGATGTGCCTGGTTTAGATTGTCTGATTTTGAAATGTGAGGCACAACTCTGTGTGCAGGGTGGTGTATATATATATAGGAACAAGTACACTGGGGACTTATTTTCTTATCTTCTTTCTTTCAGTATCTTGCTGAATGTTCTTAAGTGAGTATTTAAAATCTGTTCAACATTCACTCAACCAAGACTGTATTAAGTAACTATTATGTACCTGAAATTGTTGGTCTCCAGTGAGGGAACAAAGAGGAGTAAACTTGTCTATAACCTCAAAGTCTTCTCAGTCAAGTGGGGAAGCCAGACAAGGAAACGCTTATACCACAATGTGATAAATATTGTGGCTGAGGGATGAAAAAGGCTAAAGGAAGCTCAGAGGAAAGAGTACCTAGTTCTATCTGAGAAAAAAAGCTTTTCAGAGGAACAAAAGGCATAGCTCCCTGACCAGGGATAAAACCCTTGCCCCCTGCAGCGAACCTGTAAAGTCCTAACCCCTGGCCCACCAGGGAATTCCTCTCAGACATTTTTCAGATGAGTAGGAACTTACCAGGCATAAGAGGAGAACAAGAACCTCAGACAAAGGAAATAGCCTTAACAGAAGCTTAGAGACATGGTTTTCAAGATATGATAAGCCTGTCTGCATAATTGGAGTTGGGGGAGTCTGGGGTACTGGGGGAAGAGAAGGATAGCAATGTGGGCAAGGGCGAGCTGCTGAAGGTCTTGAATGCCTGGTAAAGATCTCAGACCATTTTTCCTGTTGGCCATGAGAAGCCCAAGAAGGATTTATAGGCCAGAATATCCTGTTCTCTGAATCAGTGATAACCTAGCCAATATTGAAATTTTATAATTGTTTTATAATTGTGTTTACTGTCAACTTTGGGGCATGTGAACTGTTCAATTAAAAAGAAATTAATGAGTGGCTGTAATGAATAAGTCCTTGAGCTACATGTTGGGGAAACAGCCAAAACAGACCTCCAGGAGACTATGATTTATTAGAGAAGAAAGCCTAGGATAGTATACAAGTCTGTACACAATGAAGAGTTCTCAGACAAGGAGGAATACTTAACTCTGTCTGAGAGAGTCTGTCAGTCAGGGCTTGGATGGCATTTACCAGATGGACAAAGGCTTGGTGACAGCACCTTGAGGATGTGCTCATGTTAGAAATGGAATGTTTACTCTTACCCTTCATGTTTTTGTTTTCATGAAAAAGTATCACTTCAATTCATCACTTTGATTTAAGCTTAGACTATGTGAGTGAGTGAGTGAGTAAAGTCGCTCAGTCGTGTCTGACTCTTTGCAACCCCATGGACTGTAGCCCACCAGGCTCCTTCATCCATGGTATTTTCCAGGCAAGAGTACTGGAGTGGGTTGCCATTTCCTTCTCCAGGGGATCTTCCCAACCCAGGGACTGAACCCAGTTCTCCCACATTATAGGCAGACGCTTTACCATCTGAGCCACCAGGGAAGTTCTCAGACTATGTGGCTAAACGTAAACGCTCATTCAGATCTTTACTCATAGGTAAGTTTTTCACTGAGGATTTCCCTGACCACCTGCTTATTTCTTTCATTTTCCCCCATATTTCTTTTACCACCACATAACAGTCTGTGCTGCATATTTTATTAATTTTGTTTATTTTCTTTCCCTTCTAGAATGTAAGCTTCATTTGGCAGGGATTTATGTCTATTTTGTCCACTAATGTGTTCCCCACTGTCTACTAGAGAGCCTGGCATATATCAGATTTCAATAAATGATTTTGAATAAATGAGTATAATTTTTATAATTAATTATGTCAACTCATCTAGAATTCAGTTGTCTGCCATATCATTATTTTTTTCCATCTGGTTTCATATCTAAATTCAAAACTCATGAGTAATTTTATAATGGCTGAAATGATACAATTTTTAAATGGAAGTTCTAAAACCATTTTAGAAACTTCAAGACTAATAAATTGCTTTGCAATACATATGTTCAGAATCTATACATACTCAGTCCTAATAATGAGATTTGACTTTCAGTAGGTCAAAATGTATTGAATCACTTTGTTTGAGAACCTGTCTAGGGTTAACGGACATTTATCTCAACTCATGGAAACCCTAAGTATGTTTCTTTTCCCTCCTTCTCTTTCTCTCGTCCTCTATTTCTTTGCTATATTACCATAGAATTGTATTTAAGTTAGTGATTCAAGCACTAGAGAGTTAATCAAATGTAGAGAGGATGAATGAAGTCAAATGATGTCAGTGTCTGTCTGTTGCTTCAAATTGAGAGAATACATTTGGCTGCTGTAGTGGGGGAAGATGTTGGTCCTGTTTCAATCACCTGTGGTCAGGGAGAGAGCCCCACATGTTTCCGAGATTCCTCGTTGCTGTGGGGCGATGCAGGAAGCAGGCGTATACCCATGGGAGAGCTGGGCAGGCAGACAGTGGGAAGCGGCAGTCACACAGATACCCTTGGCGTGCCTCTAGAAGTAACACCACAGCGGGGACAGAGAAGAAAGAGCTTTTTTTCCTTCCTAAGAGCATTAAAAACATTTTAAAAAATCATTAAGATTAACAAGTAAAATTTTGCTTTTTATTCTGAAGCTGAAGTTCTGTTCTTCCGATCTTTTTGCTGTTTCCTAGTATTTATGTTTAGTTAATATAGTGCAGTCCTCATCCTTGGATTAGGAAAACTGTCAGGATTTTTTTCTCTTCTTTTTGGCTTCCTTTTCCTTTCCCCTGCTGAGGAAAAAGAAAGATAACATTTGTTTTCCACTTGATAGCTAAGAAAAAGTCTAGATTCAAATCGAGAAGCTTTTTTTTTTTTTTTCTCTTGAAGATCAACAAACTTGTTAAATGTTTTACATCATGAGAACCAGAATCGGACAGCTCCCTGTTGTTTCAGATTAAGAATGTGCTTTGAAACAAGGTTTTATTCAGTTTATTTTCACTGTCTTTTTTCTATTTCCATCTTTTCCTCCCTGCCTCCGCTCCTTGATGTTTTTTAGCAGCTTGTGTTCCATATTAATGATTCAGTTCCTTTTCAAGTTTTTTTTTTTTAGCCCAAAATAAACAATAGGAGTAACATGTAAAATCCTCTGGAGTGAAAATTGAACCCTCCCCAGCTAAGAGGGAGATAGATTCAAACGACCAACCGCATGTTTGTTTTTCTCGTTCTCAGATTTCTGTTAAAGATATAGGCTGAGTCACTGCCAAGTCAGAAGGCATTTCTTGGCCCAGCGTGGAAGACCACTTTTCATCCAGCATGCCTTCTAAATTCCTGTGCAGAATGAAAATACAAGGCACACGCAGTACTTATCATGGAGCCAGCCAGACATTATTCCTTCATGCCCCCACATAAATGTCAGCTTCTACTTTGTGCTCGGCTGTGTGCTGCGAATATAATGGTGAACAAGACATCTGTCTTTGTGGTGTAGTTAGAGAGGCAGAAGGTAAGCAGACATTTGTCTTCCGAAGCAGTAAGTACTACGATATGGAAAGTGCATTTTGCTGTGGGAGCTGCGGGGATCCTCAAGGCCAGCGTGACTGCACATGCCCTTCCATCAAGGCCTGGGGCACCTTGACCGGAGCTCTGGAAGCACAGGAAAATCAGCTCAGCCATATCTTCAATCTAGAGGATTCCTCCTTTTTAGAAAGAAGTACTGCTTTCTGGCTTACCCGGTCCTCTCCTGGACCACGTCACTTATTTGTGTTAATCTGTCTGGTATTTAAAACCTTCTAACAGTTTAACCATGTCCAAAAGATAATGTTTGATTTGCTCTGCATGTGGCCTCCTCAGTCACTCAGTTGTCTCTGACTCTTTGCGAACCTATGGACAATAGCCCTCCAGGCTCCTCTGTCCATGGGATTTTGATCAGTTATCTCCCAATACAAAATTGAAAGTTTTAAGAGAGAAATCAACAAGAGAAAAAAGGTAATGTTTGGCGGACTTGATACATAAAAATGTAAAATTTCTATATGGTAAAGGATCTCTGAAACAAAGTTAAACTACAAATAACACTGGGAAAATATTTGAACGTATAAGAGACAAAAGTTAAAATTCTAATCATTTTGCCTATCAACAGGATGAAAAAAAAAAACGAGAGAAAAAAGGAAGGAAAGAAAGAAAGAAATCCTATAGAAAAATAAGCTGAAGGTAATGAACAGGAAATTCATTAAAAAATATAAATGGCCAATAAACTTATGGGAACTATTAATTAAAACACCAACATACTATTTTTTGCCCATTAAGCTATGGCAAATTATAACATTAAAACAACCCCCCCTCCCTCCCCATATGTATAGACCAGAGTCACTTCATCCCAAGCTGCCAGCCCATTCATGCATTTTGACTGGCTTGTATCAGGTGTGGGATATAGAGTTTCGGATCCCAAACTCCAGGGATCCCCGATCCCATTGTATTCTATGTCAATATCATCTGGAGCACATCTCTATAGAAAGTGACCTATGACCCTTGGGACTGAGCACACTATGAGACTTAGGTGTGAGTACAAAGTATTTGTAAACTTTATTTCAAGAGAGAAATGACTCCTCATCTCTCCCACCAATATTCAGCTAATGAGTTTTGCCTTCCTGCTTTCTCATCTGGGATGGAATCTGGACAGGAGAAGCAGTGCTAGAAGCAGAAAGAGAATTGGGAGATCCTTCCTTACTAGCTTCCTATGTTTTTCAGGCCTGTCCGATTGCTTCATCTCCTGTGTATCAACTAGAGATAAGAAAAAATCTGGACTCCAAGCATGACTTTGAATGTGTCCCCCGGCCAGTCACTCAGCCCTTGGTTAGATGTTTTTAGTCTGTGAATCCGTGGCAAAGATTCCCAGATTGTCAGTCACATGCGAGTTTCTCTAGTACTACATTTTTCATTTATTGGGTAACTCAGCCTCTCTGAACTTCAAGTTATGAGCATCAGACAAAATGAGGGATGGGCAGTATTATTTGCTATATTATTAAGAGTTGGAATTAATCATGCCACTCTGTAGGCTTTACTTCCTCTCTGAGACTGTCTCTCTCTGTAAATGATAAAGGTTGCTATTCTAGGCCCATGATTTGGAAGCTTGGACAGGGTGGTGAGATGGGATGGAGACAGGACGATGCACTTTGCCCCACCTGCTCAGCTCAGGCCTTCCATGTGGTGTTGGTATGGAGGGTGTCGTAACAGGCCCCTTTCACTTTACCTTTCATTGGCCCCACCTTTGCTTCCTTCTTTGTGGTCCCATCCCTCTGATATCTTCTTTGACTGCAGACACTCTCTCTGGAATTCTGTGGCTTTGATCAGAAGACATGGATATGCTCGGAGATGATGCTTGGTACCTTGGACTACTTTGGCGTCACAGCATTGAAGGGGGCCCAACGCAACCTTTCAGCCACTGAAACTGGGGAGCAAGGAGTAGGGCTTACCTGTCCAGCGTGAACTCTAGGTGCCTCTGGAGATCTACCAGAAATCTACCAACAGCTTGAAAATCACAAGGCAGAGCCTGAAGCCTGATGCCCAAACGGTGTGCCCGCCCTGCACGTTGTCGTCAAATGTAACTGGGAGGAGGGCAGCATGGGCACCTTCTCCAGAGAGGAGGGAGGGCTGTGCCACGCACGGCAATGTTCGTATATGCGTTTGGGGCCCAAAGATGAAGTGAACGTGAAAGCTGCTCAGTCGTGTCCGACTCTTTGCAAACCCATGGACTGTAGCCTGCCAGGCTCTTCTGGTGGTGGGATTCTCCAGGCCAGAATGCTCAAGTGTGTAGCCATTCCCTTCTCCAGGGGATCTTCCCAACCCAGGGACTAAACCCAGGTCTCCTGCATTGCAAGCAGATTCCTTACTGTCTGAGCCACCAGGGAAGCCCTCCAAGATGAAACCCATGTGCATTTCCTCTGGGAGGACACCAGTGTGCTCCCAGTGTCTGTTAGCCTCGGATTATCCCTCTTTCTGGTCTTCTTTCTTCCTCCTTCTTTTTATTAAACTCCAAGCCATCTGTTCACTCTGTGCCTCCTTTTCCCCAAGGCAGAGAGGCTGCACCATGAGCACTTCTACAGAGGAATGCCCTCACCTCGCAGTGAGTGAGTGTTAGCTCAGTCACGTCTGACTCTGACCCGTAGTCTGTAACCCTCAAGAATGCCCATGGAATTCTCCAGGCATGAATACTGGAGTGGGTTACCATTTCCTTCTTCAGGGGATATTCCAGGGATCACACCTGGGTCTACCACATTGTGAGCAGGTCCTTTACCATTTGAGCCCCAAGGGAAGCCCTTGCAGTGTGTCATCATATCAAGCATCTTGAAGAGCTTCCCCTGGGAGGGTTTTTCCTTCCCTGGGGTGCTCCTTTCAGAGGGAGACCTATTTGTCATGTTTAATGCGTGCTCCCCAGACAGATGAGCATTATAGCCATGACAGAATCTTAGGTGAATTCACCTTAATTTTAGGCTGAGTGCTCCTAGATAGCAATACTGCCTGCCATGTAAACCCCTACCCTGTGTGTACACAGCTCTGGGATCAGCGATATTGGAGACCTGCTCTAAAGTGCAAAAGCCACAGTTTTCAGGGAAAAATATCTTGTCCCTGAACCACTTCAGAGCTGGGTTGTCTTGTAGAGTGGGGCAGTGGAGAGCAACTGGGGAGGACTCCCAGGACAGGAGTCAATTTTATGGATCAAGGTTGGAATCCAGTCCACACTCCAGTGGTGAAAGGTGAGCTGAGTGCTATGTGAGACTATATCCAGATTGCTGGTCCAGAAGGTTGGGCCCTCTCTTTGGCCTCCTTCTGACAGAGAGAGGAAAGAAGATGCGGATGTGGCTTTACCACGGTCATTGTCCCCCACCCCCCCAGCCCCCAAGTACAGAGAATCCTGCAGTCGAGTAGCCGAGGTTACCATGCACACACACACACACCTGTACCTCTCACCCTGAGCTCTTTTCACCCTCTTTGCAGTGAGGGAGAAAGGGAAGGTCTGTCACCTGTGAACAGGGCCTCTGGGAACTAGTTTCTTTTCATCTGTTCCAGATGGGTGAACAAGACCCAGTGTCCTTCCTGTTGCCTGCTGTCTGTCTGCATACCTGCCAGTTGGCAGGGAGGGCTAAGCCAAGGTCAACCTCCTTTTCAGCCCCTGGTTACCTCTGAGAGGCCAGAGCAGGACTGTAAGGGTTGAAGCAGACTCCCTCCTTCCTCAGAGCCCAAACTTTGGAGAATCCCTAAACAAAACCCAACCACAGCACCAACAGAAGAGAGTGTACTAAGAGAGTAAGTGAGTTTAGAAAGAATAAGTATCCTTGGTGATGAGAAACAGAGATTGGGGACCATCTTCTTCAGGGCACGTGGTAGCTTGTGGAATAATTAATTTTTTTTCTAATTGCACTGAAATATTTCTTCTCCTGCTTAGAGGAGAAGGGAAATCTTTCTTGCTAACTCCTCAGTGAAATGCATCCCTGAAGACAAAGACTAGGGTGGTGAGGAGAGAGGTCTGAGGAACCCAGCCTGCTTCACTCGCCCTTAGGGCCTGACTCGGGGTACAGGGGCTCATGGGATGGGGGTGACCTGGGCGCCATGGTTGATCCAGGATCCTGACAGTTTTGTTCTAGATGGCAAAGAAAGTACCTTTATGGGCGTTAGTGTGTACCCTGACATGATTTTGATAGAATAGATAAAATTCTGTAGCAGTGTTTAATGTAGTATAGTTTAAGTGAACTGCGTGTATAAAAGAGAGTATCTTTTTCTTTTAACCAGATGAAAACTGTAGTATTTCTAGAAAAAGTGTGTCATATATGCAGCCTACCCTAAAAACCTATTTCCGTATCTATCAATCTGGACAAAGAAAGACAAAGAGAGTATGAATGAGCAAAGGGGTCCTATGATTAAAAGAGGGCAAATTGGGGTCATGGATGTATATTCATGCAACTTTTCGTCCGGTTTTATAATTTTCCCAAGTTAAAACAATGGGCAGATGGCTCTGTCTCCCTCTCATCAAGAGGCATGCATCATCTTTCAACTATTACTAAAGCTATCTAACTTTCATTATGAAAAATTCAAATGTACACATCAGAGGAAAAATATAATCACCTCCTACCTTCAAACTGTCATTTTACCATTTGTGACAATACCACCTTAAACATGTAGAGGAACAGTGCAGTTGAATTTCGTGTCCCTCATTTCTAGGAGGCTAAGCTCCCTGAGGCCCCCCTTGCTGATCTGCTAGAAGTCTCCTGGTCCTTCACCAGTTCAGGTTCCTGCAGGAAGGGCTTCACTCTGCAAACTTTGGGAGACTTTGGATTTGCGGCACCAGAAGAAGAGCAGTGCACTCCTTCAGGAGTACTGAGGGACTGGTTGAAAGTCTGTATAAAGTTGAAAGTCCAGTTTCCAACTCATACCCTGAACAGCCCAATTACCTTGCCTTCTCCTTAGTAGTCTTTCCTCATGCCCACTTTACCACTGGTAGCAGGGTCATTAGCCTAATTATATTAGAGAATTCCAGAACCAATTCCAGAAAACCCAGGACTGATTCAGAGAACCCATCCTTAAATTCTGTTCCCCTGGAACCATTTCTGGTACTAAGTTCTGTGTTATTCAGGGTTTGGCCAGAGAAGCATAACTAGCAGGGTATATATTTATACACGAACGTGGATATGCATGTATATGGACTTTTACAAAAAACTGACTGATACCACTGCAGGAGTTGGCTAAGCATGCCCCAAACCGGTTGGACAGAAATGGAAGGTCATGAGCAGGCTGGAGTTTCATGGGTATGAGCAGAAGCTTGCTGTCTGCAGGCAACTGGGAACAGAAGGTTATGAGTATGGCTTGAGCTGAAGCTTATAACTTGTGATCAGAGACATCCTCAACTTTGTCACTTGACTAGGTAGCTCTATGTGGGGAAGTATTATAGAAATCAACTGTCAGGGAAGTGGCCACCATCAACGTGGTATTATCTATTGATTTATATCTGTGATCTCCTAGGAGATTTTACTTTCTACCCAAAATGGATATCTCCCATTAGAATGATGCTTTCAACTTAAAGGAATGAAAGTAGGTAGGAAATAACATCCCTTGAGGGGCCTTGATTCTTTCCCTAGAATGAATTGATGCCCTAATGGCTTGTCCAGTGCTAGTCTTAGGCAACAGGTTTTTTTTATACTAATAGACACTCATTATTGAACACTCACTGTATGCCATCTAACTGGTTTCTCACATTTGAGCAAGTCTTTCAAGCAGAGGCACTGCCTACCTTTGCTCCTGACTATCTTCAGGGGTATTTGTACATAGACTTTCCATGTGACCCAGAAACCCTACCCCTAGGTCTTAACCTAAGAGAAATGGAAACGAGTAAACACCCTTCTGGAAGAAAGTGAAAGAGAACTAAAGAGCCTCTTGATGAAAGTGAAAGAGAAGAGTAAAAAAGTTGGCTTAAAGCTCACCATTCAGAAAGCGAAGATCATGATATTCAGTCCCACCACTTCATGGCAAATAGATGGGAAAACAATGGAAACTATGACAGACTTTATTTTCTTGGGCTCCAAAATCACTGCAGATGGTAACTGCAGCCAAGAAATTAAAAGATGTTTGCTCCTTGGAAGAAAGCTATGATAAACTTGGCTAGATAGCATATAAAAAGCAGAGACATTACTTTGCCGACAAAGGTCCATCTAGTCAAAGCTATGGTTTTCCCAGTAGTCATGCATGAATGTGAGTTGGACTATGAAGAAAGCTGAATGCTGACGAATTGATGCTTTTGAGCTGTGGTGTTGGAGAAGACTCTTGAGAGTTTCTTGGACTGCAAGGAGATCCAACCAGTCCATCCTAAAGGAAATCAGTCCTGAATATTCATTAGAAGGACTGATGCTGAAGCTGAAACTCCAATACTTTGGCCATCTGACGTGAAGAGCTGACTCATTGGAAAAGATCCTGATGCTGGGAAAGATTGAAGGCAGGAGTAGAAGCGGACGACAGAGGATGAGGTGGTTGGATGGCATCACTGACTCAATGGACATGAGTTTGAGTAAGCTCCAGGAGTTGGTGATGGACAGGGAGGCCTTGCGTGTTGCAGTCCGTGGAGTCACAAAGACTCAGATACAACTGAGTGACTAAACTGAACTAAATTCATACAAAAACCTGAGCGGAAATCAAGTTTATTGCCCATTGTAAAATAATTCAGTTCACTATATTTAAGGTTCCTCTTCTGCATTTGTAGTGACACCTGGCCTTCTTCCCTGCAGAATTAGAGCTGAGGTAACTTTTGCAAATGCTAATATTCTGGCACTACTATTCTTGTGAGCAAGAAACTGTTCATTGCTCTGACTCAGGAGTCTCGTGGCTTCTGCCACCCTCCATGATGAACTTGTTGGCTTGAAAGGAGGGTGAAATCTCAGATGCTTTGACGTTCTAGATAAAGTATTGTATGCGTCTGATCAATAATTACAAAAACCCCATGAGGGAAGAATTCTTTTGGAGATCTGGGAACAGATTTAGGGAGGTGAAATTTGCAAAGGTCACCATTTGTAAGTGGTGGAGAAGGTGATAATTGAGAGTTTTGTCTCTGGAGTTGGATTGTCTGGGTTGAGGTTCTGAACTCACCATTGAATAGCTTGTGTAAGAGGGGGATCTGCTTAGGAGTCCTCATATTGTCTCAGTTATCATGCTCTGTAATTTTTTTTAAGAAGATAAAATTAATTTTTATTTGGAGATATGACTTTACACCTAGATAAAACAAGAGATTCAACTAAAAGAAACCTGTTTAATCTGGTAAGAAATGTAAGTAGTATGGTAATTGGATCCAGGAAACTGAAAAGGTCATAGCTTTCCTTTGTACTAATAAGAATCGGCTGAGAAACTACAATGAAAAATATGTTCTATTACAACAGGTCCAATAATTACTATAGGTTACTAGGAATAAATTGTTAAATTTATTTAATGTTAGACATCTGAAGAAAGCGGTTGAAGAATATTAAAGGAAGAAAGAAAGTCAAGTCGCTCAGTTGTGTCAGACTCTTTGCAACCCCATTTCACCCCTATAGGCTGCCACAGAGCACCCGATTTGCATGCCTTGTAATCTTAAGCATAAAGGCTAGTGAGGAAATATGACTCAATAATTTAATATAAACCAAGTGCTTACTTGAATACAGATTGTCAGGACCTCTGCATCATTTGTGGATCTCCTTATATAGAAAATAAAAGTCAGGAACTAACTGAGTTTTTATGTCTCCTCTAACTCTGAAGTTACGTGTTTTAATTTATACTGTCCTTCCTCTCCTATTTGTGTTTAGAATTCAGAGGTGGACCAGGAAATCCTATGACCTTTGATTCGAGGATGCTACAGTGGATCCTCCCTGACCCTCCAGTTGGAGGAAAGTGGTAATAAAACAGGATCAATTTGATCTTGGAAGTGCAGTTTGCAAGAAAATGCAACTGTTTCTGAGGACCTAATGCCAGTGATTCTGTTAGATTCCTGTTGATACTTGTACCTCCCAGGAAGTCTTTCTTTTCCAACTATACTGGCCGTTATCAAGAGAGAATGTTCAGGTTCCTAAAGACAACAAAACACAGTTTACATAAGGCATAGTTAAGTCATCAGTCTGAGTTAGAAAGATTCCTTTTATTAGGTATGAAGATTTACTGATCTAAATGTGTGTTATCTCAAGTGCCCAGAATAGCATCTAGTATGTAGTAGGAGCTCAATAAATTTTTGTTAATTAAATACATGAATGAATATTGATATAGAGGGATATATTTGCTTTCTCACGTGAAAAAATGTAAGCTATAGGACAGTTTGATTTTCTTATAACTATATATTTTATATGTATTCTATCTACCTACCATTTCTCTTTTTAATGATAACACAGTGAAAGTGAAAGTGTTAGTCGTTCAGTCAGGTCTGACTCTTTGTGACCTTATTGACTGTAGCCCACGAGGCTCCTCTGTTCATAGAACTCTCCAGGCAAGAATACTGGAATGAGTTGCCATTCCTTTCTCCAGTGGATCTTCCCAACCCAGGGATCAAACCCAGGTGTCCTGCACTGTAGGCAGATTCTTTACCATCTTAGCCACTAGGGAAGCCCTGATAATCACAGTTAAAAGACCAAAAAATCTTGCCACAAATGGGCTCTGTGACATATTAGGGTCTTGTACTATTGACGTAGCTCATGTAAGCTGTTTACTATACAAGGGGCAATATCTAATTATGGGAAAGCAAATTCAAAGCAGTTATCATTTGTAGTTAGATGAGTTCTTGATCAAAATATATTAGTTTATGTATTTTATAAAATACCTGTACTTTTCTGTGCCTTGAAGATGCCACTTTCTTTTCTGCCTTGGATGTTTCAACCCGTTATTTCCCGTGCGTGGGATCCTGCCATATTGACTCAGCCCATGAATGGCTTCTTCAGCTTTCAGTTTAAAGGTCAACTCCTTATAGAGGCATCAGTTGTTTTGCACCCAACACCCATCCATTCTTCCTTTGGTAAAAGAGCGACCCAGTTTTCCTCTAGAGTTCCACCCTGATCCCACTTTTAAGCTTGAGATTTAGGTGGGATGGACCCCATGGCCAGCTCTAGGGGCGGTCCCAACTGGTGTAAGTCAATAAGCATATTCCTTTACCAGGGTCACCGTGACAGCTTTAGGGATGCGCTTGTAACCCAGGCAGAGCCGAGGAGATGTGAGAAGACGTTTGTTAGGGTTTCTGAGAAAGAAAATTTACTTCCTATTCATTGAGAGTTTTTGAAAGAGATCTCCCTTTTCCTCTAGGTTCTTAAACAGTAGTTATGCTCTGGAATGGAAGCATATCTGTGTATTCCAGTAGGAGGGGAGAGCTGGGGTAAGGAGTGGAGAGCAGAGACTGTGGAGGATCTCTGGATGATTTCATCAATGAGGAGAGCACAGATGGGAGGCGGGCTGAAAATCTTCTGGAAGGACTTTGAGCTGCTAGGCCAAACCCTGCAGGAAATGAGGAACATTCCCAGACAAGGCAATAAATTCTTTTTAAGCCAAGTTTTTTCTTTTTTGTTGTTGTTATTTAGAACACAAAGAGTTCAGATCAGTATAGCTGTGCAGGGAGGAGTTTCCTGATGAACCTATCTAAAGTGATTCTCTTTCCCCATTACTACTCATCATGAATTCTTTTTAGTTCCTTCATGTTACTTTCCACAGTCAAAATTCTATTTTTTGATTTGTTGGTTTACTTGTTTATTATCTGTCTCAGCTATGAGACTGTAAAGTCTCCAGGGCTGGGCACTTGTGTATCTAGTTCACTAATTATCACCAGCACTTGAAACAATGTCTGAGAAGACAGAAATAGTGTTTATTGGATGAATGGATTAGGAGCTTATCTGTAGATCCAAAAGTGCATTCCCATACCCCCCAATTTCACACTCTATGCCCCTCTTTAAAAGCAAGAAAAGATATAGTTTATAAATACACTGTCTGAGCTCATCAGTATGAATTCTGACAGCGTTTTCCAAAGAAAATGGAATCATTTTCCCGGAAGCCAGCTTTTAACATGAAATTTTATTGTTTCACCTAACCACAGTTAGACTGCCAGAAGTTTTATAGTTTAGTCTCAGATGAAGAATTTTTTTCACCATCTGCTTTTAATTTTGAAATGGCTCTCCAGAAGACACACATTGAAAGGGTGTTAAAGCAGAACTTAGGTAGCTTTAGAGCGTAATGTTTTCCCCCAGAACTATAACTCAAAAGGTTGGAAATTAATTCTTTATTACTTTTAGGCAAAAAAACAACAGGAAAAAAAAAGACAAAAAGCTTCTTAATTTTGTGATAGTTGCAGATAAGGACAGGGAATAAATGAGATATAAACATAGTAAAAAATAGTTTAGATGCTCTGAAGTATGCTGAAGAAACATGTTGGAGAAGATTACTGTGTAGACATCTAATCCTATTAGTATTTTTAAAATTTATTTATATTTTTTAAATTTTCCAAACTTTTTAAATTTTTAAATTAATTTATTTATTGATGTATAGTTAATTTTCTGATGTATAGCAAATAAATATAAGATAATATTTGAGTCATTGCTTTACATGTAACGTAGCAGTTAATAGCAAAAGATTCTATTTTCTGTGTTTTATTTTACATATTCTAAAATATAAACTATTTTAAGAAAAAATAATAAAATAGACAGCAAGATCCTTCTGTATATTCATGCTGTTTTCCATTATAGGTTACTACAGATATTGAATATACAGTAGGATCTTACTGTTTATCCATTTTATTATTTTTTCTTAAAAATTTTTTATTGAAGTCTAGTTAATTTACAGTGTTCAGCTAGTTTCAAGCGTACAGCCAAGTGATTCAGTTATGTGCATATATGTGTGTGTCAGTCACTCAGTCATGTCCGATTCTTTGTGGCCCATGGACTGTAGCCCATCAGGCCCCTCTGTCCATGGGATTCTCCAGGCAAGAACACTGAAGTTGATTGCATTTCCTTCTCCAGGGGATCTTCCTGACCCAGGGATGGAACCTGTGTCTCCTACGTTGCAGGCAGATTCTTTACCATCTGAGCTATAGGGAAATCCACATGTGTATATATAGACAGATAATATTTGAGTCATTGCTTTACCTGTCATGTAGCGATTAATAGCAAAGGATTTTATTTTCTGTCTTTTCTTTTACACATTCTAAAATATAAACTAGTCTTAAATGGGAAAAGATAAAATTTTTAAACATGCACTTTGTCAATATTCTCAGAGTGATTTTTCAATTTTGGGGAGACTAACACAATAATTTGGAGAAGGGAATGGCAACCCACTCTAGTATTCTTGCCTGGAAAAGGCCCATGGACAGAGGAGCCTGGTGGGCTACAGTCCATGGGGTCGCAAAGTCAGGGGCAACTGAGCACTTGTTAACAACACAATAATTTTACTAATTTTTCTAATGAAAATATCTGTCTCTAGATATTTAACAATATTCATTAATTCACTTAAAAATAATTATTAAATATCTACAGTATACTAAGCATCATGTTAGACCCGTATTTCCACGAGATGACAGGATTCCAGCTCTTTAGGTACCTATAAGCTAGCTGACAGAGTATGGTAAATGTTCTTAGCACATATTTTATATTTTAAATGTGTTGATAACAGGAAATTTAAAAGATGAATTGCTCAAATCTGCCACAGCGTACAGTTTTAATGATCTGACCCTGAAATATGTTATAAGACTGTTTGGGAAATTTAGTTGATATAGAACCCCAGGACTGTAATAATATAAAGGATCCTAGAGGTCATCTAATCCATTCCTTGTGTTAAATAGCAGAAGAAAGCAATTCTAGAAAGTAAAAAATTCATTCTGTTTTGATGTCCTTAGAAATATGGTTTCCTAAACATTAAGACATTTCTGTTCTAGGATAATAAACTTAAAGTGGTAGTTTTAAACAGATGTTATTGGAATTCTGCTGCTCTGTCCTTTAATTATAGGACTTAAAAGACAAAAGATTGATTTTTAAAATTTCAAAACCTACAAGAACTAAGAAAGAAAAAGGCTTTCTACATCCAGAAAGGAACAGAAGCCTAAATAATTAGTAGGCAGTAAAATTTGAGTAGCATCAGACACATAGAAAGGTATTTAATCAACCAAAACATTTGAACAATGCAATTATTCTAGTATTAATCCACACAAGCCTTTCAGTGGTCTTCTTTATTTATACAGTACCCACCCATGACATCATTGTAAGTACTCATTATGGCCTTTCCTTCAAGAACAGCTGACATGTGCTCTTGACTCCTTGTATAATGCATGAAAGGCTTCCTCTCTTGTCCCCTGATGCTGGGCAAAGACCTTTTCTCCCTGTGATACCCTCGCAATGAGAGCACTTTTCTTGCCACTGAGTTCTTGTTTTCTCTGCTGACATCCCCTTGTTTAAAAAAAATATCCAGGGGAGTGAACATGTCTCCTCCTCCAGCCCTAGTTCACATTAAGGATTCCCTAGTTATTTTTGAGGAATCCTTCAAATACAAATACACCTGTATTTGAAGCTCACTCTTCTATTGATTAAAGGCTCAGACTTTGGGAAGCTACATGTTTATTTATAGATTTGTTTCCAGTAAAGATGCAAATGATTTTTGTCCAGTATAAAGGGCAGTCCTATGATTATGGTGATTAAGGGATCATTTTTCTGTGAGATATTCACCAGTTTAATATTTAAACTAGAAATCATATTCTAACATTCTTCCTCAAAATGCTCTATGCACCAGTTTTACCAGTTTCCAGAACTACTCTCATTAGTTAAAGAGTTGAATAAAATCTTTGAGATGTATTATTTTTTTATTTATAAGAGTCAAGTTTTAACTTTTTGAAAACTTTATATCCCTTTGGAAGCTTCTATTGCTATTTCCAGTGAGGCACAGAATCCTGGCTCTGCCCACCCTTTTTGGGGGGTATTATTGCCTTGCTACATAAATATGGAACTAAAATGGCCAGTACCCAGGACCTTCAGGTAGGCTATGTGCTCCTAAACCTGTTTTCCTCAATACTTACATAGGTTTGAAAGGGAAGAACTTAAATTTTAAGAGCAGGCTTAAGAATCTTCATGGAGCTTTGGCTAAAGAATATTATTAATGTTTCTGGCACATTGTAAGTTAAATTGGCTTCCTTTATCTCACATATCTTGGTATCTGTTGTGAAATGTTAGCAGATTCCAACTAAAGTGAAAAATAAGTGTTAATTGCTCAGTCATGTCTGACTCTCTGCCACCCCATGGACCTTAGCCCTCCATGCTCCTCTGTCCATGGAATTCTCCAGGCAAGAACACTGGAGTGGATAGCCATTCCTTTCTCCAGGGAATCTTCCCAACTCAGGAGTAGAACCCAGGCCTCCTGCATGGGAGGAGGATTCTTTACCATCTAAGCCACCAGGGAAGCAAAATGTAAGAAGATTCCCACTAACCATTGTAGAAAAGACTATTTTGAATATAACCAGATGGTAAAATGATGGATATCAGTCCTCTTTGCATCTCTTTGCCTGGTAAACAGTACTCTGATTTTACTTACTTTCCCTTGGAGTCTTAGTGGGAGTTTTAATTAGAATGTCTCATTGTTCTCTAGGCAGGGAATGGCATATGACCCCAACTGGGCCAATAGATGCTCTGGAACTTGACTCTTACAGGAGCAACACACCATCTGAGATAATGATTGTGGCTCATTCATCCCAAGGTCAGGGCCCTGAAGAGGCTGCCAGCTGGTTCCTGGCACCTAAACCTCCATAAATGCCTGGGTCCCCTCCTTTCTCAGACCTGGTTCTTCAACTTGCCTTCTATTCTGTGAGCTCTCCTGTGACTTCGAATTTGTTCCAAGTTCCCAAAAAATGTCCTTTTGTTAGCCAGGGTAGATTTATAGTGTTTGTACCTGGAGAACACTTAAGTGATAGATTTGCTGATTATATGTCTCATTAAAATGGAAACAACAAACATTCTATTGTTTTCTTATTACCTGTTAAAACTAAGCATAGTTAATTGTAATAGCTAATAAATAACATTGACTAAGTGCTTGTCTTTGTTCTAGAATAGCCTATTTGATCCTCACAGTGGCCCTATGTCATGAAGAAACTGAAGGTCAGAAGGGTAAAGTAACTGGCTCTAGTTTACATACTATTAAGTCATGGGGCTGGGATTTGAACTTGGGCAGTCTGGCACCGAGTTCCTTGCTCTTCATCATATTTCTCCTTGGGACAAAAACACCCTGGTAACTGATTGAAAAAGTCACTTTGCTGGTGACTTCCTGCTGTTGAGTGACTCTTATTCTCAGGATAATTTTTACTTTTCGAATCTAACACAATCCAACAGATGACTTGAAGTTATATATTTATTAAAGAAGGCATGAAGGAGAGCATTCTTTGCTTTCTGAATGCTGAGTGGCTCTGCAGTGGATTGAAGGAAGGGGTTTCAGTTCTCCAAAGTGACTCTCTGGGTTTCTGGAAGGGGTTACTCCAGGTTTTCTACCCTAGTACTGTGTGAAGGATCAACATAGCAACTCTAGACTCCTTCCTTTGGTGTGCTGGGAGAATCTGAGTCAATGTTTTGTATAGATAGGACTGTAGACTACAAATTAGGAATTAATCTTCAGCTCTCTGCTCTTCCACCAAATCTGGGTTCTCTGCTTTCTTTATATCTCTCTTGTACCCTTTTGAGGTCTGCTCTGTCGAAGACCCATCCAGCTGAACAAAAGCTGACTGAGGAGGAGACTGCAGAAGACACTGTGCTGTGTCATCTTTGCTCTGCTTACCCACCCTCTTGTTATTGCCTCGTTTATTAACCTGTCTGAGCACCAGAATCACTGGGAAATCTTTATAGTCGTGTGGGTTCCCAGGCCTATTCCGGGCCTCTTAGAAGTGGGATCCGGGAATCTGAGTCTTATGTTTAGGGTCCATTGCAGAGAAAGAATTCTGAGAATCCTTGGGGTCTTTTGACCCTTACCATGGTCTTTAATTTCTCTGAATATTGATTTCCCAGTCTGTAGAATGGGGAAACAAGACCTGCTCTGTTTGCCTTACTGGTTATTATGAGGCTGCTGACTATGCAAACATTTTGGTGAAAGATTTACTATCCTTGTTTGAAAGAAAAGGCAGTTTGTAAAATATGCCATGGAAATGGATGCTTGCAAAGTACCAGTGTCGTAAACACACACAGTTCTCTCAAATGCAGATGGTATAAGACATGTTTCTATAGATGCATCGCCATTGCTGGGCCTGGATCCACCTAAGAAGAGAAGTCATTGTGAAGAGGGGTACAGGGAATCCTCCACCCACACAACTACCGCAATCCCAAACCTGGACAAGGAGGCCGAAATTTCCTTTAACAAAGAAAAGCCTTTTATTCCATAAAAAGACTCTTCTTATCTTGAAAACACACTTCATGAGACTAACAACTTTACTCAAACTGTCCCAGTGGTGAAATACCTACTGAAATCTTCTTCCATGATCTCTACTTGAGAGTAGCTCCGGAGAGGGCTGAATGATGTGCAGGAAACTGGTGCAAACCACCCAGCAGCTGGGCAAGGGGGAAGGGCTGTGATTAAGAGGGTGGAGGGCACAGACCCGAACCACAGAGAGACAAACATACAGCAATATGCACACTTCAAAATCTTTTCCAAGGCCAGCTCCTGGTTTGATACCTTTCTTTATGAATATTTCTAAATGGGCAGCAGCTTCATCTTTCTCACTACAGATGTGCCTGCCTTTGGTGAATGTTTAAACTATCCTTGAGATTTTGCTTGAGATGATAAACATCTGTAAGTTTCTCATTTTATAATTGGCTCATATATTGCCTCATATTTTATTATTGGGGGAAAGGAGAGGGGAAGTTAGAAATCTAATTTCTAATTCAACCTAGCAGTTTTTAAGTTAACATTTTTCCATTGGTTGATTTAACTGGGTCTTATTCAAATAATTATCTGACTCCCCAGTAACACATAACATCTTTGTTAAGTTGTTCTTTCAAGATAGCTCTGATTCCGTGGGAGGAAAAGACTATGTAGAAAAGTTTGCCATCAAGGCTACCATTTCCCTTTCAGAAATCATGTATGTTCTATTTAAGGTCATGGGTATTTTGGGATTTGAGATAGCAAACAATCTTGACATTTTTGGTCAATGCTTGCAAAATAACAAAGAAGCACGTGAGAAAAGAATTGCAGGAAGTGGAGCTGGCTGGTGGAAAGCGGAGAGGAGATCCGGCCTTGTATGCTTTAGCTTTTCATGGGCTTGGGACTCTCACTATCTGACACCTCCAGTGACGTGTGTCAGCTATCAGCTGCAGCCCCAAAGGCCGCAGACTCACACTGATCAAAAACAAACACACCCCGAACCGAGAACAACTCAGACACTGGCTGGACTTCAGTATGTAGGGAAAAAAACCTCCTGTTGGTTTCATCTTTCTTAACTAACTTAATAATCAGTATGCGGGTATGGGACAACACATTTATGGTTTGGGACTCTGTTTCGAAGAAAGGAAAAACAGACGGAAGAGACAAGGGAAGGAGGGAGGGGAAGAAAGAAACCTACTAGCTATGAGTTTTTTTGTAAATAGCTCTGCCAGAGTTACAACAAGAGATGAAATGTCATACAGGACTGATTTAATGTTTATTTTTTTCCCTAGACAGAGGTCCAAGAATCATGTATAATCCAAACTCTTCTTGTAGTTTTGATCACTTAGTGAGGGTTCCAGTATTCACGTGGGAATCCGTGTGACTTGAAAGCACCACGGCCTCCGCAGACCTATGTGAACCTTGACACCAATCCTTCACAAACTTGCGTCCAGTTTCCCTGCCAAAGTGGGCACATGAGAACAGCTGGCTCAGCTCTTAATGGTAAGAGGAAAAAAAAAACAGACAGTTTGGACTTCATTTTCTGCTGACACTGTTTTAAATTGGTATGTCTTGACATTTTAGATGGAAAAGACCTCCTAAGTCAGAAAGTCGTTCGGTAATGCAGGGACAGCAACTGAAAAAATACCCTTGGGGAACGTGAGCCACAGTTCCCATTCTGCTGTGAAAACCTCATGTCTTTACAGTATCACCGCCAGCTCTTTCCTTTTGGAAAAATGCAATTTAGCCTTTCTCCTATCTCTTTTTTTTTTTCTTTTTAAAGTTATCACATGCATTTTTAGAATGTTTGTTTATCCTATAGTTTAAATATGTGTATTTTAGCGTCCTACAGTTTTTAGCATGTGTATCCTATAGTTTTAGCACGTGTATTTTAGCATATTTAGCATGTGTATCCTAAGATCCATGGTGAACCTGTCCTCCCAGAGTGCTGGTTCTCACTGTCTTCACAAGGCAGCAGTACCACTCACAGGTCAGTCTGGAGGATTGGGGAAGGGGTCGCTGAGCTCTTCCACATCACTTTCAGCCACCCCTCCCAGCTACAACTAAATATCCAATAAATATATAAATATAGCTGATTTACTTTTCTGTACAGCAGAAACTAACACAACACTGGGTGGTGGTTGACCCCATGGACTGTAACCCACCAGGCTCCTCTGTCCATGGGATTCTCCAGGCAAGAATACTGGAGTGGGTTGCCATTTCCTTCTCCAACACAACACTGTAAAGCAACTACACACTCCAATAAAAATGTTAAAAAAAACCAAAACCAAAACTATGCTTGCTATGTAGTTTCAAGACAAGTCCATCAGTTCCCCTCTATCGTGTCTCCTAAGGCCACATAGACAGATTCCAGAGCCCCGCTGCCCTGCAGTATTTGGTTGTCTAGGTGAAATGAAGATTTTAGGATTTCGCAGTAATAGCTACCCCACATGACTAGTGAGGATTCAAGGAGATAAGTAAGTAGAGCATCCAGCCTAATTAGTCCCCAACTGGTAATAGGTGCATGTTAAAAATGTCATTAATAGTTCTCTAAGTTAGTTCACCTAGTTTCTCTGTAATTCAAATGTCTACTAATAAATCAGGTTCTTCAATCCACTTGAATTAGTTATCTAAAAGGGAAGCAAATGAAATTTCAAATGGAAAAGGGGCCAGATTCCCAACTAGAAATAATTCTCCCTGAGTTCTCTTTAATGGGATTTAACATCTAGGTGTCATAGGTATTTTTTTTAAGTTTTTAATGAATATATACAAGAGCAATTCAAAACGATAAAGTCTGAATTCCTAAGAGGAAGGCACTGACCTGGTGCTTGTTTCACATGATGCGTTTTCTACCTGTCCACGTGGATCTTTCGCCTTCAGCTAGGATGTCTGTCTCCAGCAGTGCCAAAAAGGGTCATCTGGGAGTCCTGGAAGATGGCCAAGTCACATCTTTGTGGTCACAACTGTGGTGGTTGGCACAGTTTCTGGGATAAAGGAAATTCTTGCTTGGAGGGACCCATTTGTGCTTAGACTTAAATTTGCAACCTGTGAGCTGAACCCTGGAATTTGTATATGTAATTGCTTTTGCAGGGGTAAGAGATACAGAGAGCCAGTCGTAACTGGTTTGTTCAAACTGAGCCCAGAGCCAGGAGGCTTATGACAGGAGGGGCAGAAAGACCAGATCAACTTGGCAGCAAGAGTCTCAGGCTGTTCAGACTGTGTGAACATGCTCACGGGAGCAGGTTGCACCCTGGGGAAAGCCAGGTCCAAAAATAATGGCCTTACCCAGCATGAGGGTGTCATGACTTTGGTTTTCTGAGGCTCACTCATCTTGACAAAGCTTTGCAAAGATGGCAAATATATATTGTACAAGTTTGTATGCAAATTAGTAATCAAGAGTATGGATTTTTATGTCAGGTGGCAGACTGTAAGCTGAAAAATTGGTTCTAATGATGGAACATTCTACTTATTATGGTATAGAGCACCAACCAATTCTTTCATGGATGTCTGAAATGATGAGAATATAGTAAAAGAGAGAGTAATGTTTCTCAAGAATCTGCGGACACCTAGAGGTCTAAAGACATTATTTTCAGGTCCTTGTATTTTGTGGTATGTGTGTTTTTAGTTCCATGGTGATATTTAAAATTATTATTTACCCTTACATGAGTAAAATATTTTTTTCACAGTTGTAATGTATAACCAAAAAGTCCTTTAAAAACATATCTTGGATTGATATGTTTTAAACCAGGGACTTGGCATATTCTTGATGATTTTTTTTTAATTTTCTTTACTTTATTGTATTGGTTTTGCCATACAATGACATGAAACTGCCATGGGTCTACATATGCTCCCCCTCCAGAACCCCCCTCCCTCCTCCCTCCCGACTCCCTCCCCCTGGGACATCCCGGTGATGATTCTTATAAAAAATTTTTTACTTAAGTTTCCTTGGTGGCTCAGTGGTAAAGAACTTGCCTGCAACACTGGAGTCATAGGTTTGATCCCTGGGTCAGGAAGATCCCCTGGAGTTGGAAATAGCAATCCACTCCAGGTTCTGTCTTGCCCGGAGAATCCCGTGGACAGAGGAGCCCAGCAGGCTACAGTCCATGAAGTCACAAAAGAGTCGGACACGACTTAGTGACTAAACAACAACAACAACAGTTCTTTACTCAAGCATGAGAAACACTATAATCTTGGGCAGATGAGTTAACATGAGCCCTAATTTCTTGATCTACAAAATAGGATTTATAAGCCCTCCTTCAGAAGATTGCTATAGATTAAATGAGAACAAAGTATATAAAGCACTTGAAACTTATTAGTGATAGTCACTCAGTCATGCCTGATTCTTTGCAAGCCCATGGACTGTAGCTTGTTGGGTTCCTTTGTCCATGGAATTCTCCAGGTGAGACTACTAGAGTGGGTTGCCATTTGCTTCTCCAGAGAATTTAGCAGGTGCTCAGTAAATGTTAGTTCTCTTCTCTTTCTGAGCTCCTTTCCTTCATTCTCTGAGGTTACAAAGAAGTACTAAACATGTAAGGACAGCAGTCACGAATAGTTATCTTCTCTTCCTCAAGTAAAGAAAGTTGGTTGGTTTTAGCAAATTTAGCATTTGTCAGGCTTTTAGAAAATTAGACTTAGTCATGATGTTTCTCTGGAGTCATTAAGAAGGAATCTGAGGAGAACACTGAAGATGACCCAAGGGTAACTGGAGTGCCTTATATTTTCCAGCCTTCTGCAATTGTCCTTCCTCTTAATATATAAATCAGAATGATCTGAACTCCCATTTGCTTGCTCAAATGAAACTCCTTTCCCTTTCCCACATTCCTTGGAATGTGTCAAACAGATGATTAGTGACATGGAGCCTTTGTTCTTATGGCATCAGTTGAAGAGCCATTATCTTTTCTCCCACTAGCTGCCTCCCGGGCCCACATCAGAGACCAGAAACACAGGCCTGCCCCACTGAGAGGACCAGGCAGCCCCTCTGAGCTGGGGAGCCCTGGCTCTGCTCCTGTTGCACATTTCTTGTCAGTCATGTACTATTTGTGGATGTAGGAACTAAAGTGTTGTGTGGACTGTCAACAGTCAAAATAGGAGGTAGATTAGTTATATGTGTACTTTCTGTACTATTTCGCTAAGAATATTTCCCTGCATATTCTCACTGTTCTCTAGATACATCAAGGGAATATTTGCCCTTGTTCATGCATTCATTCTTTCTTCTTCCACCTTTGTATCCCTCTCTTCTCTCTCTTTTTTTCTCTTCCTACCTTCCTTCCTTCCTTCTGTGCTGGGGGGTAAATATATAAATTTTTATGCTACTACTTATTTTTGATCTCTTTACTGTGGCCAGATACTTAATGATTTTATATATATATATATATCATTTAATTTCATATAGAAATATATATTTTATAATATAAAATTTTATATAAGTAGCCAACTCATTGGAAAAGACACTGATGCTGGGAAAGATTGAAGGCAGGAGAAGAGGGCGACAAAGAATGACATGGTTGGACGGCATCGCTGACTCAATGAATATGAGTTTGAGCAAACTCCAGGAAATAATGAAGGACGGGGGAGCCTGGCATGCTGCAGTCTACAGGGTCGCAAAGAGTCGGACGTGACTTAGTGACTGAACAACAATATCATAAACACAATAACATACAAATATAACATACATTTATATATGATTTAAATATAAAATTTATATTTGTATAAATTATACATGCATTTAATCCTCAAACCCATGTTTTACCCATATTTGTAGATACATTAAGGCACAGAGATGTCTGCTCTCAAGGAACTTATATAGATGTTGGACTATATGTCCCCGGTCTCTCCAACCTGTGACTAAAGTAAAATCACAATTCCCCCTTTGTATACAGGCTTTCATGACACAAACTTTCAATCTAGGTGACTGGCCCAAGTCCAATATTCATCTGGTTTCTTTCTGCAAATACCACCAGGAGAGTCCCAAAGCACCACAACACATATGCCACAGAGTAAGAATTTAGATTCTCCCACTTCAGCCTTTGGCATCGCAGTGTGTTGCTTCCTCACCACTAGTGACCTTTGTGAGGGCTAACTGCTCCAGCAGCCTCAGCAGTTCTTCAGGCACTGTGTACCCCCTCATTGTGGCCTTGAAAAGAAACACTGCTGTTCCTTCTCTCAGCTCTTCTCTTAAAAACACAGTCAAGCTGTCAGGTCACTGATCTAAGCATGAACCCGGAAGGATGAACCCGGACTTGGTTAAAAGACTCGATCTCAGATATGCTTCAGAGCAGGGACCTGTCCACTCTCGCCCCTTGGCACTTCTATGACTTGGAATCCAGGCCCCAGAGAAAGATGGTGGAAATTTCTGCCTACTGCCACACAGCTAAGTGAGTAAAAGACTCTTAGAAGTGGTTCTTTTTGGACAAAAACAAATTCTATGTCTGAAATCTAGAAGGCAGAAATTGATTGGGAGTTTTACAACAGCACATTCTAGAGCTTTCAAGATAATCTTAACATCCAGACAATTTAAGGCACAGATGACAGTGGATTCCTACAGCCTTAAATAACCACATCAAAAAAAAAAAAAAATAACCACATCATCACAGTGGAGCCCCCACCTCCAGCTTCAGCGTTTTTTACCATGGTAACAGTGCTTGATGCCCTTAGGAGAGGGTTGAGGCATTTTAATTTGGTGGGGATATTAAATCGTAACCTTTTAGAGTGTTTTAGAATCATTCCTGTGATTTTTTTTTATTTTTTATTTTTTTTATTGTTATTGCTATACAATGTCATGATATCACCATGGGTTTACATATGTTCCCCCTCCAGAACCCCCCTGCCTCCTCCCTCCCCCCGGGAAATCTCGATGCACCAGCCCCGAGCATCAATCCTGGGCTGGCGATTGATTAGACATATGATAATTAACATGTTTCAATGCCATTCTCCCATATCATCCCTCATCCTCAGAGTCCACGAGTCTATTCTATACATCTGCGTTCCCCTTGCTGTCTCGCATGTTGGGTTCTCGTTACCGTCTTTCTAAATTCCATATATATGTGTTAATATACTGTATTGTTGTTTTTGCTTCTGGCTTACTTCACTCTGGATAATGGGCTCCAGTTTCATCCATCCGAGTAGAATTGCTTCAAATGAATTTTTTTTTAATGCTGAGTAATATTTGTAAATGATCCTCTGGAAGGATCTGTCTCAATGCTTTCAGCTACTGATCTGTGAACACGTAGGCAGAAGGAACAAGAAGATGGAGGCTACTACCTGCTCACCTGGTAATGATTTCTTTTTTTTTGGTAAATTTTTTTTTTATTGTGTTGGTTTTGCCATACAATGACATGAAACCGCCATGAGCCCACATATGCTCCCCCACCAGAGCCCCCCTCCCTCCCCCGCTCCCTGGGACACCCCGGTGCACCAGCCCCCAGCATCAATCCCGGGCCGGCGATTGATTTGACATATGATAATTAACATGTTTCAGTGCCATTCTCCCATATCATCCCATCCTTGCCCTCTGCCACAGAGTCCACGAGTCTGTTCTATACATCTGTGTTCCTTTTGCTGTCTCGCATGCAGGGTTCTCGTTACCATCTTTCTAAATTCCATATATATACGTTAGTATACTGTGTTGATTTAAGCACACACACACTTCACCTGACTTCTCACTACCAACACAGGCTTTTATGACCGGGTGAGTTCATGTTTATGCCCTCTCCCCATATCTATCCCCTTCTCTTTCTTTCTCTGTCGTCTGAGCTACATGTGTGCTTAGTCATGTCCAACTCTTTGCGACCCCATGGACTGTAGCCCACCAGGCTCCTCTGTCCATGGGGATTCTCCAGGCAAGAATGCTGGAGTGGGTTGCCATGCCCTCCTCCAGAGAACCTTCCCAACCCAGGGATTGAACCCAGGTCTCCCACATTGCAGGTGGATTCTTCACTTTCTGAACCACTAGGGAAGCCCATGAATACTGGAGTGGGTAGCCTATCCCTTCTCCAGGAGATCTTCCCAACCCAGGAATCAAACCAGGGTCTCCTGCATTGCAGGCGGATTCTTTACCAGCTGAGCTACCAGGGAAGCGGGCAGGTGTTATATTTGTAATTTTTCTTGCATTTTTCTCTCAGGCCTCATATACTTTGCCATAGTTTCTCTTTAGCACATGAATGGCAGACTGAAGCAGCCTGCGGGAGAACGTCTTCCACATCTTCACCATCAACCGCACCAGGGTAGACTGTACACACTTTGAAGCCTTACAAATGAGGGTCATTGGAAAGAATCAGAAACTCCAATGACACAGTCATGAAATATTTGGAGACTGTGAAATAAAATTGTTGCCTTTTTATTATTTTAGAATTGTTTCAAGAGGTTTTTAAAAAGCAAGTCTATTCTTCTTTTTCCTGAGAAGCATTATCTTTGCATTGTCTGTCAGATTTTGTCAGTCTCTCTATGTCAGTTTCTCCTGTTTGTTTTTTTTTTAGTGTCTATTATTTATGTCAAACCACAGTGTTATCTTCAAGTAGAAGGCTGAAATGATAGTTTTATCTTTGAGGAAACTACTGTAAGTTGTTTTTATAACTGGTCTAAACTTAAGCAAATTAAGCATAAGCAAATTGAAGGTTAACTTCTTTAGGAGAGCATTTCTTTAATTCACTTGGTTACTAGGCAACTCATAAAAATTAAAAAAAATGATGAATTTCCTCTTAAGTAATTTTAATTGACTTTTTACTATTAATTAGAATATCATGCAATGTTTTAGTGTGGACTACGAATGAGCTTAAATAGTACAATTTTAGGAAAGGACAGACAAAATTAGCATGGCAAATGGAACCACTTTGAAGTGCTATGAATTAATGTATAGGCTATATAATATTGTTGTTATTTTTAGTCGCTCAGTTTTATCTGACTCCTTTGTGACCCCACGGACTGTAGCCCACCAGGTTCCTCTGTTCATGGGATTCTTCAGGCAAGAATACTGGAGTGGGTTGCCATTCCCTTCTCCAGGGTATCTTCCTGATTCAGGGACAGAACACCTGTCTCCTCCATTGGCAAAAAGATTGTTTACCACTGAGCCGCCAGGGAAGCCCTCACGTATTATTACTAGAAAAATAAGATTCCCAGAGGTTTCTAGAAAGCCATGCCTACATCACCCAACCAGTTTGTTGGCCTTCAAACTGGTAAATCTTTTTTCTGTCTTAATATGTTATTTCTGTGGACTAGATAAAAGAAACTTTTCCTCCCTGCTGCCAGAATTCCAAACTGAGCAGCTGGCGTGTGAGGAGCTTTTAGAATACAATGTGGATAGCTGAAACAGCTCCTAGCCTTTGGCTCAGGGGTTTATTTGATTTTATTCTATTTTATCTGGGGGAAACGCAGAGTCTTAACCGCTGGACCAACAGGGAAGTCTGGCTCAGGTGTTTATTGTTGAGATGATAACATTTGACTAGGCTGAGAGACAAGTGTCAGCACTGTAAGAGGACTGTTAATGGGAAGACAATGTGAATGATTTCCAAGGAACAGGGTGAACCACCTTCAGTTGCTGTTAACTGTTACTGTTGGTGATCATGTCTTCCTTTCTACAGATGCTGTGATTAGTGGTCAATAACTCAACTCAGCAGCTGTCCTTTTATAGGCTTTCGTGGATTGATAGAGCTTATATATTTCAAAAAATTTTAATATTGGAGGACCTTGGAAGTCTAGCTGAATTCTGTCTTTTTATAGATGAAGAAAATGAGGCTCAGGGCAGATACATGACATTTGAAAATGGATTTTTTTTTTTTTTTTGCTGCAGAATGAGGTCTGGATTTCAGGTCTCCTGGTTCCTGGATCAATCTTCTTTTTACTGTATCATCCTACCTCCTTTGCATATCAGTGTCAGTTACTCGTTACAGGTAGAAGTGACCAGTTTTAGGAATTTCTCCTACAGGAGGAAAAGATGTTTCTTCCTGATGCCTGGAACAATGGCCATCTGTACGTCTTTTTTTTTTTTTGGCTGTGTTGAGTCCTTGTTGCAGGCTGTGGTATCTCTAGTTGCAGCACACAAACTCTTAGTTGCAGCAAGTGGGATCTAGTTCCATGACTAAGGATTAAACTTGAACCCCCGCCCTGGGAGCATGGAGTTTTAGACACTGGACCACCAGGGAAGACCCCTCCTATACAGCTTTCTCTAAAGCTGGTGCATCCTCCTTCAGTCCGTCACTCAAGGTATCTATTTCCCAAGCACTCACCAGATATTTAGGCTTGGTGCAGGGGCTCTCTTATGGAAACAATTGCTACTGAGTTGATACAATAATACCGTTGTTGTTAAGTCGCTCAGTAGTGTCTGACTGTTTGTGACCCCATGGACTGCAGCACGCCAGGCCTCCCTGTCCTTAGCCGTCTCCTGGAGCTTGCTCAAACTCATGTCCATTGAGTTGGTGATGCCATTCAACCATCTCATCCTCTGTTGTCCTCTTCTCCTCCTGCCTTCAGTCTTTCTCAGGATCAGGGTCTTTTCCAGTGAGTCAGTTCTTCACATCAGGTGGCCAAAGTATTGGGGCTTCAGCTTCAGCATCAGTCCTTCCATTAAATATTCAGCACTGATTTCCTTTAGGATGGACTGGTTTGATCTCCTTGCAGTTCAAGGACTCACAAGAGTGTTTTCCAACACCGTAGTTTGAAAGCATCAGTTCTTCAGCACTTGGCCTTTTTTAAGGTCCAGCTCTCACATCCATACATGATTACTGAAAAAACCGTAGCTTTGACTATACCGAACTTTGTTGGCAAAATAACATCTCTGTTTTTTAATATGCTCTTCCCTGGTAGCTCAGACAGTAAAGTGTCTGCCTGTAGTGCAGGAGACCTGGATTTGATCCCTGGGTTGGGAAGATCCCCTGGAGAAGGAAATGGCAACCCACTCCAGTACTTTTGCTCAGAAAATTCCATGGATGGAGGAGCCTGGTAAGATACAGTCCATGGGATTGCAAAGAGTTGGACACAACTGAGCAACTTTGCTGGTTCACTGGTAGGTTTGTCATGGTTTTTCTTCCAAGGAGCAAGCATCTTTTAATTTCATGGCTGCAGTCACCATCTGCAGTAATATTGGAGCCCAAGCAAATAAAGTCTGCCACTGTTTCCACTGTTTCCCCATCTATTTGCCATGAAGTGATGGGACCAGATGCCATGATCTTAGTTTTTTGAATGTTGAGTTTTAAGCCAACTTTTTCACTCTCCTCTTTCTCCTTCATCAAGAGGCTTTTTAGTTCTTCTCACTTTCTGCCTTAAGGGTGGTGTCATAATGTAATGGTCTCCAAAAACTTGGATAGAAATAGATGGCAATTATTGATAAACCTGTCATTAGCTTATAGAAAACTGAAAAAATTAAGGACAATATAGTAAATTTTCAGATAGCCAATTTTATTCAATTAATTTTTGAAATATGAGTTTGGATTTTTTCATTGTTTTCTTCATTCAGTGTTTATGACACTGGGGACTGTTGGAAATATAATGACTTGTCCTCATGGACATTGCATTCTAAGTGAAGGACACAAATTTTGAACAACTAAAACACATATTTCACAAGGCAGTAAGTTCTATGCAGAAAATAAAGTGGAGTATCAGGACAGAGAATGCCTGGAGTCGGACAAGGGTAAGCTAACTCAGGTAGAGTGATTAGGGTGGTTAGGAAGTTCTGTGAGGAAGCAGAACTTGAGTGAAGAATGGATGATGAGAAGGAACCGCCAAGTAAAGACTTAAGGGAAGAACATTTCTGTCAGAAGAAAGCATGTGAAAAGTTCCTGAGGTGGGAATGGACTTGGTGGTAGCAGACACGGAAGGAGAAAAAGTGAAGAAGTGAATGCGGTCACAGAAGTAGTCATGGGCCAGGTCATACAAGCAAGGCACCTGAATTTTATCCCACATAAAACAGGAAGTCCATTGGAAAGTTTTAACCTAATAGAGCAACAGAAAGGGAGACAACTTAAGAGATTATAGCAGTAGTGTTAGTGAGAGAAAATGATGACATAGACCAGGGATGCTGAGTTGGAAACGGAGGTGATGTAAAGCGGCAGATGGAGCATGTCTTGGATGTTGAACTGACAGAATCTGCTGAAAGACTGAGCGGGAAAAATGGAAAAAAATACAAAAATACAAAAGTGTGACAGACAGACTTTAAGGGAGCCTCCCTGACCACTGCATCTTGGTGTTCACGTGCTTGTTTAATCCCCTCCCCCACTTTTCTGTTTTTTTTTTTCTATATTTTTAAAAAGTATCAAATATAAAGGTTGTACAACATTGAGAAGTATAGGACAAAGTACAATTGTTGGAGGACAATTGTTCTACAATACTGTGTTGGCCTCTGCCACACATCAACACGAATCAGCCATAGGAGGGCGGCTGGGACCTGTGACTAATTTTTAACCAGTAAAATATGGCAAAGGTGATGGGATGTGACTTCTGTGACTACATTATATATGAATCCATCTGGCTAGAAGGCTTTTTCTCTTTCTCTTTTGCCAGCTTTGAGAAAGCAAGCTGCTATGCTTTCCGAGGGCCTGTGGGGAAAGCCCTGTGGCAAAGAATTATGGCTGGCTTCTAGGAACTGACAGTGGCCTCCAGCTAACATCAAGCTAGAAGCCAGGACCTTCAGTCCTACAACCACAGGAACTAAATGTTGCCAAACCTCATGAGCTTGGAAGCAGGTCAGTAGCTGAGCTTCCAGATGAGAACTAAGCTTCTAAAGGAGAACCAAGATTGAACATCTGGATTGCAGCCCCTGCAGAGCCTTGCTGAGCTCTGACCCCTGACCTGTGGAAAATATGAGATACTAAATGTTGTTTTAAGCTGCTAAATTTGTGGTCATTTGTTATACAGCAATAAAAATGTAATACACATAGGATGTTTAATTCAACTTTTCTAGTCTTAGTATCATGAAGTGTTTAAGCAATTAAAAAACCCATGATTCTGGGACACGGCCCACCTGATTTACAGACTGGCAAACAGAGCCACAGAGTAAGCAATGCGTCTGAGGCCACAGGACTCTCTAGGAATTAGAAGCCCCGCTTCCTGCTCCCCCAGCCTCTGCTCTTCCTGCTGCACTGTCTAGAAGTAAACGTAAATGTCGTTTTTGTTTGTTTCTGTTAGTCTGTGCAATTATATTTTTATTTACTGAGGCTTGTCAGAAAAAAAAAAGACACCTTTCTGTACCTCATCCAGGAGATCTGCCCACGTGTGGTTTATCTGAATTCTTACCTTGAGACCTGTGGGGCCTCCATCGTGGGAATGAAGTGGCATCAGATTAGGAAGAGCCCTTTAGACTCCTCCACACACAGCTCATTTTTAAATGTCCTGACCAGCCAAGGCAATATTCCTCTCTCCGCATAAAACTCCAGAAACTCTTGCCCTGTTTGTGTGGCCTCTCCTGGGCAACCAAACCACAGTAAGGGTCACTGAAGGGCCACTGGGTTGAGGTGGAAAGCCAATAAATAGAAAATAGTTTTGAAATAGAAGGAAAGAAGGAAGAAAGGAAAGCAAGCAAGGAAGGAAGGATGGAAGAAAGGAAACTACATGAACAGCAGTGGAACCTAAAATGCCAGTGACCCTTGGTGCTCATAATTAAGCATATAAGATTAAATACAATGAACGTCTCTTATTAGCTGCTGTCAAACCTGATAGATGCATCTTACACTATTTTCTCTGTCCATTGCCAGAGACATGACACAGGAACTAGAATTTTGGTTAATGCTGCTCTGGAAGTTGCTCTTTCTTTATGTAGTTCATGAAGTATTGAGCGAACAGCCTCATCATGTCAGGCGACATCAATACTTTCATGCGATTCTAATTGCCACATATTTTCACGCCCTTTGTCTCTCGATCTGTTCCTTGCTTATCTGATACAAAGGTACTATTTTCATTCTTCTATTAATAATACTAGGATGAGGAGAAGGAATTCCTGTCTTTTGTGTATGAGCCAAGGCATCGGGGTTGACTGAGTGAAATAGGTACGAGGGATAGCATGAAAGATGACAAATCAACATCCATATTCAGTGGACAACCAAGCATTTTTCTGTAGATTGCAGTAATTTTGGATGACTCAGGATAAAATGAGACTTGTGAATAATTATAGTTTATGTTACCAACCTGTAGGTTGGACTCTTACTCAGCTGTTTGATATAAGCAAATACTAGCAGACACATTTTATAGGGAAATGTTTCACCTGACCTAAGGACATAGGAATATTTACTGCAATTCTGAAAATAATGTGAGATTACAAAGCTTACCATTCCTTTTACTGAGAAGATGCCCACTCCCTGCCAACCCTATTCCCCCACCACCCTGCAAAAATACTTTCTTCATTTGCCAGGATCCTGAAATTGAAGAAGTAAAGGTTTTTATTCTTTGCTTACTTGTTGTTTATCTAAAATTTATGTAATTCAGGAACGATAACAGAGAAGCTTTGTCAGCTATTTATAAGTGAGTCTATCCCATCATTTCCTGGAGGAAGTAGAGGTGAGGGGTGAGGAGGCTGGTTTGAGTGAGGAAGATTATACAGGGGGAGAAATTAGGGGTCATATGTGGGAGATTGACTTGGGAAGGTCAGGCAAAGGGAAGGGGGTTCTGAAAACTAAAGCAACCTACTTGACACTCTGTCTGGCCAAGCAGCAGCCTACCAGGATCTCAGCCTGGCTTCTTTCCTGATCCTTGTGAGAAATGGTAGATGTCTGAACAAGCTCAAGGGCCTAAATAACAACTGATGTGGCATTCAAGAGCCACACCTTGTTACACATTGTCTAGTAACATAAATATTATTCTGTATAGTTCCATGTATTCAAAGCTTTTAAAACACACTGTATTGTCAGGTTACTTAAACAGCTCCTGTGGTATTATTACTTTTTTGTCTGATGAAGATATATTAATGATATGCAAATTTTGCTGTATACAGGCAATGAATGCTTGTAGCTACATTTTCTGAATTTCTATATTTTGAGCGAATTTAATTTTCAATCTGGGTATTTTATACTATATTTAATAACACTGTCACTATTAAAACTGGTCAATTAGTTCAACAAAGCAAATGATTTAGTAAGCAAATTTAGTAGAATATTATTTCAATTTGACTGTTTTATTCTGTTGTTTAAAAAATGTAAACAAAATTAGCCAAAACAAAACCAAAATCCCAAACAAATACTAAGCCTTTCAGTTAACTCTGTCAAAAGATTTGAGGCATTAGAAAACAGGTTATTGGCAACAGCAAAGTGAATTTTTGTGAATCCATCAAATGTTGAAGGAATTTAATTATGATTAACTTGGTTTTAAGAATTAGTTCTTAATATGTGTATGTTTATAAAAATTTCCCTCTGTAATGGTGAATAATTTGTATAGTTACTGAGGATTAAAATGTCATTGTACGTTTGTCCAAATTCATAGAATGTACAACAGCAAAAGAGAACCCTAGTATAAACTATGAACTTTGGGTAATAATATATTAATGTAAGTTCACCAGTTATAACAAATATACCACTGTGTGGGGAATGTGTATAGGTAATGGAGGCCACTATGCATATATGGGTGGTGGGCAGGAGGTGTATAGGAAATCTTTGTACCTTCTACTTAGTTTTACTGTGAACCTAAAATTGCTCTAAAAATGAAGTCTACTTTATAAAAGAAAAGAAATCTGGACTTAAGAATGTGGACTTTTCACCAAGGAGGCAGTGATAACAGAAATTCTTTCCCTGAAAAGTGCTGATATATGAAAGATTAGCATGATTAGGTTGAGAGAAATGTAACAGAAAAGTAATGTCTACAATTGACTAGGAAAATTTAGAACTATTTGGCTAAACTCTTTAGGTATCAAAATTGAATTCATTAACTTACTAGGTTTTCCCTCGTTTATACTGAAATCAGTTTTGCCTCATGAACCAGATTACTAAAGACTAATGGCCACCCAGAAAAGAAAGAGAGAGGGAGCAGGGGAGAGAGAGAGAGAGAGAGAGTGTGTGCACACATAGATGGGCACACACATTCTGGGTCTGCTCTTGGTTGACTACCTAGCCTGCCCCATACCTGTCAGCCAAGGGTTCAGAGAAAACCCACTGCTTCTTTTATGGGGACAGAATACTCTCGTCCTACTGGCTGCCTTGTTCGGAGGTTTGCCAGCTTTCCTGCAGAGGATGGACTGTTTGTTGTTGTTGGTAAAGAAAGGTAGAAAGAAGCAAATTAATTCCTTGGCTTTGTTAAAAATAAGGTACCTAACCTTGGAAGTCAGGAAGGTTTGAGAATGAGGAGCATGTCTGGCTCAGACCCTTGCTCTCCCCTGTGCAGTGTTTACTGAATAAAATTCAATGTGTAAAAGACACAGCGGATATAGATAATCTTCAGAAGCTTAAAAATCTTTAAAAGTAAAATAAGTTAGTCATTGACCCTAGGATAATATCATGAGTCAGATCCAAAGATCAACTTTCTGAAACTATGAAGGGACAATAAAGCCAATATATGCACAGGTACGTATGTACATACATACATATCTATATATGTTCCAGGGTTAAGAGAGAGAAGTCACTCAGTTGCGTCCGACTCTTTGCCACCCCATGGACTGTGGTCCACCAGGCTCCTCTGTCCATGGGGATTCTCCAGGCAAGAATACTGGAGTGGGTTGCTTTGCCCTGCTCCAGGGGCTCTTCTCAACCCAAGGATCGAACCCAAGTCTCCTGCACTGCAGGTAGATTCTTTACCATCTGAGCCACCAGGGAGTGTATAAATTAGGATAATTCCAAAATTATGCATTTGGAGAAGATTTCAGAGAATAAAAATCAATTTTCCCCTCTAACACCAGTTATCTAGTGTTCTTGCACTCAGAATAGATAACTAAATCAGTCATCCTTAACCTTGAATTAAATTTGGAGAACTCTCATTTTTAATTTGGAGAATTCTCATCTGGCTTTCATTTTTGTCTTTTAATGAATTTGTGCATCTTTGCTGAGAAAAGATATTTGAACCTAAAAAGCACTGGCATAGAATTTTTTTTCTATTTAATTTTGTTTTTTAATCAGCAGTTTTGTCCTGGGTTGGTTAGGATCAGAGATTTGACATCAAGCCTGCACAGTCTTATAATTATGATGCTCATATCTATGCAGAGGCAAGGAGCTCGTTATTGTATTTATTTTTATAATGTATATGTAACAATCAGGTTTGTGAAGCATGCAATGATTCATTGCCTACTGATAGTTTCTTTCTGTAATAAATAATAATTTATCATGGTTAAATGGAATTAGGATGTTTTTGTTTTCCTAGTTGATAAAAACACAGTAAAGAAAAAAAAATAAGATACATGTAAAATAAACTTAATAAACACAAGTTATGCAAACAGCATTTAAAATATATCATGTGGAGTTTAAAACTGCAAAATACTTCATTATTTATACTTTGCAGAAATTTTTTTTCCCCAAAAGTACAAAGTAAATCAGTTATTTTTGTGATATTGTAAGTATTACTGAGACTGTGTTAGTATTTGGTAAGCATTAGATATATAAATCAGTCCTTAGCCTTAAATAAAGCTAAGCAAAATGAGCTTGTGAACAGATGGCTTAATAAGAGAATAAATAATTTTTACATTTTTCTCAGGGCTTTTGCCCATAACACAATTTTTACCTGCAATTCACCCTAGTTTCGTATCCCAGTCAATTGTGCTTTTAACAAATGCCAAGTTTTTCTCACCTGCAGAAGGAAATGGCAGTCCACTCCAGTATTCTTGCCTAGGAAATAGGGGAGGCTGGCGGGCTACAGTTCACGGGGTCACAAAAGAGTCAGACATGACTTAGCAACTACACAACGGCAGCAGTCTTTTCCAGACGTTTCCTATGTACTTCTGCTTCATGTCATTTCCTTCTCTGAACCTCTGATGGTTATCTGTGTATTTAAAAACACCTTTATTAATTCTTTATCCATTACAAAAGCTTTCAATGTTGAGCAACAGAGATTCTGGTAGTAGCTTGAAAATATGGGATTTTATTTTTTGCACATGACACAAAATCTGGGAGGCTGAGGGAAATATGTCAGCATCTTAGTGATGTCAGCAGCAGCAGCGCTGATTGTCTTGTTTGTTCCCGTTTGATTCCAATATGTCTGCTACAGCTCAGGCATCACTTCAGCTCTCAGCGCAGGAAGCAGGGGGAGGGGCAGCTGCTAGCCGTATATGGCTTTCCTTATAGTAAGAAAAGGAAGAATTTCCTAAACACACTCTACAGACTCCTTACATTTCATTGGCCAGAACTGTGTCACATGGCTACATCTACTTGGAAGACTTTGGAATAGCGAGTTTTTAGCTTCTCTTGCCTTTGTTGTAAAAGACAAGTGGATTGGGAACCAAGAATAACCGACATGGATGGTCATCTGTGTTTAGTCACTCTTATTATCTCTGGATTGCTGCTATATTTCCAAGCTGTAGACATCACCCCACTGTTACTTACTGATATAAATTATTTTTGTATAAGAACTATGTACTTTTCAAAAATACTTTAAAGTTTATTAATTTATTTGGGATCAGTTATCAAAATTTAGGAAAAGGTCACATAATGTTGATGGAAGATATTCACTATTGATGGAATATCTATAAAACAAACAAAAAATAATGTTTTAAGGAGTCTAAATGTTCTAAGGAGTCACAAGAAAGACATAGCTTCCTATTAAAATTGAAAGTGAAGTCACTCAGTTGTGTCTGACTCTTTGCGACCCCATGGACTGTAGCCTACCAGGCTTCTCCATCCATGGGATTTTCCAGGCAAGAGTACTGGAATGGATTGCCATTTCCTTCTCCAGGGGATCTTCCCAGTCCATGGATTGAATCCAGGTCTCCTGCATTGCAGGCAGATGCTTTACTGACTGAGCCACCTTCACATAAATATTTATATATGTGGTATTGATAGATGATTTTAATGAAGTACAGAATAGTTTTGCCTTTGATCTTGCTAAATTTCATACTTTATTTTCCCCTCCTTTGGAAAGCCAAGAAGAAAGAAGTAATTGTTAAAGGGGATATAGCATCCATCTCTTTTTTTCCTAAATTAATGTATGTGCAACAAAATAAAACTTTAAGTTAACAAAGTGCATTTTAATCAATGAACAATGAGCAACATAACAACACATGTATTTTATTTGTAAATAAAAATTTACAAACAGTCTGTAGTTTGGAATAATTTTCACTTTGGGAGGACTTTATTAATTTTGATGTATGAGGCAAAGAGAAGGAAAAGAAAGAGAGGTTGACTTCTGTTTTTGTCAATCATACAATTTTAATCTTTTTTACAACTATTTTGACATGAAGATCTCTATTTAGTCATTTTCAAATTTTCAACAAAAGTTCCTTTCAACTTTTCCTTTCCCAACCAATTTCCTCATGTTATATGCTTTAAATATTAAAGGTGTTTTTGCTTTCAAAATGATCGTTGTTGAAGACAATACTAATATATTTACATATAAAGGGCCTTGTTTGACATAACCATATCTTGAATCAATTATTGGTTCCTGTTTTTTAAAAATTTCTGTTGGCATTTTCCATCTTTCAGCAATGAAGACAATCAAGTTTGTACCGTTTACGAAACTGAACCTCAGGGTCCTATCGTAACACATGACCCTTAGTGGGATGCCTGTAAATGGCTGAAGTCCCAGTAGCCAAGACTGGCCTGGATTTGAACAGCAGAAGTACACAGGGACCTTGAATATGTCCTGTTGATAGCCCCTGCTGCACAACCACGCGCCCCCACCGCCTTCTCAGGTGCTAGAACTAATTCAGTCCAGCGATTCCCAAGGACTCAGGTTTCTTTCTTAGAGTGTGGGTGTCCCCTGGTGTTTCTGGGCCACCTAAGTACTAGAACTGACCTATGCCCCCAGGGATAGTAATGGTCCAGAGATTGAGAGTCTGGAAAATGGCAAATGAATTCTTCAGATGTATTTGAATCTGGCTACAATGAACAGAATTAGAGTCTTTTTGCCATTGAACTCAATAGTGAGTATAAGGGCTTCTACATTATTCCTTTTTATCTAGTACCCCTTCTGATGTAAATACTTCATTAACCCTAAAAAGAGTAAGAGAGCAGAGAAAGGCTTTAAAATTATTACATTGAAGCTACATAAAACTGGATAAGAACAATAATTATAAATGAGAGCCAGAGATATATTTTTAGTCCTTAGAATGTGTCAAGGTTTTAGAAAAATATTAGATTAGGAGTAATTCGCCATGATTAGAAGTGCTTTCAAGATGAAAGGCACTTTAGTAAATACAAAGAATGGGTTTTTTAGTTAGTAATAAAAGTAATTTGGTACTTTTATATGGAGACTTCAATGCACATTAGATACACCATTAAACATTCCAACAGGCAGCCTTTTTCCTAGATGTCTGAATGGACAGGAACTGATTTCTGAAAGTTCACAGAACAAGTTACCAACATAACTTGAATTTCAACTTGTGATTTATTTCCAATCCAGGTAGCTGCCTATGACTGTACACCCATAAGGTGTGTTTATTAAACCAGTAGTGGCTATGTGTCAAGCACTATAGTAGGTGCAGAGTTTCCAAAAACGAGTAATATCTAGTTCTGCCTACACGAAGCTCATAGCCATTCTATGTTCACCTCATCACCCTGCAGCTACCCACATGGTTATCATGGGAGGGACAGTAGCCTCTTCAGTTTTACTCTGCCTTCAGCCTGGGAATTTGTTATGAAATATATCTGAGAAATATGTTTAGAGCTAGACTTGCTTAGGCTATTTGTGTGTCATACACTAAAAATACAATTGTGCATAGATATTTGGGTGGGATCATGACTTTTTTTTTAATGTGAAGATGTAGAAATTCCCTTTCATAAGTTTTCAAATATTGAGTTATTGACAAATCAAATATACTACCATCTTTCTTTTAAATTTTCTTTTCTTATTTTCCCTGAAATATTTTGCTCTGCTCTTGAGCCAGTTGGTTCTAAGCCAGCTGGTTCTTGCCACCAAAACACTCCCCATGGTTGGCTTCCTCTCATAAATTTATTTAATGTTTATTTCTGACTTTGAAGATCAAAGGTTCTTAGAAAACTTCTTTTCCCTTTTCTGTGTGAGAGGTAATCCAGTGATTGCTTGTTAACTTCTTTGTCTTCAAGACACAGATTCCTAAATGTTAGAGTGGAAGAGACCCTAGAAATGGAAACGTCTCAACTTTCACGTTCCCTCAGACCCTAATTTATTCCCAGGGATACATTATGTCTCTTCAGTTTCCATCTATAGTGAGCATAAACTTCTCAAAAGAATGAGAGAAACAGTTCTAAGCAACAAACCCGAGGTAGTGATTCTTACTGTTCATCAACTTTTTATATTATGTTGCTATTGGACTATATTCATAGCCCAATTTAAACGGTTTTTTTAAAAAAAATGTTTGGAATAGATTGGTAGTTGCTAAAGGAAAGGGTGAAGGGAGCCAAAATATATAAACTTCTAACTATAAAATAAATGTCATAATATACAGCACGTTGGCTATAGTTTATAGTACTCTATTGCATATTTAAAAGTTCTGAAGGTAGTGGATGCTAGAAGTTCTCATCTCAAGGAAAAATTCTGTAATTGTATATGGTGATGAATGTCAAACAGATTTATTGTGGTGATCACTTCACTATATGTATGAATATCAAGCTATTATACTGTACCTTTGAAACTAGTATAATGTATGCAATTATATCTCAAACTCCATTAAATCCACAGAAAAGCAGTGTCCAAATAAAGATATTTGGAGTGGTCTTTACCACTATGTTCCCTATTAGCAGGGATAATTAAAAGAGATGATTATATGGTTACACATGTCTCTGGAATGTGTTCTGAAATTTATTTTATTGTATGTCATGCTGAAAATCGACAAAAATTCAGATAAAATAATGAAGCTTTACCATGAAGCTGAGACTCCTAAAATACAGAAATTTCCCACTTTTCATGACATTGGATTTTGCTTATTTCCTCACTCTCTACCAACCCACTCCAGCATTCTTGCCTGGAGACTTCAATGGACAGAGAAGCCTGGCAGGCTACAGTCCATGGGATCGCAAAGAGTCAGACACGACTGAGCAGCTGTCACTCACTCACCACCTTATGCTTGGGATGGCCAGCATCTTCACTTGGTCTAAAGAAACATCAGCCTCAGCCTAAGCAGAGATGACTTCCTCCACCCCCATCCAGATGACCTGCTGTTGGTCCCTCTTCCATGTTTGTTCGAAACGTTAATTAAAATTTTTACTCTAAATAATGGTAATTAAAATCTTCTCCCCTTAGGTTTTGGTAGGCTGTAAGAAAATTATTGAGGAAGCAGTTAAACTGGAAAGTAGTATCATGAACCTGTGCAAAGAAAAAAATGTGTACTGCTGTCGATAATAGGAGCAGTTAATATTTATTCATTTTCTTTGAGGATTTTTAGTGAGTGATATAATTTTTCAATTATATTTCTTTTTTCTCAGGATTGGATTTCTTCCACTAAAATTATCTAGCCAGTCAACAAACTTTTCTCTGTACTGTGCTTGTCTGGATATGGCTCCCTTATTCCAGTGAGAAGGCAAATACACTGGACAGTTTCATTTGTTTTCACCAAGCAAATGAAATTCTTCCTCTTTTCTTCTCTTCAAAGTGTGTATCCTTTGAGGTCAGAAAGGAGAGCAATCCCCTTTGTTTATTTCTTAGATTCTCAGCATCATTCATTTTGGAGATAAGGGTCAGAATCTGGAATCTCCGCTGTGATAACTGTTGCAGCTCAGGTGAAGGACCTCTTGTGACTTCATGTTGTTTGTTTATAAGGAATTCTCATGGATAGAAGAGACTAGAGTTGTATATCCTTTCGAGCTTGCTGAAAATAGCCCCTCAGCCTACCTTAAATTCTCTAAGCATTTTCTTTATTTAGGCAATATCCAGGTATTGTTCCCTTTAAGAGGGAAAGACAAACACTTTGTACAGTGTCAGATCCCTTCCCATAATACAATGACTAGTAAATAATGATGCTAAGTATTTGAAAGTTTAAACAATGATGATTAATCATGCATTCATTCTAAAAGTATTTACTGAGTGTCTTCTATGTGCTCACTGCCTCAATTTGAAGAATCCAGGTATTTCTATGATTATTATTTTCATAGACTACTGGTTATAGTCCATAGCGTAGTCTTGTCTACTTAGGATCCAGAACAGGCAGGAGATCAGCATTTTTCAGATGCTCTCAAAGTTTTATCTGTTAGTCTCACAAGTCAGTTGGATGCAGAATGGTACAGCCCAGAGCCTTATACATAGTGTGTGAACGGTAGATGTCAGTTCTCAATCTGTATCCACTCCTCTCTACTTTGCTGCTCTGGTTGTTGTTTAGTTGCTCAGTCATGTCTGACTCTTTGCGACCCCATGGACTATAGCAGGCCAGGCTTCCCTGTCCTTCACCATCTCCTGGAGCTTGCTCAAACTCATGTCAATTGGATGAGAAGCATCCAACCATCTCATCCTCTGTTGTCCCCTTCTCCTCCTTCCTTCCACCTTTCCCAGGATCGGGGTCTTTTCTAATGATTTGGCTCTTTCCCTCAGATGGCCAAAGTACTGGAGCTTCAGCTTCAGCTGCTTCAGGAATAAGGGATCAATATCCCAAACCTTGAGTTGTCATAGTGGATGTAAGCCTGATAAGGGTAGAGATCTTGTCTATTATACTCACTTCTGTATTTCACTACCTGGGTTAATGTCTGCCACCAAGTAGGTGGCTGCCTAAATGAGTGTCCCAAAGAAAGGCAATGCCAAAGAATGTTCAAATTACTGCACAATTGCACTCATTTCACACACTAGCAAAGTAATGCTCAAAATTCTCCAAGCAAGGCTTTAACAGTACGTGAACCAAGAACTTCCAGATGTTCAAGCTGGATTTAGAAAAGGCAGAGAAACCAGAGATCAAATTGACGACATCTGTTGAATCATCAAAAAAAGCAAGAGAGTTCCAGAAAAACATCTGCTTTGTTGACTATGCCAAAACCTTTGACTCTGTGGGTCACAACAAACTGTGGAAAATTCTGAAAGAGATGGAATACCAGACCACCTGACCTGCCTCCTGAGAAATCTGTATGCAGGTCAAGAAGCAACAGTCAGAATTGGACATGGAACAACAGACTGGTTCCAAGTTCGGAAAGGAATATGTCAAGACTGTATGTTGTCACCCTGTTTATTTAACTTCTATGCAGAAGTTAATACATCATGTGACAGTTAGTACATCATGTGAAATTCCAGGTTAGATGAAGCACAAGCTGGAATTAAGATTGTTGGGAGAAATATCAATAACCTCAGATATGGGGATGAAACCACCATTATGGCAGAAAGTTAAGGGGAACTAAAGAGCCTCTTGATGAAAATGAAAGAGGAGAGTGAAAAAGCTGGCTTAAAAATTCAACATTCAAAAAACTAAGATCATGGCATCTAGTCCCTTCACTTCATGGCAAATAGATGGGGAAACAGTGGAAACAGTGGCTGACTTTATTTTCTTGGGCTCCAAAATCATTGCAGATGGTAACTGCAGCCATGAAATTAAAAGACACTTACTCCTTGGAAGAAAAGTTATGACCAATCTAGACAGCATATTAAAAAGCAGAGACATTACTTTGCCAGCAAAGGTACATCTAGTCAAAGCTATGGTTTTTCTAGTAGTCATGTATGGATGTGAGAGTTGGACCATAAAGAAAGCTGAGTGCTGAAGAATTGATGCTTCTGAACTGTGGTGTTGGAAAAGACTCTTGAGACTACCTTGGACTGCAAGGAGATCAAGCCAGTCAATCCTGAAGGAGATCAGTCCTGAATATTCATTGGAAGGACTGATGCTGAGGCTGAAGCTCCAATACTTTGGCCACCTGATGTGAAGAGCTGGTTCATTAGAAAAGATCCTGATGCTGGGAAAGATTGAAGGCAGGAGGAGAAGGGGACAACAGAGGATGAGATGGTTGGATGGTATCATCGACTCTATGGACATGAGTTTGAGCAAGTTCTGGGAGTTGGTGATGGACAGGGAAGCCTGGCGTGCTTCAGTCCAGGGCGTCACAAAGGGTCAGACACGGCTGAGCGACTGAACTGAACTGAATGAGTGTCCACAACCACAAGGATGACCCTCCCCAGCGCTGTTCAGGACCTGTAGAAGCAACTCTCCACCCCCATGCCCCCAACCTCAGTGTAAGCACCAGATTTTCTTCTCTCTTCTCTCAGGTTCTTCAGATGCCTCAAGACTTATGAGGTAAAAACTGTAGCAAGATTAGAAAGCCATGCTTCATGTTTTTCCTCAATTTACCGCTTATTTCATTGCTCTCTATTTTGATTAATTTATGTTAACTTCTTTAACATTGATAATGTAACAGAATACTTTAGGCATCATTTCATAGACTTAGCTCTTAAAAAATCTTCTTCTGATCAGAGTAACAAAATTTAAATGTCTTGTTGGTCAAATATAAAAGTTAAGGAATTGTTCTGTGCTTACACTTTGTTGGTGTTTATTTTCAATTAATCTATTAAAGATCTTCAGAATTATAAAAAAGAAGCAGGCACACCTCAAATTTAACTTTGAGTCATATATTTTGTGGAATTACAGTGGTTCCAAGGGACGCAGGAAAACTCTGACTACACCGTGTGGTGAGTTTTAATTACTTGCGATTCAAATATGTAGTACTTGCATAAGAAATTTGTCCTTATAAACCTGACATCTTGGGTATACAGCACTTCTTCTAACCCAACAATGAAACAGTGTGAGCACAAAATTGCATGCAATATGTCCACCCTGAATAGTTCTGTGATTTCAGGCTGTCTGTACTCAGTGGATGCTAGGTACAGGCAGCTCGGATAATCACTAGTCCATAACTGATCTGATAAGACGTAAATTCTGTTTGTGATTCTTTATTGCCATCTTAATTCTCAAGAGAAAACTGCACCATGTACAGTGTTCCTGAGATTGAACAAGTTCTACCTGTGTGGGAATATGAAACAATTGGAGAGATTATTTCAAGCCAAGTATTGAAAGGCAGAGTTTATTAGGGGTTCATTACTGGTCAAGGATTTAGTTTCTTAGTCCTCAGGTCTAGAAACTCAGTAAAATGCTCCTCAAGAGATCTAAACCTCAGTTTCCTTGTCTGCAAGGTGGGCGTAATCATCATGCTTGCTTCATGGTTTACTATGAGAATTAAACAAATTAGTATATGTAAAGTATTTAGGGAAGTGTCAGGCACATAGCAAGAACTCCATGTAAGCTATTATTATTGTTGTTTATTATAAGTAGATTATATTTGCTGAACCCAAGAGATGCTGGTTTCTACCATTGTTTTAATTTGCAGAGAGGCATATTCCTTCTAGGGAAAAGAATCTTCCCCCAGTACACCCTCTGGCCAGCATTATGTAATCTGTGATATTAAATTAGTAAATACTAGACTACTTGGTGAGAACTAAGTGAAAGGAAAGTGAGTTGGACAGCTTTAAAGGATGTTTTGAGTAAGTGTGGCAAAGCCAAATGAGTCTCATATCTACTATTATGATCTTTCTAGGGCTATTTATCGGGTAGTTCTCTTTTCTTTGGATGTTGCTGACAATCAATTTCTCTTTCCCTTCCTTCCTTCTTTTCTTCTCTCTTTCTCTCTGCTGAGTAGGGACAGCTCCTTTCCAAGGAGAGTTTAATCTCTCTAGGGAGACTCCCCACCCCTAGGACAGCCTCAGATATTTCTAATTAATTGTGACTAGTTATTGTATTAGCTTGCTAAGGCTGCGGTAGCTAAGTATCACAAACTGGGTGGTCAGAACAACAGAAGTCGTATTTGTTTCACAGTTCTGGAGGTTAGCAGTCTGAAATCACAATGCCCACAGGGTTGATCCCTTCTGAAGGCTGAGAGGGAGAATCTGTTCTCTGCCCCTGGCCCAGCCTCTGGTGGTCTGCTAGCCATCTGTGGTGGTCCTGGCTTGTAGGGCTCTGCCTTCACCTTCAAGGGGCATTCTCTTTATTGTGTCTGTGTCCAAATTTACCTTTTTATCAAAGGATACTGGTTATATTAGCTTAAGGGCCTACTCTGCTCCAGTATGATCTCATCTGCAATGACACTATTCCAAATAAGGTCACATTTTGTGGTACTGGGGCTAGGATTTTAACATAGGAATGGGGGAAGACACACAATTCAACCCAGAGCAGTTATGATCCCCAGATTCCAGTTTTCAATGCTCACATGCACGCAGACCTGTCCGTTGGGTCTGTACCCTACTTGAAAAATATATAAGCAAAAATTCACCAGCCAAAAATACACAGATGAATCTGTTGACCAGCTAAGCAACACATTGTCAATCATTGATTTTAAAGCTCAGATGACAAGTTGATTGAGATAGGCTTCATCTCATAAGCACATTCAGAAATGACATTCTCTTACATTCTTACAAGGATCTAACACCTACTAGGTTGTAGTGTAAAAGTTAAGTTCTAAAAAAAGAATGAGTAAGCAGGTAAAAGAGAAAAGAACCAAATTTGAAAATTTTCAGATTTTATATAATCTACCAACTAGGAAACTAAGGGTGCCACCCATCCTGTGTTCCGTGGAATTGCTCCAGTCTTACCAGGAAAATCTTACATTCTATAAACAACTTTCGTATCTGAGTAAATGCTTAATATGGACTAGAGTGGCAAAACAAGTTAATGGTTGATGACAGTTTATTATATTACCACCTCCTTTTTCCTGGCATATAGTATAAAAAGTGTGGAAAGTCTACCAATGAATAACTGAAGATATTTTTAGTAGTTACCTTTTACAGCATAAAACATTTAAAAATAAATGACCTTTAATTGTAGCTATTGGCTATTTTTTAAAAGGTAGAGGTGAGTGTTTTTGTTTAATAGCCAGGTTTATCCTGATATATGTCAGTTTTTTAATAACTTTTAAATACAGATGCACTTGGGGCTTCCCTGGTGACTCAAGAATCTGCCTGTAATGGAGACCTGGGTTTGATGCCTGGGTTGGGAAAATCCCTTGGAGAAGGAAATGGCTACCCACTCTAGTATTCTTGCCTGAAGAATCCCATGGACAGAGGAATCTGGAGGGCTACAGGTCGAAAGAGTTGGACATGACTGAAGTGACTAGGGATGGACATTTGGGAGCACAGTTATAATGAACAATTAACAAATTGAGTTTTTATCCTTTTATCCAATTTATCATCCTTAATACTTATTCAAAATTACTGGAAACAGGTGCTTTTTTTTCTGAGGAGACATCTTACTCTGAGGCATCTTTACTATGACATAGGAAATTTTATCACCTAGAACTGACTCAATGACATCCTCACTGACTCAGTGGGCATGAGTTTAAGCAAACTCTGGGAGATGGTAAAGGACATGGAAGCCTGCTGTGCTGCAGTCCGTGGTGTTTCAGAGAGTCAAACATGACTGAGCACTAAACAGCAACAATCACCTAAAACAGTATATCTGAAAACTAAGCAACATGTTTCTCACTAGTAATAACAATCTGGAGAACCTCACAAAGCAATAAAACCCTATTAGATCATAGACTGCATAGACTACTAATTTCTAAAACCTTGTACTTTCTGGTTTAATTTGAGAATGATATTTTGAGACTGAGCTTGTCTTTTCATAAACAGTTTCAGTTCAGTTCAGTTCAGTTCAGTTACTCAGTCATGTCTGACTCTCTGCGACCCCATGGACTGCAGCACGCCAGGCCTCCTTGTCCATCACCAACTCCCGGAGTCTACCCAAATTCATGTCCATTGAGTTGGTGATGCCATCCAACCACCTCATCCTCTGTCATCCCCTTCTCCTCCTGCCCTCAATCTTTCCCAGCATCAGGGTCTTTTCAAATGAGTCAGCTCTTCGCATCAGGTGGCTGAAGTATTGGAGTTTCAGCTTCAACATCAGTCCTTCCAATGAAAACCCAGGACTGATCTCCTTTAGGATGGATGGGTTGGATCTCCTTGCAGTCCAAGGTACTCTCAAGAGTCTTCTCCAACATCACATGGAAAAGCATCAATTCTTCAGCGCTCAGCTTTCTTTACAGTCCAACTCTCATACATGACTATGGGAAAAACCATAGCCTTGACTAGACGGACCTTTGTTGGCAAAGTAATGTCTCTGCTTTTTAATATGCTGTCTAGGTTGGTCATAACTTTCCTTCCAAGGAGCAAGCATCTTTTAATTTCATGGCTGCAGTTACCACCTGCAGTGATTTTGGAGCCCCCCAAAAATAGTCAGCCACTGTTTCCCCATCTATTTGCCATGAAGTTAATTTTCTGAACGTTTAGCTTTAAGCCAACTTTTTCACTCTCCTCTTTCACTTTCATCAAGAAGCTCTTTAGTTCTTCACTTTCTGCCATATGGTTGGTGTCATCTGCATATCTGAGGTTATTGATATTTCTCCCGGAAATCTTGATTCCAGCTTGTGCTTCATCCAGCCCAGCATTTCTCATGATGTACTCTGCATGTAAGTTAAATAAGCAGAGTGACAATATACAGCCTTGATGTGCTCCTTTTCCTATATGGAACCAGTCTGTTGTTCCATGTCCAGGTCTAACTGTTGCTTCTTGACCTGCATACAGGTTTCTCAAGAGGCAGGTCAGGTGGTCTGGTATTCCCATCTCTTTCAGAATTTTTCACAGTTTATTGTGATCTATACAGTTAAAGGCATTGGCATAGTCAATAAAGCAGAAATAAATGTTTTTCTGAAACTCTCTTGCTTTTTCGATGATCCAGAAGATGTTGGCAATTTGATCTCTGGTTCCTCTGCCTTTTCTAAAACCAGCTTGAACATCTGGAAGTTCATGGTTCACATATTTCTGAAGCCTGGCTTGGAGAGTTTTGAGTTTTACTAGTGTGTGACATGAGTGCAATTGTGCGGTAATTTGAGCATTCTTTGGCATTGCCTTTCTTTGGGATTGGAATGAAAACTGACCTTTTCCAGTCCTGTGGCCACTGCTGAGTTTTCCAAATTTGCTGACATATTGAGTGCAGCACTTTCACAGCATCATATTTTAGGATTTGAAATACAGTTTAACTAAGTTAAATTTCAAAACGTTGGATTCCACTTTTTTGATGGCTTGTATGATACTGTATACTAGATATAATATCTAAGGCATCTATGAAACTAGAAAGCTGTTTGAATTTTTCACTTTATGATTCATGATTTTACTCTCGTGGTCACTGATTAGTGGGGCAAACACAAATCAGTATTCTTATACTCACAATAAAATACAAGTTTTCAGAATCAGGCCAGATTTCAATTTATTTCTATTTGTTGAAATAGGTCTCATTTCCTTTATGAAGACAAAAAGCCATTCAGATACACCTCTTCAGAAATGGTAGCAACATCATAGACACTGACAAAACATCTGAAGGATTATTAGTTGTTTTCCTTGAATTATACACAGTGTTTTATTTAAATTATTTAATTAACATTAACAAGTTAATTAACATTGCCTTAGTTTTGCATTCACTTCTAGCAGTGGTAACTAAAAGCACTAATTTTATGTCTAGCTATAGCTGAGGAAAATGAACAGAACACTGAGTTTTACCAAGTTCTCCAGAGTAGGTTTGAGGATGGCAAAGCCGTTCTCCTATTTCTTCTTCCTTGCTCACAGATGTTAGCTGGAGATCCAATGATCTCAGGGAAGTGGTCCTAGTTTCTGGGCCTAGGAATGAGAATGAAACCCAATTCTGACCAATGAAGTATAAGGGGCAATTCTTTAGAGGTCTCCTATGAAATATTTTCCTCTCTGAAAAGAGACAAGGAAGTTCTCTGCTCTGTACCACTAGCTACATTTGTTCTTGCACATGGTCTGGGGAGACATGATGCCTGGGACTCCTGCAACTATCTTGCCAGCCAGAAAAGTTCAAGGACTCTCACAGGCTCTAAACCTGACTTCATAGGGCTACTGGGCCAACATAGCTGGAACAACCTTTCTCCAAACTATAAGGGGGAGAAAACCTCATTTATTTAAGCCACTGTTGGATAGGCATCCTGACTTGCAGTTGAAAGCATTATTAACAGGTATAACCAGGTATAATATATAGTATATTACCAAAGCCAACACGTGGGTAGATTCTTTTTTTACAACTTTTTATGTTGTATTGGGTTATAGCCGATTGACAATGCTGTGGTATAGTGAAGGGACTAGTGAAGGGTGATTAGTGAAGGGACTCAGCCACACTTATATATGTATCCATTCCCCCCAAACTCCCTTCCCATCATCCAGGCTGCCACATAACATTGAGCCAAGTACACATACGTCCATTCTTAATGGCATCTATTTGCCCATCCTGATTCAGTCAACAAACATTTTTTAAGCAGCTGCCATATGATAATCACTATGCTAGACACTGGAAACACGATGTTAAGCAAGACAAACATGTTTTCCTGCCATTCGAGTGAAATGGGGTGAGTTACTCAACTCAGGGGCTAACGAATAAGGCCTCTTTGCCTCCCTGCTTTTAGGACAGGTTGTGCATACCCATTTTACACCCCACTTCCTGTTTGTAAAATTACCTAGGAGGTTTGGCCAGTCAGTACTACCAAACTCTTTAATAAGATCAGAAGGAAGATTGGTCAATAATTTTTCAGTGATTTCTAACCCTTAAAGTGGGACTTTAATTTGTAAATATGAGGATTTAAAGGAGGAATGATTGAAGACAATGAAATTATAGAAGGCAGAACAAATGAGCATGAACTTTAACAGCTTTTGAGGATGCTAATCAGGGTTCTTTTCTGACAGTTTGAAAATGAGCTTTCAAGGTAAATAAAATAATGAATGTCAACAAATGGCCTATTTTTTTCCAGATAGGGAGTGATAATAAACTTATGTTATCAAATCAAAATGCAGATTGAGGACATGTAGAGATCAGTGAAAAGATAACTCTTGACAGGTTTCTAAGGTGTCTGCCTCTAAGTTCTGGTGAAGAAATTGACATTTGAGGCTCACCATGTACAAATGACATTTCATTTATGCCTTACATTGACTATGCGAAGAGACACCACTATCTCCATTTTTATGCAAAAAGGAAGCCGAAGTCTCAAGAGTTTGTACTCTCATCACATAGTTAATAGGAAGTAGATTGGTTGCACTCAGATTTGTCTAGTGAGGAACAGCATGTCCCACCCTATATCTTACTATTAATACTTCCTTAAAGACCAAGAAGCAAGCCACTGTCATCTTAAAAATTATCCTTTTGTTCCAAAAGTTGGAGACTAAATCTTGGATCCAGGTTAGTTCCTTCTGATCTTTAGAGTCCTGTTCTTGGGAATAGTTTAAACAACAGTGTCTAACTTCTTAATAACAGAGCCCGCAAATAAAATTTAAGTTCAGAGAATCTGGACTAAGTATCAGAAGGATCATCTTTTCTCTTTTAATTTCAAAATAAATGGATTTCAGTAGAGATGTTGCCGTTCCCTTGAGGAAGTAATAGTTACACAGGGATAATTTGAACAAAATTTATACCCAGAGTTGACCTGAACATATATAGATAAAGGGAAATTTATCAGAGAAATATTTTGACCAGTAATCCTTATTAACACCCCAGGAATGGTTACCCACTCTTTTGTTGGTTGAGCCATTAGTTAATATATTTGACTGGACTTCTAGGTTTAATAATGTAAGCCAAACTGTCTTTTTACAAACATGAAAGTATTTAGAACTGGAAGTATCAAAACAACTATTTTGATCTTTTTCTACAAGAAGATAGCTACTTAATTTGACCAAAAGGCTTGGTTAGGGCACTTCTGGGACTTTTGTCCCTTGGGGGCTTTATATACTATTATGGTTTGCAAAGCAGTTTGGAATAAATGGTGTTGATGAGCCAAGAAGCCTTTGAAATAGAAAACAGAATAAATCAGGAGACTTATCATATACTTTTACTTTAAAAAAGTGCCAACAGTTGAAAGAGAAAATATGCCAGATTTCCCTTGGCACCATATGGTACAACCAAATAAAGATAAATACTGATTTAATATAATTCATGAGATTTTAGTGAGGAATTATTTCCTAAATATTTATCCACCAACACAGTATAAGCTCACAATAGGTAAGTGAATTCAGTTAGTTTGCTAAAGAGCTGGTCAACTACTAACTGTAATGAGACTCTTTTTTCGGTAGACTGAAGAGATTTCTATGACGCAAATATGAAACTTCCCTCAACCATTTTATCCTTAGTACTCAACTTTAGCTTAGATGGTCCACCCTGTGAACAGCTGACACACAATTAAATCATTATTATAGGTCAGTCCACTTTACCTTAAAGGGCCATTGATTGGTCACATGAAGAAAAACAAACTAGGCATGTCTAAGTAATTAGTACTAAGAAGAAACACATAAACTCATTTAATGATACCCTATATCCTCATAAACTGATAATTGTAGCCCAAGTGTTTTCATTTGTAGTTTTAAATTAGTCAAAACATTAATGTTTTCTAGTGTGACTTCTTAAGAATGCATCTTAATGCTAGGAATACAAAGTAGATTACAAAAGGTACATACCTCATGACCACAAGAAATGGGATGCTGAGCTTGCCAGTAATTGGCCATTAATGTCTATCAGAGGGAAAGGGTGGGGATGGAAAAGGGGAGACTCACAGGCAGTATTGATGGAGAGTCAGGTGAACCTAAGAAAACAACTCTTGAAGAACCTGAAGCTGGCCTAAGCTGGACTTCCAAAATCAAAGGAAACCTACAAGTTTGAGAATATATTCTTTGAGAGTGATAGCCTTAAAAATATTTTTGTCCATCAGTTCTAGCAGCATATTTTTTATATTTTTGGCAACTATGAGTATTATGGAAAACCAATCTTCACATGTAAATACAATGTTTTTCAGGAAGCAAAAATCTATTGTTAATTTCAGATGGCTGATGGACTAAACAATTAAAAGAAAATTAAAGTACAGAAGCACCAAAAGAGTTACCACACCAAAGTCTCTTACTTGGTGATATTATTTTCTATCTTATAAATATTTGGATCCAGTGGATAAGTAGTCTAAAAATAAACAGGGATCATATGTGACTTTAATGAATGGCTCAAAATTCCCCAGAGATATAATAATGAAATCAATTTGAGTGCAATATCAAAACTAGAAAGCTACCATCCATTTTCCTCTTGAATAAAATAATACCATATATGTAGCAGAAAAATTTATTGAGAGTTACTTCAAACACATTATTGCACTCAGGTTTTTTTAAAAACTTAATTAGTATTTTATGGATCATCGTCCTTGAAGATAATTTACATTTAGTCCTGTTCAAAGGTTGAAGTGGCATAAACTGATACAAGAAAACCTTTCTGTGGTTGAAGGAATTAGACCACAGAAAGTTTAATCTTTTTGTTTCTGGATATATAGGTAATACATGCTCATTATAAAGGTATGCAAGTAATACATGCTCATTATGTGGGAAATTATTGAGAGAAAAATAAAAAAATCACTGAGGCTAACTACTGTTATTGAATCACAGACAATTTGGATGAATTTGACCTGAGAGATCAACTAAAGCCTTCATTTACAAATAAGAAAACAGGCCTTGGATAGAGGTAAAGTAAGTTGCCCAAGAACACAAAGCTGCCAATCAGCAAAGATGGAACTTTGTCTCCTGATTTCTAACCTGAAGCTTGTTTCTCCCTGCTCTTTTGTTCACTTTTTATCTTCAGCCCCTTAAATTCTCCTTAACCCAGTCCCCTTTCCAAACCCATATTATCCTACATTACAAGCTCCCATCACTCAAAACCTTTCCTGCTTCTAGAGGGACATGTACTGCGTGCACGTGTGTGTGTGTGTGTGTGTGTGTGTGTGTGTGTGTGTGTGAGCATAGGCAATGGACTTCTGGGATTAACTTGATGTATGATAGCCATGATCAAAATGTTGTACAATTATTAGAGGATTAAGTAAGAAAACATCAAAGCACATTCTAGACTAAAGAGACCTATGCAGATATTTTGTAATAAGGAGCTGATGATCTGAGCCACAGTCAGCTCTAGGTCTTGTCTTTGCTAGCTGTATAGAGCTTCTCACCTTTGGCTGCAAAGAATGTAATCAATCTGATTTCAGTATTGACTATCTGGTGATGTCCATGTGTAGAGTCATCTCTTGTGTTGTTGGAATAGGGTGTTTGCCATAACCAGTGCATTCTCTTGACAAAATTCTGTTAAACTTTGTTTCATTTTGTACTCCAAGGTCAAACTTGCCTGTTACTCCAGGTATCTCTTGACTTCCTACTTTTTCATTCCAATCCCCTATGATTAAAAGGACATCTTTTTTGGTGTTAGTTCCAGAAGGTCTTGTAGGTCTTCACAGAACCCATCAACTTCAGCGGCATCAGTGACTGGGGCATGGACTTGGATTACTGTTAGGTTGAATGGTTTGCCTTGGAAATGAACAAAAATCATCCTGCCGTTTTTGAGATTGCACCCAAGTACTGCCTTTTGGACTTTTTTGTTGACTATCTTACTGCAAAATTTAGGTTTAAATTGAAACAAGTAAGGGAAATCACTAGCCTATTCAGTCATGACATAAAACAAATCTCTTATTATTATACAGTAGAGGTGATGAACAGATTTAAGGGATTAAACGTGGTAGACAGAGTCCCAGAATAACTATGGACAGAGATTCATAACATTATATAGGAGGTGGCAACCAAAACCATCCCCAAGAAAAAGAAATGCAAGAAGGCAAAGTGGTTGTCTGAGGAGGCCTTATAAATAGCTGAGAAAATAAGAGACATGAAAGGCAAATGAGAAAGGGAAAGATATACCTGGTACAGAGTTCCAGAGTATAGCAAGGAGAGATAACAACACCTCCTTAAGTGAACAATGCAAAGAAACAGAGGAAAACAATAGAATGGGAAAGACTAGAGATCTCTTCAAGAAAACTGGAGATACCAAGGGAACATTTCATGCAAAGATGGGCACAATCAAGGACAGAAATGGCAAGGACCTAACAGAAGCAGAAGAGATTGAGAAGTGGTGGCAAGAATACACAGAAGAATTATACAAAGAGATCTTAATGATCCAAATAACCATGATGGTATGGCTATTCACCTCAACCCAGACATCCTGGAGTGTGAAGTCAAGTGAGCCTTAGGAAGCATTATTACAAACAAAGTTAGTGGAGGTGATGGAATTCCAGTTAAGCTATTTCAAATCCTAAAAGATGATGCTGTTAAAGTGCTGCACTCAATATGCCAACAAATTTGGAAAACTCAGCAGTGGCCACAGGACTGGAAAAGGTCAGTTTTCATTCCAATCCCAAAGAAAGGCAATGCCAAAGAATATTCAAACTACCATACAATTGTGCTCATTTCACATGCTAGCAAGGTAATGTTTAAAATCCTTCAAGCGAGGCTTCAATAATACATAAACCAAGAGCTTCCAGATGGACAAGCTGGATTTAGAAAAGGCAGAGGAACCAGAGATCAAATTGCTAGCATCCCCTGGATCATAGAAAAAACAAGGGAACTCAAAAAAAAAAAAAATCTACTTCTGCTTCATTGACTTTGCTAAAGCCTTTGACTGTGTGAGTGAAAGTCACTCAGTCGTATGGAACTCTTTGGGACCCCATGGACTAGGCCATGGAATTATCCAGGTCAGAATACTGGAGTGGGTAGCTGTTCCCTTCTCCAGGTAATTTTCCCAACCCAGGAATCAAACCCAAGTCTGCCACATTGCATGCTGATTCTGCATTGCAGGTGGATTTGACTGTGTGGATCACAAAAAATTGTGGAAAATTCATAAAGAGATGGGAATACCAGACCACCTTACCTGTCTCCTGAGAAATCTGTATGCGGGACAAGAAGGAATAGTTAGAATCAAACATGTAACAATGGACTGGTTTCCAACTGGGAAAGGAGGACTTCAAGGCTGTATATTGCCACCCTGATTATCTCACTTATATGCAGAGTACATCATGAGAAATGCCAGCTGGATGACTTACAAGCTGGAATCAAGATTGCTGGGAGAAATACCAGCAACCTCAGATATGCAGATGATATCACTTTAATGGCAGAAAGTGAAGAGGAACTAAACAGCCCCATGATGAGGGTGAAAGAGGAGAGTGAAAAAGCTGGCTTAAAACTCAGCATTTAACAAATGAAAATCATGCCATCCAATTTCATGGCAAATGAATGGGTAAAAAGTGGAAACAGGGAAAGATTTTATTTTCTAGGGCACCAAAGTCATTGCAGATGGTGACTGTAGCCATGAAATTAAAAGCCGCTTGCTTCTTGGAAGAAAAGCTATGACAGACATAGACAGTATATTAAAAAACAGAGACATCACTTTGCGGACAAAGGTCTGTATAGTCAAAGATATGGTTTTCCCAGTAGTCATTATGGATGTGAGAGCTGGACCATAAGACTTAGCACCAAAGAACTGATGCTTTCCAATTGTGGTGCTGGAGAAGACTCTTCAGAGTCTCTTGGACAGCAAAGGTATCCAAGCAGTTAGTACTGAAAGAAATCAACCCTGAGTGTTCATTGGAAGGACAGATGCTGAAGCTGAAGCTCTCGTACTTTGGCCACCTGATGCGAAGACCTGGTTTATTGGAAGAGACTCTGATGCTGGGAAAGATTGAGGGCAGGAGAAGAGGGTGACAGAAGAAGAGATTGTTGGATGGCATCACTGACTCAATGGACATGAGTTTGAACAAACTCCAGGAGATAGTGAAGGACAGGGAAGCCTTGCATGCTGCAGCCCATGGCTTGCAAAGAGTGGTACACAACTTTACAACTTAGCAATAACCCCATGAAGGAGATAGGATTACTCCTGATACACTCTTCCTATCCAGTTTTACATTGGTCTCCACTGTCAGTGTTTAGTTCCAGTTCCCTATTGGTGCCCGAGTCCCCATCATCTCTAAGGAAGCCAACAGCAAAAAGCCCTATTTATGCTTATTGGCATCACCTGGGTTGTCCCAAGCTTATTAGGTGGTGACAGGCAGAATAACAAAGCAGAAAGGGCAAGGGCTTTGCAAATAGACAAGTCTAGGCTTGAGTCCTTTCTGAGTGACCTTAAATGAGTTATTTAACCTCTCTGAGTCTCCAATTTCTTTCTACGTACAATGGGGATAATAACAGTATGCTTCATAGGGGTGTTGTGAAGATGAGACAAGATAATATCTGATAAGCCCCTTGTTTAATATCTGCCACGGTGCTCCACACATGATACCTTTTGTTATATATGTAGCTCAATGCAGATAACATTGCAGTAAAACATTTCTGGCAGACACCTTTGGGAAGACCTTCTTATTGTATTTTTAATTGTCCTTAAATTATTAAACAATCACTCTAGTTAATATTTTCTAATTGCATTAAACCAGAGATTTGTGTCTAGGGCACATGATAAGGGTCTTATTTACGATATTAGGGTCTATATGTGTGCAAATTCAAGGACCCAAGATGACTGATACCATTAATCAAAATTTTATGGCTGTGAGACACCATTATCTTTTACTATGCTGCACTCATAATTGACATGTTGTCACAACTGGGCATCTTATGAAACTGTTAAGGAACAAATCAACACTCTGGAAGTGGTATTTACTGAAATAAAAAACAAACAGAAGAGCAGGCACAATGATCACATCAGTAAGAGATTGGGGTGGGGAAGGAGCTGGAAAACAGAGACTTTTACACCGGACATGTGGACTACGTTCCAAAGGGACATAGTTAGGAACTCTGAAATTTTTGTTAAGAGTCCAGAATGCAAACTTCATGTGTAAGTGTATGGCCAGCCTAGTGGGAATCAGCTTCAGGGTGATGCCCAGAAATAGGGATACAGTGTGGAGTGTCTGAGGCAGATGACTGAGAATACGAACCTGTATAACATGGGAACTCTACTCAAATGAGTTAGGCCCTATGTGCTGTCTCCAGGGAAGGACTTACAAGTGAATGGTGCAACTGAAAAGGGTTACCAAGATCAGTTAAAATGACTGAATACCAGAGAAATCCATCCCTGTGTTTTTTTAACCAGACGATGGCAAGGCTGGGTGAAGCCAAGCAAGGTTTGGAGAATATGAAGGGAATATTGTGGTGGCGCTGTGTCTGTCTTCTGTTTCTAAAGATAGCATACAAGAAAATGGGCACAAATGGTAACATGAGAGAAATAGATCTGACAGCAAATGAAACTGCCTATGGCAAAAGTTGAGAAATTGAAACACTCATTAAATGAAATTCGTATGTATTTTCTGGCTGCACATAGAGAAACTAAACAGTAAGTTCAGTGCCATGTTATTTTGGTTTTCCAGTGAGTGTGATGGACAAAATGTTTCTTTTTCTCCTTCAAATTCTCTTTCTTTTTAAGACTTTCTGATGTTGAAACTGAAACTTCAATACTTTGGCCACTTCATGCAAAGAGTTGACTCATTGGAAAGGACTCTGATGCTGGGAAGGATTGAGGGTAAGAGGAGAAGGAGACGACAGAGGATGAGATGGCTGGATGGCATCACCAACTCGATGGACGTGGGTTTGGGTGGACTCCGGGAGTTGGTGATGGACAGGGAGGCCTGGCGTGCTGCGATTCATGGGGTCGCAAAGAGTCAGACACAACTGAGCGACTGAACTGAACTGAACTGAATTGAGGACCACTTTTGGTTTACTTTTATCCCAATGAATTCTATTATAGAAAAATGGCAAGCTTTCCGTAAATAAATACATTTCTTTAAAAAAAAAAAAGGGAAAACATGACATAACACAAAATGCAAGCATTTCAGTAAGTTTTAGTACATGCAAATGTTGTGCAACCATTGCCACTGTCTAATTCCAGAGCATTTTCATCACCTCACACCCATTAAGCAGTTACTACCTGTACTCCTCTCCCTCAAACACCCTCTATCTCTATGGATTTGTCTTAGGAATGTATTTCTTTTGGAATCTTATGAATTCTGCATTTATAGACTACTGAGTGTATCTGTAGCGTGTGTGGGTATGAGAGAGACAGGGAGAGAGATGAAAGGTTGGCATTCATGAGAAACTTGGCAAGGTAAAATTTTGTGAAATAGTATAACAAAATGGAAATGTGGGAGGATACTTATTTTTTAATTAGCTGTTCATAACTTTAATTAGGTACCTGAAGGTAAATTCCTCAAGGGTCCAGTCAATTACAGGTTCAAGAAATGGCCAACAGTTCTTGAGAAAGGCCTGCAACATTGAGAAAGATTCTTGAATGGCAGTGTGGCTTTATCACTCCTACATTAGGCTAAACAGTTTGACACCCGACAGAAGCTCTGTCCTGGATCCAAGCTTTTCCTGTAATTGCTGATGATAACTCTATTACTTTTCTTTAGAGCAGTGTTGCAGTGACCGTTGCTTATTCTGCATTTATTTGTTCTGGTGAGCACATCAGATACAGCAGAGGAAGCTTAGGATGCCTGACGGGTAAGTCAAACACAACTTAAAATAATAAAACTTCTTTTGTAGCCATAACTACTTATCAATTTTAAATTAAAATACACATTTTATTCTGGCTGGAATTTTTTAAAAATTAGGTAACCTATTTAATTTAAAAACTTGGAGAATGAACTAGAAAATGTTTTATCGGGCATTTTTTTTGTAAACGTGTTTAAAACTGGCATGACTTCCTTCATTATGATTATACTGACAGGAAACTTGTGTTGTCTAAATTCTGGACAAGATACATACAACTTGAAGGGAATCTTAATTTTCAGCCAGTCAAGTAATTCCTCAGAAGGAGGAATAGCCTGTCGGGTCTTGTGACTTCAGTGGTGCTTTGTAATCTAGACTGTTAAGGCCAGGAGATTACTGTCATTTTGCATGTTGTGTATATTTTGAGGAGTTTTATCCCATTTTCATTCTTAATTCCTTTCCATTTCATAAGCCCCAACTAGTTATCTTAACCATTTCCACTAATAAGGACTGGTTGTAGTTGTGGTGTTATGGATCTCGCTTGTCTTCTTTCCAAATTTCTTATCCACATGCTTCACGGTAGTCTCCTGCCTCTTCTTTTTGCCCCCATTCTCTCATTGGGACTTCTGAGGACTCCTTGATGACAATGGAAAACAGAGTTTCCACATCACATTGTGAAATGTACATGACTTAGCTACTATTCCAACAAACATTTCTCAGACAGTGTGGGCCAGAAGTAGATTTTTTTTTTTTTAAGCAATGGAATCTCCTTTAAGCTACCTGGAAGTTGGGGATAGCACAACACTTCTCTTGTGGCAAGTACAAATTAATGGAAAGCACTTGGAGGTCCTCATTGCTGAGAGACTCTGTGGTGAATCTTTGGTGCCTTGCTTGAGGACCTATCAACAAAATTCATCTCCTGGAAGAGACTGCCATGACGTGGAGGTGTTTGATTCCTCGGTTCCCTTCTTCTGCACGTGCCTCATACGAGGGTGCCTCGGTTTACTGGTTTACTCCTCAAGGACGTGTGGGTACATTATCCTATTTTCCAACTTTAGAAGACAAACCAAAACCTCTCGGGGAGTGAAGAGAAAGGACTTGAAAGTGTTGTGAAAGAAACGGGGGGGAAAGAGGGCTTGAAAAGGAAGGCAGTTAACAGCAGTAGCTAAACTGTAAATCACCTATCTCTGACCTCCAGACCACATCCCAACGGAGTCCAGCTGCACCCCGCCCCGTCGACCTCTGGGGCTCCTGCCTGAGAGTCTAGATACAGGGCACATACTCACTTGTGTCTCCTTTTGCTACTGGGTGTCAGTCTGGCCTCTGCAGGGAGTGGAATCTGGCTGGAGTTTCAATGTGTAGGGTCCAGTCCCCAGGTTTTGGCGAGACTGCGAAGGGTAAGTTTAACCTGGAGGTTTTAGGGGCTCCAGGGATTTTGACAGAGAGGGGGTGGGATGGGGTGGAAAAGTCAAGGGAGATTCAAGTCTGGTGTTGTTTAGAGTTTTTCACTGGCCCCTCCAGGAGGCCACCGAATGGCTTTATCTGGACAGGGACACAACTGGGATAACCGGTATTCCTGGTAGCTGCCTGTCCCATCCTGGGCCACTCGGAGGAGAGGTGGGGAATGGACTTGTGGGTGCGGGCAGGGCGCTGAGGGAGAAGCAAGGTTGTGGGCAAGGACGTGCTTGGGTGCTTCCTCCTGGTTGCCGCTCCAGGAGGGACATGGAGCCCCTAGCTCTGGGCTGGGGCTGGGGCTGGGGCCCTGCGTCGTTTCGGGCCTTCAGCTTTCCAAAGGCTCCGCTCACTCCTCCGAAGAGGGCTGGACTCTGATCCTGGAGGCCCCTTCCTGCCCTTTGATTCTGGGTCTTTGAGGGAAGCCCCGCTCCGAGGGCCTGGGAAGGAAAGACATTCTCTTTCCCGCAGGCGGGCCGGAACGGGAAGGCCAGGAACACAGCCTCTGTGACACGGGTCCTATTTATGTATCTATACTGAAAATGATTTTCGTTAAAAAAAAAAAAAAGGATGTGCCCCCACACCTCCCAGCCCGACGGGCGCTTGGCACGAGGACCGCCGGCCCGCCGGGCCCCGGCGCACGCCGGCCCGGAGCGCGGGTCCCCGGCTCGCTGGGCCCGGCGGAGGCCCTCGGCCCGCGGGCCGCGGTGGGCGGCGACTCCCGGGC
>ML660200.1:64470063-64529074 GCA_007570785.1 Antilocapra americana | reverse complement strand
CGTGGCGGGCCGCGGGGCGCCGGGCCTCGCGCCGCGCCGCCGGCCGGAGCTCCGCCCCGGCCCCGTATAAGTGGCGGCCCGGCTCGGCCCGCGGCGGCGGCGGCGGCGGCGGCGCAGGGCTCCCCTCTCGGCTCGGACGGCCTGCGGGGCCTCCCACCCGCCTCCATAAGGCTTTGCCTTTCCAACTTCAGCTACAGTGTTAGCTAAGTTTGGAAGGAAGACTAAAAGAAGACCCCCGGCCGTTTTCCCTTTTGTGTTTATCCTAGTCGTCGTCGGAGGCGGTTTGCGCAGAGCTGCTGTGGTTTCGGCCGTGCTGTCTTCAGTTTCTTGCACTCCTGCTGACCAGCACCTCAGCAGGAGCAGCGGGAACAGCAGGAGAACGAGCGGGGGGCGTCTGGGGCCATGACCAGGACAAGGGAGCAGAGCCGTCAGGGAGGATGCGGTGGTGAGTTGAGCCCACGCATGGGGTGCAGACAGGTTGGTTCCTTGGAGACCGGCAGCTCCACGCAGGTTTTGGAGGAATGTGGCTCAGCTGTTAGCCAGCGTGCTCAGCAGCTCTTTGGACTCATGTCTTGGTGGAGGTTAAGGAAGAAAGGAATTTTAAGGTTTGGGAAAGGAGTTTGCACACTAACGAGGATGGAATCGACTGGACAGTTTGGATTGCCTTGTTAAAAATAGAATGGAGTTTAAGGACTGTTGAAACAAGAGCTTTCTTCACTGTATGTGAAGTTTTGCAGGTATTGACCAGTAATAGGTCATGCTGAATTTTTCATCTACCGATCAGTTTCTAAGTGACTTGATGAAATCTACATGGTTTGCCCCACAAAGCAGTTTTTAATAATTGTATTTAATAAGAGCAAATGAATGAGCATTCCAACCTCAGCTCACTCAAGTGACTAAATATGCTTTTTTATCTCCCCACTGTGTATCTTTGCAGGATCCTTAGCAAACTACCTGACCTCTGCAAAATTCCTTCTCTACCTTGGTCATTCTCTGTCTACTTGGGTAAGTGATGATCTACAGTAATCCTTACAACATACTTGCACAATTTCTTGTTTCATTTCATTTGGGCCAGTTGTATTAAACCATCTTCCAGTTTTGTCATGCATCTGAAGAAGTCAGTTGAACACACATGCTCTAAGTTATTTTCACCAAAGATGTTTTCCCATAGGTGTTAGTGAATGCTACCTAATTGTTAGGTTATCATACTTTATGTAGACCAATAGCTATCCAAAGACAGGATTAAAAAGGGCAGGATTATCTTCATTACTTGTATTGTATTTTGCCTTACAAGGCTTAATAAATGGTAATATCTGCTACTAAGAAAGGATGAATGTCTCATTGATATTACTTTCTGTTTTTACATATTTTAAGGTATTTCTCTATTTTCTTTTGTTAAGATAAGTTCCAGCATACCACACTATGAAAATACAGTAGAATAATGGCATGACTAACAGGCTAAGAATAGCAGTTCTAAGATTAAGGTAAATATAATGGACCCCAAGAACAAATATCTGAGTGATGAAAATTCTGGTCTTTTCAAATGTTATCTGTAGCTAGATGTGTGTGAGACATTTCAGTCCATCTTAAAAGCCATCATCCAATGAAAATCAGCAGCTGATTGATAAGTCACCCTCTGACTTCTTACATGGCCTTGGAAGAGTCCCAGTGTTTATGTGTGCCTGGGTTCCTTCACCAACACCCCCTGACCCCAAAGAATAATCCTCAAAGGATGATAGATGTGTTTTTGATTAATGATGATTAAAATCTTTTAAATTAAACAATTGGTCTTATTGTTTAAAGCAAAAATCTGAGTATATTCTATTCATGTGTCATGTGTGATAGCTATAGAACCATAAGTTTCTGTTTTACAGAACTGTAAGGAGAAAGAATTTTGAGAGTAAGTTTTGTGAATGTTATTTTCCTTTTAAATTGGAAACTTCTATTGGATCATCCTTAAAACATGAATGCAAACTATAGTATGAGGAAATCTGTACCCATGCCCTTGGGAAATTATTAAGCTAGGTTATCAGCTCTTTAAGAAAGAACAGTTCAAAGATGGCTTTTTAGAAAGGCCAGCTTCTATCTCCCCAGAGGCTTAGACAGGGATGACTCTGCAAATACATGTAAACAAAGTAGACTTGGCCAGAGTTTCATTTCCGGTAACTGATGATTCTAAGTAGGAATCAAGTGAAACTGCCCTTAATTAATTTAAATCCAATTAAATTATTCTTCCAATTTAATTCAGTAGTATTGAGTATTTTTTTTTTTAAAGTGGTAAGTGATGGACATAAGTGTCTGAAATTCTTATCTTGTGATCTGGACCTATCTCTTAGGGGAAGAAGGTGCCTGACTTCCAAATACTGATTAAGTTTTAGGTTTATGTGACCTTTCGTTAGTAGGTTGGCAGGTCAAATTTGCCAAAAGAATGGAACTGTGATTGTTCCAGGAGGATTTGTTTTTTGTCATACAAAACACAAGAAAAATGACAGATGCTTACTCCAGCCTTAAAGATAATTGAGCAGAAGGAGTTCTTGTGGGAAACTTGGATTAAAACAAAACACAACAATTACAGCCGTGTAAGGTTTAGTGGATTTTCGCGTCTTGTTGCAGAAGAGTGCCAAAAAGGAATGCTCTCTCATGCTAGATAATTCTGCCTTTTGAGTGTTGTCTCCTGTTTGACGCTTTGCCTGATTTTATTGCAACAAAATATATGTGCTTGTTTATTATATATGCATATGTATACAAATCTATCTATCCATTGCCCATGGTTTCCTGTATGCTGAGATACAGGTGTTAGGGTAGAAGGTTATATTGGGTTAGATTTGTGTGAGGTTGAATGCTTTTTGTTTCTGACTTAATGTCTTTCTGCCAGTGAATCAATATATTTTACTCTTTGCTGTCAGAATACAAAATATGGTAAGAAGTGAATCCTGTTTTCAAGGAACTTATGATATAATTTGGTATGGGTCTTAAACAATGTATCTAACTACCAAAAGATAACAGTGTAAGGCAGTGAAAAAGGGTGGCCAGTGTTACTGTCTTATGCATCGTGCTATGGACTGTCTCCATTTATGTGCCAGATGTCTGCATGGCGCCAGCTCTTAACTTCCTTGGGTTTCCACTCATAGGTCTGCTTCATGGAAAATGCCACTTTCCTGCCGCACCCTGCTTTATTTTTCCATGTAGCATTTATACCACCAGGCCTACTCTGGGTTTGCTGTAGGTCTCCGTTCACTGGGATGCAAGCAGCACAATCATATGCATCTTGATTTTTGTGTACTGCTGAATTTCTAGTGCCTGCAGTATGGTTGGGTACATAGTAGCCTCTCAAAAAGTATTCAGTGCAGTAATGACATTCATTTGGCCCTTGGCTCAGTGCACTGGAGGTAGATGAACATGTAAACAAGTCCTCAAAGTATGATGAGAGCCTGTGGGAGGGCAGGAAATGGAGGTTAGGAAAGAATGGGTGGGTGGGCCTGAGATTGCGCTCCGTGCGCTCCGTCAATATATACAGAGACTTTACCTGATATTTGGGCTTTGTGAATGTTGAGCCTGTTACTTCTTAAAGCCTAAGCCTTTGGAAATGGGAGCAAGTAGGGCAGTTTTCTTCTTCTCCATCAAGGAGGTGGCAAGAAAGAAAACTTTTGTGGCACTTGTTTCAAAGTCCTGCTTTAAAAAAATCTAAACAAATTCTTTTGGAAAAAAATACAGGCATGAAACAACAAAGAAAGGAAGAAGCACCTACTGTATAGCACAGGGAACTATTTTCAATACCCTGTGGTATTGAATAATGGAAAATAAACCACAATGGAAAAGAATGTGAAAAAGAATATATAACTGAATCACTTTGCTGTACACCAGAAACTAACAACATAGTAAGTATAAGAATGGAAAGAAAGAAGCAATAGGAATAATATTTCTTATTCTTTATGGTAGGAAAGAGGAAGTTCTCTCTTGGAGGCAGGCTGTCATTTGAGGCATTTATGTGGTTTTGTCTTTTTGGAGGATGGAGATTAGGATAAAGCACCTCCGCTCTCCTCATCCCATTTTATTCTAATCAAATCTAAATTTACTTCTCTTGTTAAAGACTTAAGAAAACAGGTTAATTTGTTACTCTTATTGACATTTTTATCTTAATGTATAAATTGTCTTTTTATTGTTTTCAAACAAGCTGTATCATATATTTTTAGTCATTTAGTACAATGGTATTTGAAACGTTATTCCTACTTAAGTGGAAGAAATTTTCTATTATTAAAGCAAACTTTAAAAAACTGTATGAGAAATATGAATTACGGGTACTAATTACACCTCAAACTTCTTAGACATTCATGTAACACATCTAATGTACCAGAACATTATAGTTGATAAATTAGTCTGACTATACTCATTTACAGCCAGGACCCACTGTGTATCCACTTTTTTGTTGATTCCACAGTTTCTTGTTGGGTCTTTAGTCTGGGTTTTTGCCTTGTGCTGAGGCTTGTGCTAGAGCTCACATTCCAGACCATCAGGTGAGAATCAGTCTTTCAAACATGGTGCTTCCACTGGTTTCCAGATGTTTACTTGTCCTTATTCACCCCATCCCTCAAGGCCCTACTCTTATGTTAACTTTCAATTGTGGTTCTAAATAATATTCATAATCCTCTACACAAAAGTGTCTGTACCTTGGCACTGTTGACGTCTTGGCCTGATTAATTCTTTGTTGTAGGGACTGTAGATGCCAGTAGTAAACCCACTCTCACAGTTGTGACAACCCAAAATAGATCCAGACGTTGCTAAGTGATCCCTGGAGGGTCACCCCCATTTGAGAAATACTGGCCTACGTGACGTTTATCCTAAGTGTTGGCTACAATATTCACATCATTTAACTTTGGATGCATCAGATTGTCATCTTGGCTTTATTAAATGTTTAAAGTAATATGACATAGGATAATACATTGTTTCTTGTACGCTAAATTTGTCAAGGGGATGTTAAGACGTTGGAAAGAAGTAGGAGTGTAGTGCTACTTCCAATCAGCAGCTATGGAGGCTAGCCTGGGAATTTAGTTTCCTGTAATGATTTCTCATAGGGACAGGTTATGATAGAACATTATTGTCCTGGTTTAGGTTAACCTTACCAGTCGGGAATGGGGCCTAAAAGCTCATGATAAAGTCCGTTGTAGACTTCTTACACACTAATTTGCTCAACTCATTTAAAAGTTTCTGTTACTCGGTTTGCAGCAGTGAATTCCAGAATTTCCTATATACTCTGGAGAGAAGAAATAGTTTTTTGTTTTTTCCCTTTTATTTTTTTTATTTTCATTAAAATTCTTTTATTTATTTATTTAAATTTGCTTTACATTATCGTGTTGGTTTTGCCATACATTGACATGAATCTGCCATGGGTATACTTGTGTTCCCCTTCCAGAACCCCCCTCCCACCTCCCTCCCAATTCCCTCAGGGCTGGTGCATTGGGATGACCCAGAGAGAGGAAATCGGGAGGGAGGTGGGAGGGGGGTTCTGGAAGGGGAACACATGTTTTTTCCCTTTTAAAACTCACCTATGTCAAAATGTTAAAATTATTTATGTATTTATTTCTGATGTCTTCATATGATCCCAGAATTTGAACATACTAACTTCATCTTTTGATTGTCCTGATGTTTTCTGTCTTTGAAATTTATTTGTGAAGTAGAACATAGATTTTAGAAGGTTATAGCTATAAGAAACTTGAAAGGTAATTAGTGCATTCTTACCATTTACAAATTGGGAAACTAGCCTTTATTTGCCATTCAAGGCATACTGACGTTTGTAAACGACGATACTGTAGTTGCATTCTCGTTCAGTAGCAAACTCCCTCATGCCTCTCGATCCCAGGCCTGGCCAGAAACCTGACAGAAAAAGGGAACAGGTTTTATCTCAAAAAAACCTTCTTGAACTTGGAAACTGTATGCTTTTCTGGAATGATAAGTATGTTTGTTTCATTAAGATGCTTTTTCTCTCAGGTTTACTTAGTCATTGGGCAGGAATATTTTCCACTGTGCCGGGATGAACAATTTTAGCACCTGACCACCTTCAATCCATAGAGGAATTGTTGACTTTGAAAGTCTTGTGATGTAGCTGGAAAGTGCTCTTTTGTTAAGGAGGCAAGCTTTTGAGTATAATTGACTAGAAACTCCCACCCCCAAATCTGTCAGAACCTTTTCTCCGCTCCTCCTGTTCCAGGGGGACCGCATGTGGCATTTCGCCGTCTCTGTGTTCCTGGTGGAGCTCTACGGGAACAGCCTGCTCCTGACGGCCGTCTACGGGCTGGTGGTTGCAGGCTCTGTGCTGGTCCTGGGAGCCATCATTGGCGACTGGGTGGATAAGAATGCCAGACTTAAAGGTGAGTGGTGTCATAGGAGCCTTTGTATTCACGGGACCAGTGCCTGAGCTAGAGAGAAACCACTGTGGCTAACCCACTGCGCCTCTGCAGCCCCTGCCTGAGTGGTAGGGTGCTCAAGGGCTGCACCCCTGCTTGGAGGGTCCTGAGACTCCTGCAGAAAGATGGGATATCAGGATATTGAGTTTATAGATTTGGGGAGGTATCTTTTTTGGCTGTTCATAAATTACAGACGTTAATGATTAACATCATAGCACTTTTCTGTGAACCATGTTAAACATTAAAAGTTTACTTAACTCTGGCATCTTTTTAACCAGAACTTGCATTGGAATTCATTTAATATAATGTTCCGGGGGCAGCTTTAACATCTGTCCTCTGGGGTACTGTGTTTCATATAGGTGGGTGTGAGGGGAAGTGAAAACAATGGATTTAAAAAAGAATATCTGATCACAGAGAGCTGAATTATTAGTTTTTTAAGAAAGAAGAAATGATAGTATACTGACATTAATCTAGAGCATTAATACTGAAATCATTAAGTATTGTTTAAGAAAGAGAGAACAGTTCAATTATTCAGAATATAAGGACAATTTGGATAATAATTCAGGGCAGAATTTCCCAGAATTATTCAGTTGCTAATGCTAAGACCTGGCCATGTCTGTCTTAGTCATTGGGGAAAGATTGAGGTATCTGTTTCTTTCAATGCAGGATGATGGCCCCTGGTTAGAGAGCAACTGGTTTATCAAATTCTAGGACTTGATGCTATTAGTAAAAGGGTCAAGATGGACGTTATTTTATTTTGAGAATCAATAGACCAAAAAACATACAGAAAAAGTTTTTGTATCCTAGAAAGAAATTCCCAATTATTTACATCATTATACATAAGGACATGGGAATGTTATATAGAAGAACCTTTAATCTGTTGATTGTTGAACACTGAAAGTGTAAGTTAGGAAAGAATGTTGAGTTGGATGGAGAGGAGTTTGGTGGGATAGCAATCTTGCACTTGTCTGATGTAATCAACTCATGGGTCTGCCTCCATGAAAATCTTCGATGTATCTAGGCTGAGTTAACTAGAGACACTGTTTTATCCTGCACTCCCATTAAAGCTTTGTTAATACCTCTGCTATTTCACTTATGCTCTTATAATTATCTGTTCAGGTGTCTACCCTTCTGTGGTCTGTGGGGTTCTGAAAGCCAAAAATCTCATTCAGTTGATATATAAGCCTTGTACAATAAAAGAATGACTTACATGTTGGGACTTTATTTCAAACTAATTTCAGAAAGCAGCTTGTTTTGTCTCGAGCCTTTGATAGAACCTTGCAAGCCAGAATGAGCTTTACTGTCCTTAAAGGCAGGAGCTATAATTATACCTTTCATATACAACCCTCTGTGTTTTTCAGGGTGCTTTCATGAGTATTTTATTTGAGCCTCATAATGACCCCATAAAGTAAGGAAGGCAGATAGATGTGTATCATAGCCTCACTTTATAGACGCAGACGCAAGAGTTTAAGTATGCTGCCCTAGATCATCTGCCATAGTGAGTGGCAAAGGAAAGATTGCAAGGTGTCCTTTCCTGGTATCCTGACCTGTGCTTATGTCAGCTCTTTGTCTACATGGATGCCTCACTCTCAGAAAGTTGGCATTTTCTCCGAGGAAAGTTGTAGTTTAGAATTTCATAGCAAAGAAAATTGCTTTAGTATTCTAAAAGGAACACACTTCTGCCTTATTCTTGGCAATTTTTTATATGTCTTTCCTACTCATCCATACGATCTTATCGAATTCAGCCCTCCATCTGGGAGGTGACGAATTCCATAGCCTCTTCCATGTGCTTATTTTTGCCTAAGCTACAAAGGGCTGAGAGGTGGATCTTGTTTGTCTAATATAGTTCTGTTTATGGCAGTGTACTTTCAAGAAAATAAATGAAAATGCAGTCATTATGAATGGCTTTAACAGGGAAAATGAGAAGTACTTCTTTATTCTGTCTGCATGGTTTACTGGTCTGATGTGATATGCTGGGTTCTGCTAGAAATGATTCAGGCAGGAATGTTTTGATTTCCTGTAATTTGCATATGCATTAATACAGTAAAACAGTGATGCATGGATGAACCAGCCCCGTTGAGATGCTCTGGCGTGTGAACACTCTGTTTCTCCCTCTGTCTAGTGGCCCAGACGTCACTGGTGATCCAGAATGTTTCGGTCATCCTTTGCGGAGTCATCTTGATGATGGTTTTCCTACATAAGAATGAGCTTCTGACTATGTACCATGGATGGGTTCTTGTAAGTTCTCAACAAGATTCTTGATGGCAGAAAATTGATGTGTCAGTCAGTGACAAAAGAGGAAAACTCTCTGAGGCTAGGGAATGTCTTTTTGCAAATAGGGCCTGTTAATTTTCATCTCATAGTTTCATTCAGTTAGACAAGGCTGTGATCCATGTTACTTTAATGTCCTCTACCACTTTTGTTTTGTTTTTGTTCTTTTTGCCCATAACAGGCATTCATTGTGTGTTGTTTGAATTTAAATTTTGTTCTATTGGGTTTTTTCCTTTTGTATTTTAATGGCAGTTCAAGGAGTTTATTACATAATCCAGTTGCTAGCTTTCAGGTCATTAGTATTAACCTATAATTTGTTCACACCATATAAGAAATGTTATCCATATATATAACTCAGTCATGATTATGGTCCTCCAATAATAATTGGTATTTGTATTTGAGGACATGGAGTAGATAACGTCTCGCACTTTAATTTCATGATAGCTTGACGGAAAAGAGGGCAGAGATGGGTGTAGTGGAAAACAATAAATTTGGTGTCACTAGTAAATCTTAGGTATATTTGAATTGATATTGTAAAGTTCCAGAGCTAGATGGACAAGAAACCTTCTACTCTGTTCCCTTCATTTTGTGGATGAAAAAGTGAGGCATGGTGATGTTAGCTGATTGCCTGTTGTCATGCAATTGGAAGACGTCAGAACTCTGATTTAAAGCCAGGACTTTTCACCTCCCCTTCAATGTTTCTTCCAAAGGACGTATTTGTGGGAGGAATTAAAAACTACCCCGAGGTTAACACTCTGTGATAACTAGGTCATATAAATGTGCATATGACTATTTTGTATCATGTATACCACAGATGGGGCTTCCCAGGTAGCTCAGTGCTAAAGAATCCGCTTGCCAAAGCAGGAAATGCAGGAGATGTGGTTTGACCCCTGGGTTGGGACAATCCCTTGAAGTAGGAAATGGCAACCCACTCCAGTATTCTTGCCTGGAGAATTCCATGGACAGAGGAGCCTGGGGGCCTACAGTCCATGGGTCACAAAGAGTCGGACATGACTGAGCACTCAATATGTTTTTGTACCACAGAAGATACAGATTAGAAAGATATTATGCCCTTTAACTTGACCACTGCTATCTTATTGTTTCATGTCTACAAGTAAGATGATTTTTTATAATTTATGAAATTAAAATAAAAATTTTATTATGCTACCAAAGACCAATAGGTACAGTGTGGTCAAACTGACAGTTTAATGTTTTTCCTGTAATTCCTTAGACTTCATGCTATATCTTGATCATCACGATTGCAAATATTGCAAACTTGGCCAGTACTGCTACTTCAATCACAATCCAAAGGGATTGGATTGTTGTTGTTGCAGGAGAAGACAGAGGCACTTTAGCAGGTAATTTGCTTTTCTGTTTCTACCAAATGGTTTATATTAGGATTCACTTTAAATCAGTGGTAATAACTGAGGCCTAAGCCTTTTTTTCTGAGTAATTTTAAGGAATAATCTATTGAAAGCATGGTCTTTTTCTTACATTATCAATCTCAGCACAAAGATTTATCTCACTGTTAAGAAGCTAATTTATAGGCTAGTGACCTTCTCTTTTATTCCATGAAAACCTGGCAAATAGAAGAATATTTCTTTTGAGCTCTTTCTTTCTAGTACTTAAAACAGTGAATATCTGACATGAATTTTATCGTCATACTATGGTTATTATTACCAGTACTTATTGGTCATATTGTGGATATTATTTTTATCCAAACAAATAGAAACAGATGTGTGGCTCAGCTGGTAAAGAGCCCTTCTGCCAGTGCAGGAGATGCAAGAGCCGTGGGTTCAATTCCTGGTCAGGAAGATCCCCTGCAGAAGGAAATGGCAATCCACTCCAGTATTCTTGCCTGGGAAACTACGTGGGCAGAGGAGCCTGGCACACTACAGCCCATGGGGTGGCAAAGAGTCGAACATGGCTGAATATGCACACACGCACAATTCCAGGATAGACTCTAGGAGTTAATTCCTTCAACTTTAAAGTTATAATTGATAACTTCTATTACGTTATGTATGATGCACTAAAAATGCTGTCATGAACACTAGAGAAGTGGAGGATAGAATGTAGGTCTTACAAAGCTTGCGTTTTAGTTGTCCATTGGAAATGTACAAGAGGGCAAACAAAGGCTGTGAAGAATGCTTACAAAGCAATATATCCATTACATCAGTAATACTTGGGCTTAGAGTAACCTACCTTACTCAATATTCCCTACTCACCCCCTACTCCATAAAGCACCCAGACACATATGGATTGAAATTGCACAAAGGAGGAACTTATTTAGCGATCCAGTCAGCTGAGTCAACTCTGCTATTCACTGAGATTAAGGATCACAAACTCATTGCCAACCATCATGATTGACAAGACCATTGCCAATCACTTTGGTGGCTTATCCCAGGACACAGAGGCAAGATTAAGTACTAGGGTTAGCAAGCAACTTTGACTAGACATGTGGTTAAAAAAAAAAAAAGATAGGAAGTTTGAGAGAAAGGGAACAAAATCTGTGAAAGGTCTATATGAAGAAAAAGAAGGATTTGCTCAAGTCATCACTTTGTGATAGCAGTAATAATACTGCTTCAGATAGAGATACCACAGTGATTTTAGAGGTCAGTGAGTATGGAAGATGGATTTAGCACAGGAAAGCCTGTACTGCAGAAAATTCTCTCTGGAGCTAAAGTAGTGATTCTCATTGATTTTTCTTCCTGTGATCATTTACTAATAGGAAATAATTCCATATCTTTTTATGTCACATAGAATTAAAAGATACGATTTTGTCCCTTTTTTGGTGTTTTTCCGTGTTATTTTCTTTCTCTTTTAGTGTGTTATTTTAAGGATGTAACGTATGTCCATGCTCTGAAATTCAAAGGGTACAAAAGGATAGATTTTAAAAATAGATCACATATATCTGTTAAAATGTATTTGGGGAAAAAATTAAGGTTTTAAGATGATTTTCTTTCTCTTATCTGAATTTCTTAACTCATGCTAACTCTGTGAAGTCTGTAGAGTCTATAATTGAAAGAAGAAAATCCCTGAGTAAAGAGAAAGTTACTCAGAATCTTTAATTTGTGCTAAATATCTAAATAAATAAATAACAAAACAAAGATCCCATGTAACTTTCTGGGACCTTTCTAACTATAAAGCGATATTCCAGGAAAGCAACAAAAAATATGACTGGCTACTTCTCAGCTGTCTTTCTTTATTGGAGGAATTATTGCATAATGGAAGGATCCAGGCCAACCAGTCTATTTTCTAACCTGGAATTTCTCGAGTTTAAGAAAGGAAATAAGCTGCCTGTTGAACTCTTGTCCACTGTGAATTAGTTTAGGAAGTGGTGCTGTTTCTAATTCAGCTACAAGTACAGGATAGAGCCTAAAGAAGGAAAAACCTCCATGTTGTTTTTCCTCAAGTTTTGACCTCCATGTTTGTTTAAAAACTAATTAAAAACGGTCCTTCAGAATAGGAACAGATAATTCTTCCATCCTGGGGGTCGGCAAGGCTCTCTCCATGGATTATTGGTACTATTCCTGCTATAAGGCAGAGGTACAGAACAGATTTTTAAAAAAAAGAGGAGGGTAAAGGAAAACGAGAAGAGAAAGGGGAAAAGTCCATTAGGAGGGGACGCCAACTGCCACCTGTGGTACGTCTGGTTTTGTGTCTCTATACACAGATGCACGCCTGCTCCAGTCAGGAGTAATTTACGTTCACGCAAGCTGATTTTTGAGGTTGCTGGCAAAGTCTGTTAGAAACCAGGCAGGAGACTGGGCAGGACCAGCTAAACTCAAGTGCATCACACACACGTGTGTATGTGTGTAAAATATATGTGATGGGGTAAGGGTGTGCCCATTAAGAGGGAGGGTTGTCAGCTGGAAGCTAGTTGTTCCCAATCCCTCATCCCAATGTTTCTTGATTTCAGAGTAGTTTATAAAATTAGAAGTTGTATCACTGAGGGTAAAGAACAAGAGAGAGATTCCCTGGAAGGTTGGAAAGTTTTATAATTTCAGTGGCATCAGGTCAAAATATAGTTGTTACCATCCAGTTTAGACAGCTCCAGAAAAGGTACTCTTTTTCCACATAAATACTGTTATTTATTTTGACAGAAAAATCTGTCAACTAATTTGTCTAAGTACTTGATTTAGTGTCTTATGAAACCTTCTCTTGAGCCATGACCCTTAGCCTGTCAAATCTGTTTGAAACTCACTTCCTTTTCCTGACTTTTTATTCCATCTGTTGTTTTATTTTCTTCTTCATTTCCTTTGTTAATAGCGTCTGAGATTTTTCTTGTCCATCATTCTAGAGAAACAGCTGCTGGTTGGCTTGATCAAGTAAGGTAGATACATTTCTTGTTTGAACTCCATTGACTGAAAATTGATTTCATATTTGAGGTAGACAAACCTGCTAGGTGCTATTTGCAGCAAATCTGTTCTATATTATTCTATGAGATATATACCCTTTATAACAGCAAGTAGTTACCGATGTCCTGCTCTGTCACAGCTGCAGCTGAAAACAGTTAATTGGAATTAAATGAGCACACGTTTGTATGTTTGCATAAGAATCAATGCAAGCCTTTTAAAAAAGGGTATGTTTGCACATTGAGAGGACCAGTGCTTCTCTAGCCTGTTACCAGTAAAATGGTTAGGTCTTTTTCAAAAATTATTTAATTCTGCTTCAGAAAAATGAAATCTGTTTTCTGATACTACATTACATCTAAACATTATTAGCTTCCTCAGATAGAAATTTCTAAATTTTGATAACAAAGAAAAGAAGTTGGTGGCATTAGGAAGCTTCATGAGCACTTGAAAAGGGAGGTAGTGAAAAAGCAACAGGTCATTTAAATTAAATTTCGTTGTTGTTCTGAGGCCTTCAGATCCAAGTGTATGTTTTCATTAGTATTTGATTTTTGGATTCAAGTTATTGAGTTATTAGGAGCAATCCTCCATTTCCATGTTAGGAAATTATTAGCAGGGCAGATGGAAGTTAATGAGGCCTCTGCACAATTGGTTATGTATAAGATCAATGGAAGCTGCCTTTGCCTCTCAAGTGAAAGGTGAAATATGTCAAAGTTCCCCTGTTATCGTGCAGGTGTTCTGCGTGCATAGGACTGGCTGGAAGGCAGTTGAGGACCAGGAAGAGTGAGAGAAAGAATGATGACAGCGTTCTGTTAATGTGCATTAGTCACATGATGCTTTTCCAAGGTGCCCCCTGTGATTGATAGAACTTTCTCAATTTTCACTCTACTCTGAGACAGAAAATGAGAAAGAAGGTTATTTTCTTGACTTCCTCTCCTTTATGCATCTTGTCCTCCACTCTAACTCAGCTGTGTGTTCCCACGGTCATACCCAAAGACCTTGTTATCACTGCTAAGCCCTCCCCTCCCCTAATCTCAATCTCTGGCACCCAAGACTTGAACTCTACCTCCTGCCTTATCAGCTCACGCCTCCTGGCTCCCCAGCCACAGCTGTGCTCCAGCCTGTTTGGCACCTACAAGGCATCAATTCTGCTACCTTTTCACTGCTCATGACCCCCTCTTGTCTCCCCACCTTACCCAGTTTAAATCCCAAACTCAGTCGTTTAATGCCTCCTAGTATACACCCTCAGCTCACTTGGCCTCCTCTCCTTTTGTTACTTTCCTTTCATAAGATCCTGCTTAAATCCAACTCTCCATGGTACCACATGGCTGGTGAAAAAAAAAAAATGCATAGTTTTGCTCACTGCTCTCACTTAAAGTTCATGACCACTGGGTTCGAGCTGGCCCTTTTGTGCTGCTGTAAGATCATACAGTTTTCTCTGGGCCCTTCCTCCTCCCACTTTCTAAAGGACTGTGTCTCATGGTTTCCTCATACATTCAATACCGCCTCTCCCATCCTCACTTTCACTGATGCCCTTGCCTTGTATTCTACTGAGAAAATGGAAAAATGAGAAGAGACCTTTCACGTGTTCGCACCCTCACGTCCCTCTTCCCACTTGTACCTACAGCCGTTTTCGTGACCTGTGCTCTTGAATTGCTTGTGGTCCTATCTAGGAACAGCTCCGCCACTTGTGCAGTGACTCAGATTCTGTCCTTTCTCATCCACTGTATCATTCACAGTAGCATCTGAGCATGCTGTAACTTTGCTCACCTTAAAAATGCCCTTCTTTACCCCTTCTATCACTCCCATGTCTTTATTCTCCTTTTGAGCAAAACTTAACAAAAAGAAATATCTGTGCTCACTCTTTCCAGTTCCTTTGCTTGGTTGGGGCCTTGCTTTCCATAATACCAGGGCTGCGGGAGGGTGGGGGGGGGGCGACACTCTCACTGTGAAGCTGGGCGGTGCCACTCGCTTAGAATACAATAGAAATGGTGTGCCCTGGAGTTGGCACTAGCCTCCTTAACCAGCTTCAGGCAGACATCGGCCCTTCTTGCTCACCAGAACTATTCTCTCTAAGGTCCTCCGCACCTTCCGTGGGACCTGTCTAGAGCGGCTTCTCAGCCCTCACTTTTCTTGACCTAATAGTATTGCTTGCCAATTGATCACGTCCTCCTCTTTGAAACATTGCTGTCTCTTGGCTTAGGACACCACACTCTCCTGGCTTTTCTCCTCTTTGGCTGGTTCCTCTTCATCTTCCTGACCTCTGAACAGTGGCGTGCCTAGCACTCAGTCCAAAGACCTTATCAGTCTGTCCTCACTCTCTCGGTCTCATCCAGTGTCTTCGGTTTAAAAATCAAGCAGCTGGTGACTCGCAGATCTGGTACCTACTTCTTCCCTGGACTCCAGACCTGTATGCTTAATTGTCTGTTTGACACAGCCTCTTGAATGTCAGTAGACTTAGAGAAATCAGCATCTCTAGAACCAAATGCTTATTCTTTGGTCCAGACCTCATTCGTCTGAAGTCTTCCCTGTCTTGGTAAGTGCAAACTCTATCCTTCCAATTGTTGCTCAGTATAAAAACTTTAGAGTCATCTGTAATTCCTCTCTTCCTCTCACAAACCGTATCTAATCTGTTTTCAAGCCTTCCTGATTCTCCTTCAAATTATATCCAGTATCTGTTTCTCTATTTCCATGTTACTATCTTGCTCCCCCACTACATCATCTCCCACCTGTCTCCTTGGCTCCACTGTTGTCTGCACCCCCAGCCCACCCATGCACACACACACACACACACACACACACACACACTTACTGTGCACTGTTTTCTCATCACAGCAGCCATGTGGTACCACCTCTCTGTTCATTAGCTTTGAAAGGTTTCCTGAGTCGTTTGGCATAAAAGCTGATTTCCAAGTTGTAGGCTAAGATCCTGCATGATTGGGCCAGTCACTCCCTCTCTGACCTCATCTCTTCTTGTCCTCTTCCTCATTCTGCTGCAGTCTTACTGTCTTCCTCGCTGTTCCTCTGGGCATACTCCTCCTGTTCCAGGACTTTTGCACTTGCCTTGGCTTGGGATTGTCTTTTCCCTAATACCCACAGGACTCACTCTTTTGCCTCCTACTGCTTCATACCTTTGCTCTGATGTTCTCTTTTTTTTTCCCGTGAGTTCTTCCCTGATCTTGCCATATAAAGAACTGAAGTTTCCCCCTTCCCCTGAGCAGTTTCTATGCCCTTTTTATGCGGTATTTTTCACTCTAGTCTTTAATGAACATCTGACTTGCTGTATATTTATATGCTTATTGATTGTCTTTGTTTTGCCATGCGAGTATAAACTTCATGAAGATGGGAAGGGTATTCATTTTTTGTCATAGTCGAATTCATGATAAGCATTTAATAAATGCTTGTTGAAAGAAATGAATGTAGAGTTACTATTAAATTCATTTTCAAAAAGCTGATGTTAGACTAATTTATGTAATCCTAAGAGAATCATGATTTTTGAGGCAAGTTTAATGTGACTTGCTCCAAACAGCAATTGATTTTCTAACAAAATAGTTTGCTTGCAGAGTGCTTTCAGAAATTTACATCTTAGGAATCCACACTCATGGTTTATGAGTTGTATTATGTAAGTGGGCAGTCTCTCTTTGATAGATTTGCACACTTATCTGCCTTTTTCACCTATCTCTGTAGATATGAATGCTACAATACGAAGGATTGACCAGTTAACCAACATCTTGGCCCCCATGGCTGTCGGCCAGATTATGACATTTGGCTCCGCAGTCATTGGCTGTGGTTTCATTTCGGCATGGAATTTGGTATCCATGTGTGTGGAATACTTTCTGCTCTGGAAAGTTTACCAGAAAACCCCTGCTCTAGCTGTGAAGGCTCCTCCTAAAGAGGAAACTGAGTTGAAACGGCTGAAGTTATACAAAGGTAAACTCAACAAAATGTTCAATCCCTTTACTTTGATTTGCAGATCTTATATGTTGGTTGAGACCAAAATAATTTTGAATTTTATGTCAGATTTAATTATTAATGATGGCCTGCGTGAGGTTAACTGTATCAACATTGTAATAAGTTAAAAGTCAGTATTTTGAGGATCTGTGGAACAAATCTGGGTTGAACCTCAAGGGGTTGGAATGGGACCTCTGGCCCTTTTTCTTAACGTGAATAGCAGGCACAGAGGGGCAATTAATTGAGGGCTGGGCAAAGTTGAGCATAGTAATGGGAAGAACACTGGGGGAAAGAGAAGAGAATTCCTCGAAGTCTGTGAAGAAGGTAGTTACATGCCATTTGTAGGACAGTGGAAGAGAGTGAGGATATGAGGTGGGCATTTTTCAAGAAGAGAAGAAGAGGTTGGGCTTCTGAGCAAATGGAATCTTAAATGGGCCCCAGAAATAAGGTTGTGTATTTTCTCAGACAATTATTATATTTTATCTGATAAGTTTTCCTGCTGTTTACTTTGGTGGGATTATAATTTCTGAGAGAGAGGGAGAATGGGGAGGGGAGAAGTATCAATAGTATTTTGTTTATAATGTAAATACTTGGAGTCTATTCCTTGGCTGAAATCCTTAGATGAGTAGAGGAAAATACATATTATATTGTAGTAGCCAAGGGTGTCCATGGGTGATGCCCTCCATGGGTGAGGGAACTGGGCGAAGAAAATTACTGAGTCAGATAGTTAGCTTTTTTCCTCCATGTCCCTTCCCTCAAATCATAATGTCTTTTGTTAACAGAATCTGAGCCAAAACCCCTGGAGGGAACTCATCTAATGGGTGAGAAAGACCCTGACATCCGTGAACTTGAACATGAGCAAGAGCCAAGCTGTGCTTCGCAGATGGCTGAGCCCTTCCGCACCTTCCGAGACGGATGGGTCTCCTATTACAACCAGCCTGTGTTTCTGGCAGGCATGGGTCTTGCTTTCCTCTATATGACTGTCCTGGGCTTTGACTGCATCACTACAGGCTACGCCTACACTCAGGGGCTGAGTGGGTCCACCCTCAGTATTTTGATGGGAGCATCAGCCATAACTGGAATAATGGGAACTGTGGCTTTTACATGGCTGCGTCGGAGATGTGGCCTGGTTCGGACTGGTTTGATCTCAGGACTCGCCCAGCTTTCCTGTCTGATCTTGTGTGTGATCTCCGTGTTCATGCCTGGAAGCCCCTTGGACTTGTCGGTTTCACCTTTTGAAGATATCCGTACTAGGTTCATTCAAACAGAACCACTTTCAATGACACCTACAAAGATACCTGAAATCCTCCCTGCAACTGATACACACATGTCCAACGGGTCTGTTCCTGCTAGTATTGTCCCAGAGATGAGTTCTAAACCCGTGTCTATAATCTCTGTCAGCCTGCTGTTTGCAGGCGTCATTGCTGCTAGAATCGGTAAGAAGTCTCCTTTTGTATATTAATGAACTGAAGTGTCTTTTTGCAGTGGCGGTTCAGATAGTTCAGCAGAAATTGGGCTAAAATATTCCCTGAATGTTAATTTAATCTTAATTATTAAATATTATTTAATATATTATTAAATTATTTAATATGAATTTAAGCAAAATCCACTCTTTATTCTTATGTATAATCCAGTCATTTAATATAAAAATTTAACTTTATAGTTTAAAAGAACCTGTATTTTCTAGAGTGTGTATGTATATATAGATATACTTTCTTAAAACATGGTTAGGGCTTGAAGATTGTTACTAAGTGGCTATCTTTCTCTTTTAATGTAATTTAGTCAATTTTTAAAAAGATATTATCAATAATAATTATACTTTTAGTAATTTAGAGTCTTTTATTATTATAACTCTACCAAAAGGACTGTAATTTAGCAAATAGTTCAATGCGATAAAGTTAAAAAAAAAGTGGGGTTTAAATCTAAAAAAATAAGACACAATAGTTAGAGAAAAATCCTTCAGAGGTCTTCTCTAGCTGATGTTTCTTTGTTGTATACTTTGCCAAACAAATGATTTGTATAGCTCTGAAAGGAAGCATAATGTAAAAACCTCTTACAAAGGAAAGTTTAAGTAATCATTAATAGAGTACTGATGAATGATCTCTTTCTGAATTCGTTCTTGAAATGAAACCATATTTATCTTGTGATACAAAGCAGTTCATTAATTTATTAAGGATATTAATATTAAAGCAAGACAGCTTTATTGTAGGGGCTTTAGAACCGAAGCAGTAAATGTATTAATGGCTTAAAGTTTCCGTACACTTTAAACCTAACAATGTATTAGGTCTGTTCATTTTAAACTTAAAAAATACTAGTAATTATGATAGGATTATGTCTCTGATTTCAGAGTTTTGCTTTCAGAGTATGAATAATCACAGAAAAGAATTACTTCTTCTGGCTGTAAAACAGTTTCTTGAAACCAGTAATAGCACAGTATTTATTAATGAAAAATAATTCTCTAAAATTTAGCTATGATAAATATACATACGGTGACTTTAAGGTAATAGTGTTAAGTATATATTTTGTATATGTCACAGATATTTAATATATAGCTCTGAAATGTATGGCTCTAAATTAAAATTAAGTTTCTAAGAAATATCTTTTATTTTAGGTCTTTGGTCCTTTGATTTAACTGTGACACAGTTGCTGCAAGAAAATGTTGTTGAATCTGAAAGAGGCATTATAAATGGGGTACAGAACTCCATGAACTATCTTCTTGATCTTCTGCACTTCATCATGGTTATCCTGGCTCCGAATCCTGAAGCTTTTGGCTTGCTCGTGTTGATTTCAGTCTCCTTTGTGGCAATGGGCCACATCATGTATTTCCGATTTGCCCAGAAAACTCTGGGCTCCCAGCTTTTTGCCTGTGGTCATGATGAAAAAGAAGTTACAGATGCAGATCAAGCTAATACTTCTGACGTGTAAGACAGTTGAGCTGTTGCCACCCCTGTTACTAGATTATGTAGAGCACATGTGTGTATTTTGTTCTTCAGAATTCCAATAAATTGCTGGGTGTCTCTCTCTGGTTTTACCATAGCTATGCCTTGAGGGTCAAAAGCTAGTTAGGAAACAAGCCAGGAGAAATGAGCTGGTTAATTTCCCTTATATTTAAGGATAGAAAAAAAAAAATAGAGAAAGAGAAACTCTGTTTAAATACAGAGACTAGAATAGTAGTCTCTGTTTTCCCTGTTTCTCACACGAGTTTAAAATTTTCCATAGAAGAGTGATCAGTCATGTGAATTAAGTTGTATTTTGGCAGATATGTATTATCTGTACTAGAATTCAGATATGTCAGTTTGCCCACTCTTGCCCAAGTCTAGTTAGTTTACTCTTTAAAAAACATTATTCTCCATTATATTATAAAAAAAAATTATCTTCCAAGTTTGAAGATTAAAGTTTGATAACCAGTATCATCCCTGTTGGTCCTATTGCTGTTAAGGGATTGACATATATGTGGAGAAATGAAATACTTAACTAGAATTCTTTAATAGGGTTTATGGTTTACCTTTAGAGAGCACCTGTGTATTTTTCTTATCAGCTAGGGCAAAATATTATATTAAGCATATGTAGCACTTCATAAAATGGCTATTGTGTAAGCTACAGGTAAAAGCAAAGCTATAGGGTAGATCTATAATACAGTGAAGGCATGAGGACTTCAAACATGCCAGCAGTTTGGCCACGGAAACTAGAAGTTAAAAAGTCACACGAAGGTCAAGATCCAGACTTAACTCATGCCACTATCCTTCATGATCTCTGTCTTGGAACATGAGGGAGTTGGCAAGTTAAATGTAGAAAGCAGGCCCAAACTCGGAAAGGTTTTGTTTTCATAAATCATTTGATTTACTTTTAACATGCTCGGTAGAACATTTTTACTTTAACTGTTTTGTACCCAGGAGTTATTTTTACCTAGTCTAGAGCAAAACTGTTCATAAATGTATCCCTTTCAAACGTCTTTGAGAAAAATAGAGGGAAAAAAAATCCTTTTTTATATATATTTTTTCAAAACTGTTTTGCAAGTCATTTTGCAGCATGCCAGTACCAGTGGCATACTTTGCCTTAACCATTCATGCACTTTCGTGGAGACTGCAATACACTACGCTGGGCACTTTCTTTTTTCTTGAGGTTTAATCTTTTTCTTCTTTCTACATTATGATGTAATGATTTGCTATGTTGTAAAATCTTTGTAAAATATTTCTATATAAAAACATTTAAAAAAATCTTGACTTCTTTTTCCTGAGTTGCATTCCTTTGTCGTTTAATATTGCTTTTGTTAACAGAACATCTGTTTTAGGTAGTATCTGCTTCTCTCTAAAGATCTATAATGTCATAATAATTCACAATTTTAGGTGTTATCTCCCTGCTCATATGTCTAGTTTATGGTGGCTTGGATAACAGTATAGGAAATATGCACCCCAGAACTCATTCTTTGACCTTGAAGAAGTCACTTTAAGCTCTCTTGAGTTCTATTTTCTCTTTTGTAAATTGGAAGTGTTATTATAAAACCAGCCGTACCTACATCACAGTTTCCCTGATTGAGTCAAGTAAGGTACTTATTGTAGAAGCACTTCGTGGACTATATGACGAGGTGGCATAAATAGTATTACTAGAAGTCGGGTCTAACTAGTAACAGAGAGTTAGATTCCTGTTGAGAGGCCAGAGAGAGTAGAGCCACGTTCTGTATTCAGCTAATGTTTACTAAACAACCAATCTGTGTCCCAGACTGATTGATCTTGGAGATGCAGTTGACTCAAAACATGGTTGATCAGAGACTCCTTTTCTTTTCCTCCCAAATTGGGAGCTTGAGGACTTCTGGCGTCAGCTATAACTACTGATCAGCTGCTGACTTCTGCTTAGACAGTAGACGCCTCTGTTAGGTCTGGCTGCTATCCTGAACAGGTCATCCGCTTCTTCCCGCAGGGTTCGAGCTATTGTTGGAGGTCTGCCTTGAGTGTTTGTAGCTGTGACTGAAGGCCTGTGACCTTGTAAAACGAGTCAAACCATCTTAGCAAAGGAAGGGCTCGTCCCCTACTGTGGGCGTTTTGCCAGCCTGTGGGCCTGGTGAGAGGCCCTCAGAGTGAAAGGCTCTATGTGGGAGGAAGGAAGGTGGAGTTAGTTAACAAATGTTCGTGGACGCTGCCCTTATCTTTGCTGAGTGTTGCTTGAAGCAGGAGGAGAAGGGAAATGGAGGAAAATCACTGCTGGACAAGGCAGCCTTTGCTGGCTACTGCCCCAGGCATACGAGGGCTGGGTGGATGATGCCTGTCCCTCTGGGTATGTTTCTAAATAGGGAGACAAACTCCATACCTACAGGGTCAATAGGTAATACAAGTGAGTGAAGTGAAAACAGTCTTAACATGTAATTGCATTTCACAAAAATGTCACTTATTGTTCCCACTTAAATTATTACCATTTTTTTTTCTTCTTAATTCTGGCTCTGTCAGTAAAGAATCTGCCGGCAATGCAGGAGACCCAGGTTTGATCCCTGGGTCTGGAAGATCCGCCAAAGAATGAAATGGTAATTCATTCATCCTGGGAAGTCCCACGGACAGAGGAGCCTGGTGGGCTACAGTCCATGGGGTCACAAGAGTCGAACACAATTTACTGACTAAACCAAATACCACCACAATTCCCATGCAGGCTTCTTGTGGTTATTAAAATTGATTCTTTCCACATAGACATCCTTTGCATAGGAAAAACTATTCATTTCCTAAAGAAAGAAACCTATTCTCACTTTTTTCTTGGGGCATCTGGCTTCCTTAATATTTCCTGCCCCCTGACCCACTTAAAGAATGAAAGAAAAAGGTATAAGTAAGAAATAACTTTCCTGTTCACCATAAGAAAAAATGATAAAAGAGGGGAGCTAAACCCCTGAACATGCTTTTGGGGGGGTCACGATATGTGAGCTAGAGAGCATATACCCAGGATAAAGGAACAGCTAAGCAACATGGAATGTGAGCCTCTAGTCATATCTTTTATTTTTCAAGAGCAGCTGGGATTCTGAAATTTTGTGTGACATCTCCAAATCCTTCAGTTCTGGCAATTAACTTGAAAATACTAAAAACATTTTTCTAGCCCAACCAAATACATCTGTAAGCTCCTGATTAGCCATTTTTAAAGTTTTTCTCTAAGAGGACAGTTTGATTGCAAGAGAATGATACTTGAAGAAAGTATAGATAAAAGGAGGTATATATACAAAATTGGTCTGGTACAAAGAATAAGAATGAACTTGGCAAACATTAATAGTGAAAAACATTAAGAGATTAGGCATCCTTTGTTAGAGATCATTTAAGATCAAATAATCTAAGCATTTGTTACCTGCCAAATTGATGTCAGTGAGAATTCTGCCCTCTGTCCCTTATTCCATGTGTTATTTATACGGTTGTGTTAAAGGATAATGACAATTTAATTTAAAAAAACTTTTAAAGTTTGCCTTAAGTATAAACATAATATGCTATTTTAAAAAAGAAAAAGCACAGACTTTATTCAATTCCTTTCTTCCTACCCTGCTCTTCAAATCCCCAGTACCCACTGTGTACAGTTTAGTGTACTCTTCCAGAGAATTTTTTTTTTAATGAAAGTTTCAAAAATAACTTGTTATATCATTTGGTTTGTTCACCAAAATTGTATCATTATCTGTCTGTCTGTTGCTTGATCAGTCAATCAATGTATATCCCCCCCCCCTCCCCGCCCCGCCAAATTCAGAGGGCTCTATTAAAGTCATGTTTGCATTAAGGGTGTTGATATAGTAATTAGAAACTTTAAGAAGTGACACTGGTATACAAATTGCCAAGTCTAATTTTATTGTCATTGAGAAGTAGATTTAGTCTGGTTTACCTTTCAGCAAGACAAAAGACCCCTGAGTTTTATCTTTTTCTCCTCAAGTGACACTTACTTGAAACTCTTATTACTTCAGTTAAGCATTGCTTTTCCACGTATGTCTCCTTTTTTTTCTCTTGATCCACCGTTCAGAGTAATCTTGGCTATCAGAACATTTTTGCAAGATAGCAATTCAAGAATAGAGTTGAAATGTTAGAAGAACCTTGTGACAACACATAGACTTGTATTACAGACAAGTCTGAACTGGTTACATTTAGTCACACTTTGAAAGCTAAATAAATTTTATCCCTTATATGGGTACTTGTTTACATTTTCCAAGTCCAAAAGAGAGCAAATATTTTATCTAAAGAATGGACAAATGAGAGGTGCAAAGTTCAAGTACTTTTTTTCCAGTTCTTCACCCTAAGTTCTATGTAAGTTATTGCATATCTTCCTTACTGGAACATTTTCCTTATTGCATTTCACTAGGACAAAAGTTCATTGCAAACTTCTTGAAATAGTTACTTTCAAAATTGTCTTAGAAAGTGGTTGTCCTTAACTTATGTATGCAGTTGTAGTGATGATAATGCAAAAATAAACAGATTGAAGATGCAAGAGGATAAATATGTTTTATAGTAACTATAGCACTTCAGGAGAAATATATGTTTTGAAGAACTAATTTTCAAAGACCTTATGATAAATGATCCCTAATGAACAGGACATGGTCACATAGTAAATCATACATAAAGGAATATTTGAGCTTAACGTGTATATATTCTAAAAAGAAACGTTGTCCTATGATAGATTTATTTTTACGTAGTACTATGTGTTGACCAAATATATACATAATATATCTTTTCTATTAATTCTAAGCTGTTTAAGTAAAAGACACTGTGGTGGAAAGGAAATAATATTTCACATCTGTATTTGTCAGCATTTTATTCATTTAATCCTCACCACAACTCAGCGAAGAAGTTATTATTATCTGCGTTTTACAGATGAGGAAGCTGAGTCTTAGGGTGTCACACACTTACATAGTTAGTACGTGTAAAATAGAATCTAAAATCATTTCTGTCTGTCTCCAAAGGCTGTCTGCTTGCTTTCATAACACAACCCCAGCGTATTTTTTCTTTTTTCTAACGGGAAAGGTCAGAAAATCCCAAGGGGGTCTGTTTATTTATGGCAAACATTTTAACTTACGTAGTGAAGTGAGTGTAGCTATGTTAACTGACTCATTGAATTTGAGCATTTCTAATTGTTTTCCCCAACAGCTCAAGCTTTTCCAGTATTCATAACCGTCACCTGTTTTAAATGTCTTCGTTGGACCTTGTGCAGTGCTTACAATACTTTGGGACTTTCTTAATACCTATACGAGGTGGAATACAGAAATAGTTAGGAGTGGCAGAGAGACCTGGGTTCAGATTTTGGCCTTGCTATTAGTAATTACTAGCTTATGTGCTCTGGGAATACTTTCAAACTTCCCTGAACTTCTGCTCTTCATTCACGTAATGGAAATATTAATACCTAACATGGGGGATTAGAACTCTTAGTAAAGTACCAAATATATAGCCCCCAAGTGTTTCTTAAATTCATATGAGGAATAATTAAGGGTATTTTCTGTTTCAATATATTTATTGTTACATGAATTATTCTTATGCAAAGTGTCATGCTGGAAGAACTATTTAGTTAAATATACCTGTTAATTTTTTTCTTCAAATGTGACATATTTTCTTTGATAGTAGGAGCCTAAAGAGATCTGTTTAAAATAAAGAAACTAAATTGTTTACTTTCTGTTCTTTGGAAAACAGCTGAAACTTCTACTCTGGTCATTATAAAGAACCTCTATGGAAAAAAAGGAGGAAAATTTTCATCACTGTTTTCACTTTTACTAAAGTATAGTTGATTTACAATATAGTATTAGTTTCAGATATGCAATACAGTGATTCAAGATTTTCATAGATTAGACTCCATTTGAAGTTGTTATTAAGATGTTGGCTATATTCTCTATTGTATATTACATCCTTATATATTATTTATTTTATTCATAATGGTTTGTACCTCTTTAATCCTCTACTTTCATCTTGCCTCTCCCCTCATTTCTGTTCCCACTGGTAACCACTAGTTTGTTTTTGATATCTGTGAGTCTGTTTCTGTTCTGTTCTATTTGTGTATTTATTTTATTTTTTAGATTCTACATAAAAGTGAAAGCATACAGTATTTGCCCTTCTCTGTCTCATTTATTTCACCAAGCATAAGACCTTCCAGGTCCATCCATGTTGTGACAATTGGCAAAATTAATTCTTTTTATGACTAATATTCCATGGTATATACCACATCTTTATCCATTCATCTACTAATGGAACTTAAGTTGCTTCCTTATCGTGGTTGGCTATTGTAAATAATGCTGCTGTGAATATCGGGGTAACTTTTCAAACTTTTCAGGAAGGTTATTGTCAAAAAGACCACAAATAACAAATGTTGGTAAGGATGTGGAGAAAAAGGAACCCTTTTGCCTTGTTGGTAGGAATGTAGATTGGTGCAGCCACTAAGGAGAACAGTATGGAGGTTCTGCATTTAAAAAAAAATAGATCTACCATATGATCCAGCAATTCCATTCCTGAGTGTATATCTAACATCATTTCCTAGCTTCTAGGTAGTTTTCTGTAAAAGAAACGGTTAGAGGAAAAGATGGAGAGCAGAAGGAGTGAAAGGTATTGGGGAGAGTGGGGAGGGAATTCACAGCCCAAGTTGTTAGTCAATGATAGATAGTAAACAGGGTAGTAGGTCCATTTATCCATTCTACTCCTCAAATGTGGAGAAATAACTCCAGGAAGAATGCAGAGACGGAGCCAAAGCAAAAACAACACCCAGTTGTGGATGGGACTGGTGATGGAAGCAAGGTTCGATGCTGTAAAGAGCAATACTGCATAGGAACCTGGAATGTGAGATCCATGAATCAAGGCAAATGGGAAGTGGTCAAACAGGAGATGGCAAGAGTGAACGTCAACATTTTAGGAATCAGCGAACTAAAATGGACAGGAATGGGTGAATTAAACTCAGATGACCATTATAACTACTACTGTGGGCAGGAATCCCTTAGAAGAAACAGAGTAGCCATCATGGTCAACAAAAGAGTCTGAAATGCAGTACTTGGATGCAGTCTCAAAAATGACAGAATGACCTCTGTTTGTTTTCAAGGCAAACCATTCAGTATCACGGTAATCCAAGTCTATGTTCCGACCAGTAACGCTAAAGAAGCTGAAGTTGAATGGTTCTATAAAGACCTACAAGACCTTTTAGAACTAACACCCAAAAAAGTTGTCCTTTTCACTATAGGGGACTGGAATGCAAAAGTAGGGAATCAAGAAACTCCTGGCAAATTTGGCCTTGGAGTACAGAATGAAGCAGGGCAAGGGCTAATAGAGTTTTGCCAAGAGAACGCACTGGTCATAGCAAACACCCTCTTCCAACCACACAAGAGATGACTCTACACATGGACATCACCAGATGGTCAGTACCAAAATCAGATTGAGGGTGTGGGCAGTAGAAAAGAGCCTCTTGCTCTTATATTGACAGTGAAACCCTGATCGCCTTTGTGTTCTCGCTTACATATCTTAAAGCAGCCTACCCATCAGCAGGACTTGCCCGCTTACCCTGAAATCTTCCCAGTCAGTAGCACTTCTGAGAAAAAAACCACCTACTCAACAATGGCAGAAATCCACCCAAACTCCTTGGGTTCATTAACCTAGCCTTTCCTTTGTAAGTATGAACAGATGATACCAGGGGGAAAGCAACAGTGCCAAATAATAGAACTAAGATGAATAAAAAAGTGACGGATCAGAAAAGAATCAAAGAAAGTGGTTCTTCAGGAAAGAAAATGACTTTTTTTCAACTCTAGTTAATATCCTCATAAAGAGGTTTTAAAAGGATGGTATCTATTAAGAAATTATCAGGCCTTTCCTCTTCTCAGACCCCAGAGCGGCCGAGACACAGAGTTGGAACTGGGGAACGTGGCACCTGCGGGGGCCCGGGAATCTCCCTGGAAAGAGACATGAATGTCTGCAATGATATTTCTTGACACGAATTTGATATGAGAGAAGAAAAGGAGATCGACGGCTAGTGAACAGGATTTCAAATAACCAGGATTTTATATTTATCATCTCCAACTACAGCCTTCAGTCATCTCCTTTTAAATCAAAGATAACTACAGCCAGAACCAAGACAAGGCAAAATAATACTTTTCTTCTGCATTTTTTGAGGTTAAAGAAACCTGAAATGTCTAGGAAACAAAATCAGAAGGATTCATCAGGATTCATTTTTGATTTGCAGTCCAATACTGTACTGGTCCAAGGAGGAGCTTTTGAAAACATGAAAGAAAAGATAAATGCAGTGTGTGCAGTAGTTCCCAATAAGAGTAACAATGAAATTATCCTGGTTTTGCAGCACTTTGATGATTGTGTGGACAAAACAGTACAAGCATTCATGGAAGGTAGTGCCAGTGAAGTACTCAAAGAATGGACAGTAACAGGCAAGAAAAAGAACAAAAAGAAGAAAAGCAAGCCCAAACCTGCAGCAGTGCCAAGTAACAGTATCCCAGATTCCAGTAAATCAGTTTCTATTCAAGAGGAACAATCTGCACCCTCCTCAGAGAAAGGTGGTATTAATGGTTATCATGTCAACGGTGCCATCAATGATACCGAGTCTGTGGACTCACTCAGTGAAGGTATGGAGACACTTTAAGAAGCCAGAGAACTGGAGGATCCTGAGTCTGCCACATCAGAAATGCTGGATAGAACAGGATCCATGCTGGAGAATGGTGTCTCTGATTTTGAGTCCAGATCTTTGACTATGCACTCTACTCCGAATTCTCAACAAAATAGGAATGCTGCCAAGTCTCTCTCAAGAACTTCTGTAGGACCTCAGCTTTCAAATCTAGGCATGGAAGATGTTCCCCTCTCTTCCACCACCAAAAAGCTTGGTTCTGATATTGAAAAATCTGTGAAAGACCTCCAGCGCTGCACAGTGTCTCTTGCACGATATCGAGTTGTAGTTAAAGAAGAGATGGATGCTTCTATTAAGAAAAGGAAACAAGCTTTTGCCAAATTGCAGAGCTGTTTAATTGATCGGGAAGTGGCGTTGCTTGCTGAAATGGACAAAGTGAAAGCTGAAGCAATGGAAATTTTGCTTAGCCGTCAAAAGAAAGCCGAACTTCTAAAGAAAATGACTAATGTGGCTCTTCGGATGTCAGAAGAGCAGTTGGTTGAGCTCAGAGCTGATATCGAGCACTTTGTTAGTGAACGTAAATATGATGAGGATCTGGGACGAGTGGCCCAATTCACCTGTGATGTAGAGACCCTAAAGAAGAACATTGATTCATTTGGACAAGTATCCCATCCAAAGAACAGCTATTCAACCCGATCTCGATGTAGCTCGGTCACATCTATATCTTTGAGTAACCCACATGATGCCTCTGCTGCTGCTGCTTCCACCTGTGCCTCTGCTCCCAGCCTTACAAGTGCTAACAAGAAAAACTCGGCGCCAGGGGAGATGCCTACAACCACAGCAAACTCCGGTGGCCGATCCCAGCAGCCTCATCGAGACATATTGCCAGGAGACAGGCGAGGAGGCCAAGGCTATAGGCCACAAGGCCCAAAGCCCAGCGACCCCGTGAACCAGGGGCGACATGACAGCGTGGGTCGTTACAGAAATAGCTCATGGTGTTCATCTGGTTCCAGGTACCAGGGTGCTCCATCCCAGGCACCAGCAAACACTAGTGAGCGGGGCCAGGCTCACTCTGCAGGGACCAATGGGACTGGAGCCAGCATGGAGCCCGGCCGGCTCAAGGCCTCATACAGGAAGGGGCTCCCCCACCGCAAACCTAGGACCTCTCAGCCTGAAGTTGTGAACTCTTGAAGAAAATTCCAGCCAGTCTCTCTCTTCTTTCCCACACAATTCAACTTGGTAACTGGACTTAAGGAAACTTATAGTTAGATTTAATAACAAAAATAAGTTTATGCATATCACTTTCTATGCCATTCTAAATATTTTGGTTTCTTCTCTCCTTGTTTCCTCTTTACCATTTTTGGAAGGGAAGTTGTTTTTTTTTTTTCCCCCTTGACCTTTCCCAGTGAGATGGATTGATTCTGATTGGTCATTTCCACCAGAAATCACAAGCAACTGTTGCTAGTTTTCCCAAGGGTAAGCAGTGTTCGTCCCAGTACACAGGCCTTCCTCAGCCAACCCGACTGTCCAGGCGTTCAGGAGATGGATCACAGCTGGTCTTGCTGCCTTTCTGTATAAGCAGAAGCTGCATGTGCCTGTCAGGTTCCCTGTAAACAACAGTGTGACCAGGAGAGGCAGTGAGGGGATTGTGTACAGCCCTGAATTAGCCAGAAAAGGGGAAATTGAATAGGTGAAAATGGAAGAACCCTGGGACACATTTGAGAATCTGCCTGTGCTCCTAGACTGCCTGAGACTGACACTCAGATCGAGGTTTTAGTCTCTTGCTTGGCACCATACCTTAACCTGTGGTTTCTTCCATATGCCCAAGCTTTGTTTTCTATTACCTTAGGCTGCAAACCAGTCTAGGGAAGTCTATGGGAAAGTAGCATTAATTCAAGGGAAAAAAGTATTTCTTCATTTCAGTGTTTGAAGATTTCTGTTGCTATTGTTCTCCCTCTTTCCTGATTCCTATTCTGACCCTGAACCAAATTTATAGCAATATAATTAGTGTTAATCTAAGGTGTCAACCATCCAAAAATTGCTACAGTCAATCTTTAGAGTTGAATAAATAAAAACAATTGTAAAAAAAAAAAAAGGAAAGAAAGTATCAGGTTGTATGCAAAAAGAGAACAGGAGAAAATGATTGGAAATTAAAAATATTGCCCCCTAAGTTCAATGAAAAGATGAATTTAAAAGTAGAGCAGTGAGACAAAAATATTGAATGAGAAAAAAAAAAAACAGGTGACCTTAAACATTAATCCAGGATGCCAAACATCTTTCTACTAAGAAATCGAGTAGTTCAGTTCAGTTCAGTTGCTCCGTTGTGTCTGACTCTTTGCACTGATAGCTCAGTTGGTAAAGAATCAAGTAAGAGGAGCAGAAAAATGGAGATGAATGGGAGGGGAAGGAAAAGAAACTGGATTGCTTTAATAATATGGGGAAGGGTACATATGTTTCTTGTCTAATAGGGGGAAAAAAGCAACTAGAAAACTCAGAATAAAACCTAAAACTTGTATAAGAAAGTCATTTCCATATATGAAACAAAGTGTGCATGATTCCAGTTGAATTGATTTTACTTTAATTCTTTGATCATTTTCTTTGAATGGCAATGTTTTCCTTACATAGGATTACATTTCTTTCTCCTGAGATTCAAACATCATACTTGAATCTACAATGAATAACAATGACATGATAATAGTTTTGTACTGTCTGTTTGTTTTTAATTTTTAGAATTAACCTCTAAACAAAGCTCAGAGTCTTCCATACAAGTTATAAACAAGATCAGGGTAGCTGTCGATTTAATTGTTCTAAATACTGATAATTTAAAAGTTCTGGGGTAGTTGACAAAGCTGGGAGCTGGGGGTAGAGAAAGGTAAAGGTAATGTGGGGGTCTTACTCCCCCATTACACTGAAACAGAATTAAGATACTGTCTAAAATAATGAAACAATAATGTAAGCATTTTATTTGAAATTATATACATTGTACTATTTGCAATTATATGAAATTATGAACTAATTCCTATTATATGAATTATGTAACCAATAAAAAGAGCTAAGAAACCAACAAAACCTGGGAGAAGGGGTAGGGGAGAAGGAAGGAGTAAGGTGAGGTGAATCACTTCTCTATCATAGTGGGTCATTGAGAGATATTGTCTTAGGTCGCTAAATCAAGAAATAGAGGTAAATTAGTAGTTTGAGAATTAGATGTAGCTGGCTTACTATCAGCCTCTCTAGCACATCCTGGTAGTTATCTGTCTTTTATCTACACACTTATTAATAAACTCAGTTCTTCTAAAATACAACTCCCAATGAGCCCATTGATTGAATTTTTTAGAGGATAATTTGTTGATTCGAGCTTACACGTTTAGGAAGGCATGAACAGACATTTTCAAAAGTTTATTGTTGTGATATGTTAATGGCCATTGATGACTGAATATGTAACAGACTGCCTTATTTTTATATATAAATTTATGTATTTTTGGCTGTGCTGGGTTTTCCTTGCTGTGTGGGCTTTTTCTCTAGCTGCAGAGAGCGGGAGCGGTTCTCTGGTTGCAGCGTGCAGGCTCCTCACTGTGCTGGCTTCTCTTGGTGCAGAGCATGGCGTTTAGGGCACATGGGCTTTGGTAGAAGCGGTTCCCAGGCTCCTAGGCTCGATAGTTGTCGCATAAGGGCCCAGTCGCTCCGAGGCATGTGGGATCTTCCCCAGACAAGGACTGAACCCATGTCCCCTGCACTGGCAAGGAGATTCTTAACCACTGAGCCACCAGGGAAGCCCCAGACTGCCTTCCTTTAAAAGTGAGAAGTATATTTGTGTAAAGTGGAAAGAAAAGACTGTGTGACCTTAGATCCATATCGAAGTTAATTACAGTATTTATGCTATAAATATATGCCATGTATGTGTGCTCAGTCGACTCTTTGTGACCCCATAGACCATAGCCCACTAGGCTTCTCTGTCCATGGAGTTTTCCAGGCAAGAATACTGGAGTGGGTTGCCATTTCCTACTCCAGGAAATATATGCCATAATGTGCTATAAATTATATTCATATATAACTGTGCTGACTATAGCTTGTATGTTCCTTGTGTCTGATACTTCTTTTTCATGCTTATTTCTAAACATCCTTTCTTTAACTTTCTCTCTTTCTTTTCTCTGGAGGTATTTCATTCATATTCCCCAATGTTTTACATTTCTTAAAACTTGGGGTGACTTCACTGGCCATCCAGTGGTAAAGACTTTGCCTTCTAATGCAGGGATTGTGGGTTTGATCCCTGGTTGAGGAACTATCCATCCCACATACTTTGAGGCCAAAAAACCAAAACATAAAATAGAACCAATATTGTAACAAATTCAACAAAGACTTTAAAAGTAGTCCACGTCAAAAATTAGTAAATAAAACTTCTGGACCATTGATTTTTAAATAAATAAATATGTAGTAATGCATATGTCTTAATAAGCTTTTCTGTACTATGTTAAGATTAAAATGATGACATGTGCTTAACGTATTGAAATTCCAAACTTAGTTTCCAAAAAATTAAGTAAACAAACACTGAGGAAGGCATGACTCCCCCATCAGTGTCAATATTTATAAAATAGGAGTCATAGTTTTCACATGATCATTAACAGCTGATGCTTTCATTGGCTGGAAAAGCGTGTGAAAATCACACCCACCTTAAACTCAGGGAAACAAACCCAATGGTGAGGTAACCACCTGAGCACCTACAAATAATGTGAAATGATTATCTAGCTGGTGTGTTGGGGGATAAAGCTTTTTACTTACTACCATTCTGTCTGCTGCTTTTTAAAGCAACAATAGCACCATCAACAGCAAAACTAACACTGTTCTCTAGAATATGTTCAGGAATACACTAACACTTTCAATATGGACTTTTAGTCTTTCTGTTTTTAACTAATTTCATTTAGAGGACTCCTTTGCAGTATCTGATATGTATTTACTCCCCATTTCACGTCTTTAAAATGTCATATTACTATCTGATAATAATTATAACATAGTAGTAATCAGAGACCATTTGTTGTTGTTTGGTCATTGAGTCATGTCCAACTCTTTTGTGATGTACTAAACCGTAGCCCACTAGACTCCTCTGTCTATGGGATTTCCCAGGCAAGAACACTGGAGTGGGTTGCCATCTCCTTCTCCAGGGAATCTTTCCAGCCCAGGGACCAAGCCTGGGTCTCCTATGTTGGCAGGCAGATTTTTTGCCCCTGAGCAACCTGGGAAGCCCAGTTAGGGACCATGTCTACCTACAATTCCTATCTGCTACTATAGTCCAAAAGCACTAACTCCAGAATGTATTTGCTGTCTGACTTCGGAAAACTTCACATGATGAAGTCAACAAGCTGATAAGAAGAGATTATTGTGAAACATTTTTGAGTGTTGCTCAGTGCCAAAACATTTTTTCAATGTCAAAATAGAGACAGAGTTCACTGGAAAATTTGGAGCTGAAAGAAAGCATGCCTAAAGCAAGGCCCTCAAGCAAACACTGCTAGCTAGCTCTCGCCCCCACAGTGACTGGCGGTAGATGTCTGCTGCTGGGCAAATTATCCTCATTTCCAGTTTGCAGATGCAGAAAGTGAGACATGTTTCCAGTAGGGACTCAGTGTCAGGCCCTGAACCAACTGAAACAGCAGTACTCAGTGAAGGGTTCTGAAGGATGTTGGTTAACTTGTTGAGACCCTGTGTCTTGCTTGAAGGGATAGAGATCCATTGGAAAGGTGTTATTTTGCATTTCTGCACAATGTATTTATCTCACTAAAACCAATGGGAAAAACAGTATCTTAATGTCATAAAACTCACACTACTGTCCTGAACAATACATTACTTTACTAGATGTTTATTTGAGCTTCCAAATGGTTGAGCAACTGGGTGCCTGCTCTTTCCAACCTCAGCTTAATACAGGAAAAATAGCATAAACAGGATATCAGGGATATTCAAGAGCTGAAGATTTAGCTCACTAAATTATAGCTATTATTGGATACCAAATTCACATGTTATGTGGGATTATTTCTAGACTGCTGATGCTGCTAAGTCACTTCAGTCATGTCTGACTCTGTGACCCCTTAGACGGCAGCACCCCAGGCTCCCCCATCCCTGGGATTCTCCAGGCAAGAACACTGGAGTGGGTTGCCATTTCCTTCTCCACTGCGTGAAAGTGAAAAGTGAAAGTGAAGTCTATTCTGTTACATTCACTAAAATCTAGAAATTCGTGAGACAGTACCAGTTCTAGCTTTATCTTATGTGCAGACAAGTTCTCTCATTCTTTTTTAGACTTTTCCTGATTCTGTGTTATTTTCAAGATGAACGTTGGAGTCATTTTTATCAATTCCTAACAAGCTTTTTGAGATCTTTATTGTTATTATAGAGAATAGATCTAATTAAGAAAGATTGAGTTCTTTATAGTTTTGAATTTTTCTTTCCATTAATAGGTATATCACTCTATTTATTCAAATGTTTTTTGTGTTATTTAATAAGGACTTATAGTTTGATTCATACAGGTCTTTTTCATTTCTTGATACTGAATATTCTGAGCTAAGTCTTGAAGGATGAACAAGAATAGCCATACAGAAGGAGAAAAATTGTCTAGTAGGGTCTCTTTAGGTGCCAGAAGTCATAGTTATGCTTGGAACATTTCTAGTTCTAGAAATAATGTTCTTCAGTCAATCCACATAAGATACAAGCAGTAAATTGAACTGGAAAAATGTGTTCTTTCCTGCAAAGAAGTGGAGTGGGGCAGGTGGCCAGTATAAGAAATATTTATGCAGCTGTAGCCTGAGCTCATCCAAGAAACTTTTGGGGACTGGCAATAACATACATGCGCAGCTTCTTCTGAACCTATTCACTCCTACAAGAAAATCCAAAGCCACTCTGTGTGTGTGAGCCAAGGAGTCTGAATATGGATTGATGTGTGTTTGTGGGTGTTTTGAGCAGAGCGAGAACTAGGCAATTTTGTGAAGTGGTTCCAGTTTTCCTACATTTGCCATTTGATCTCATATTCAGCCCATCTTACCTCAACTTCAGAAGCATGGCCTTGGAATACCAGTGCTAGGGTTTAATTTCCTGCCCAGGTATTTACATTCTGTGCCCTGTTCAAGCTAACACTAAGCAGAGCCCTCTCCCTCAAATACCTAGTCATGAATAGCTGGCCTTAGTTAATCTGTGCTTAGCCAAGTGGTGAAATGAACCGCAATGTGCTCCTCTCCTACAGACTGCATCTCAAGGTGTTTTTATCCAGAGTAGTCCTTCAGGGCTTAGAATTTTAGAGATTTATGGTCCCCCATCCTGTGCCACTTTATTTCTACTCTCTATACCCCAAAGGGATATATGATTGTATCCCCCCTTCTCTAAGCCCTCAACAATATCATGTATATTTGAGTAAGGGGATCCATTTAATTCTTAGGGCATAAGTTGAACCTATATGCCAACCTACAACCTAACTGTTGAAAAGAATAATAATCAGGCCATTGCTTTCTTCTGTTCTACAACCTGATTGATCTTATATCTCGTATGAGACAGCCAGGAACACTGATGTTAATATCATCCAGCATTGCCTTCATGTTACACTTCTTCAACTCTAAAAATCCTGGTGATTCCATTAATAAAACGGTTCCTTCTACTATTCAACTATAGCTTTACAGGGATTTAGGAAGAATTCTAAAAATGGTAGTTAGAGTACAAAAATTAAAAAAGAGACTTGCTAACTTATTAGACAAAAAACAAACAAAAATGTTCTAAAATCAAATTGTGGTAATAGTTGCACAAATCTATGAGTATACTAGAAACCACTGAATTGAGCATTTTAAGTGGGTGAAATGTATGTGAATTATATCTCAATAAAGCTATTTTTAAAAAGTCAAAGAAATCCAGATACCTTACAGCCTAAAACAAAAAACAAACAAGAAAATCAACCATAATTATCAGTTTAATTTGATAGCGTAACTAACTGCAATGAGTAATAATATTTAAGGCAGCTTGAGTGGCTTCTTCAGAGAGGGCAGTTTATATAAAGTCTCAATGTTCATCCCATGGACAGAGGAGCCTGGTAGACTGCAGTCCATGGGGTCGCTAAGAGTCGGAAACGACTGAGTGACTTCACTTTGACTTTTCACTTTCCTGCACTGGAGAAGGCAATGGCAACCCACTCCAGTGTTCTTGCCTGGAAAATCCCAGGGATGGGGGAGCTTGGCGGGCTGCCGCCTGTGGGGTGGCACAGAGTTGGACACGGCCGAAGTGACTTAGCAGCAGCAGCAGCAATGTTCATAGTAAGCTTATGAAGAAGGAAACGTTATTACTATCCTTATTTCACGCTTGGGAATTTGATGCTTAAAGAGGTTACATGGTTTGTTAAAGCAATGCATTTAGTAGGGAATGGAGTTGGGATTGGAGCCTAGTCATCTGACTTTAGAGCTCAATCTCTGAACACCGAGCTAATCCAAGCACTCAGGACTGAAGTGGTTCTGACTGCCCTTTGCTGTAAACTTCAATTACCCCAGATATTAGTATCAGTCTCTGCAAGACCTAGGCAACTTCTTTCATCTAACTGGTTCTAGTTGTAGCTTGTAATTTTATGCAATAGGATCTATAAAACAGTTGTTTACACACAATAGCTTCTCAATAATCTTTACTTAATATACATATCTGAAAAAAAAGTGTCAGATTTTGCAACTAGAATTACATTTTTAAATAATTCAAGGCTGGAGTAGCTTACAGCAGAAAGGGATCCCTATGCCTCTTATACAGAGAAAATTAAAATGGTGAATATTTTCCATATTTGTAAACTCATATTTAAGACTGCATTTCTTTCAAGCAAGGTATCTGAAAAATGTGATGGTGTTAAAATTTCTTTCCAATTTTAGAAATTCCAGTATCATTATCATTGACCATCACACCAGCTCAGGGGAAAGGAGGAGAAAGCAGAACCTTCTGTTTCCCTATAAGTAAACTCAGCCTTAGAGATAAATAAAAATAGACTTAGATGATTTAATGTGAGCTTGTAAGAACAACACAAACAAGAACATCTTTCATTACTACTGAAAGTTCAATTTATGAAATTAGGAGACAAAACCAAGCCTTGGTCTCTTGCCAAAACCTTGTACTAAAGAGTAAGAGACCCAGGCACATGTGAAAATTTTGTCATGGAGACATTCTTAAGATGAAGATTTGAGATTACTTCTTCTCCTTCACTTTCAACAGGGCTCATGGGTGCATGAAGTTTCCTTCTGCCATTCTTCATCCCTCCCCTCCAAGTCCTCAGTCATTAGCAGCCCATGGAACCTTCACAAGAGAGTTATTATGATGTTTTGAAGACTAGGTTCTTTAATCTAGTAATCAATGTTGTTATTGTTCAATCGCTCAGTCGTATCTGACTCTTTGTGACCCCATGGACTGCAGCATGCCAAACTTCCCTGTCCTTCACTATATCCCAGAGTTTGCTCAAATAATCAATGTAAATAACAAAATAGTTAGTTAGGTCAAATAATAATTGCAACCTTCTGCTCATCTATTGGTTGGGAAGTTTATAACAGAATTTCTTTTTTTTTTTTTCTATTAAACATTTTTTTTTTATTAGTTTTGCCAAACAATGACATGATATCACCATGGGTTCACATATGCTCCCCCTCCATAACCCCCTCCCGCCTCCCTCCCCCCAGGAAATCTCGTTGCACCAGTCCCAAGCATCAATCTTGGGCCGGCTATTGCTTAGACATATGATAATTAACATGTTTCAATGCCATTCTCCCATATCATCCCACCCTTTCCCTCATCCACAGAGTCCACGAGTCTGTTCTATACATCTGCATTCCTTTTGCTGTCTCGTATGCTGGGTTCTCGTTACCGTCTTTCTAAATTCCATATATATGCGTTAATATACTGTATTGTTGTTTTTGCTTCTGGCTTACTTCACTCTGGATAAGGGGCTCCAGTTTCGTCCATCTGAGTAGAACTGCTTCAAATGAACTTTTCCTTAATGCTGAGTAATATTCCATTGTGTATATGTACCACAGCTTTCTTATCCATTCATCAGTTGATGGGCATCTAGGTTGGTTCCATGTCCTGGCTATTGTAAACAATGCAGCGATGAACATTGGGGTACACGTGTCTCTTTCAATTCTGGTTTCCTCGGTATATATGCCCAACAGTGGGATTGCTGGGTCATATGGCAGGACTATTTGCAGTTTTTTAAGGAACCTCCACACTGTTTTCCATAGAGGCTGTACTAGTTTGCAATCCCACCAACAGTGTAAGAGAGTTCCCTTTTCTCCACATCCTCTCCAGCATTTATTACTTGTGGATTTTTGGATTGCAGCCATTCTGAGTGGTGTAAAGTGATATCTCATTGTGGTTTTGATTTGCATTTCTCTGATAATGAGTGATGTTGAGCATCTTTTCATGTGTTTGTTAGCCATTTTTATGTCTTCTTTGGAAAAACGTCTGTTCAATTCTTTGGCCCACTTTTTGATTGGGTTGTTTATTTTCCTAGAATGGAGCTGCAGGAGTTGCTTGTATATTTTTGAGATTAATTGTTTGTCCGTTGCTTCATTGGCTATTATTTTCTCCCATTCTGAAGGCTGTCTTTTCACCTTGCTTATAGTTTCCTTTGCAGTGCAGAAGCTTTTAATTTTAATTAGATCCCATTTGTTTATTCTTGTGTTTATTTCCAATATTCTGGGAGGCTGGTCATGTAGGATCCTGCTTTGGTTGATGTCAGAGAGTGTTTTCCCAATGTTATCCTCTAGGAGTTTTATAGTTTCTGCTCTTATGCTTAGATCTTTGATCCATTTTGAATTTATCTTTGTGTATGGTGTTAGAAAGTGTTCTAGTTTCATTCTTTTACAAGTGGCTGTCCAGTTTTCCCAGCACCACTTGTATAACAGAATTTCTTGATGTATCAGGTTGATTTCTCAGTATCCTTTTTTTTTTTAATTTTTTTTATTTATTATTTTTTTTAATTGTTTTTGCCATACATTGTCATGATATCACCATGGGTTTACATATGCTTCCCCTCCGGAACCCCCCTCCCTCTTCCCTCCCCCCCTGGGAAATCTCGCTGCACCAGCCCAGAGCATCAGTCCTGGGCTGACGATTGACTAGACATATGAAAATTAACATGCTTCAATGCCCTTCTCCCATATCATCCCACCCTTACACTCATCCACAAAGTCCACGAGTCTATTCTATACATCTGATTTCCTTTTGCTGTCTCGTATGTTGGGTTCTTGTTACCGTCTTTCTAAATTCCATATATATGCGTTAATATACTATATTGTTGTTTTTGCTTCTGGCTTACTTCACTCTGGATAATGGGCTCCAGTTTCGTCCATCTGAGTAGAATTGCTTCAAATGAATTTTTTTTTAATGCTGAGTAATATTCCATTGTGTATATGTACCACAGCTTTCTTATCCATTCGTCAGTTGATGGGCATCTAGGTTGCTTCCATGTCCTGGCTATTGTAAACAATGCAGCGATGAACATTGGGGTACACGGGTAGTATCCTTTATAGTTTAAATTAGTAGTCTTTAGTTACTAGTCTAATTAAAGCACAGAACAAGCCTTTGAAGTGTATATGGGGTAAAAAGAGATGGATTATATAGAATATTCAGTTTTTACAATTGCAATCTAGTAGACAGGATAACATAAACATGCACATAACTTTAAGGCAAGGCCTATGAGGGGGAAAAGTCGGTTAAGATGTTTGTTGAGTGTATACCATGAGTCCATCCCTCTGTTAGGGTGCTGTTAAGTGAAACCATAGGGGTTCCAAATAAATGCTAAGCCACAGAGATCCTGTTGGATGATCAGAAAATGACTTTGTAGAGAATATGGAATAAATAAGTCTTTAGCTTCAAAGAATGCACTGTTTGGAAAAATCCCATTTTTGTCAAATCTTTTTTTGAAAAAAAATAGCAAGGAGTCTAGTTTGGTCAAAGATGGGGGTATCTGTACAACATTGGCTGGAGATAAAGGAAACCATAAGAGTATATACATTGTATAGAGGTCACAGATGCCAGTGTAAAACTTTGGCCTCAGTTTAATATTTATAGAGAATGAGGAAATCAATTACATTTTTCAGCTGAACTTTTGGAAGAAGAAGAAGCAGGGTATAGTTTAGCAAGGAGCAAAGAGCACTTGAGATAACAGGAAAAAATTTAAAATCCTCAGACCCCCCAAAAAAAAAAAATGGGGCAAGGACAAGTCAGAGGAACACCATTATAAGTCAGAGGTAGAGGCCAAAGATTTTTCTAGAGAGGTGGATATATGAAAAGAGGAACAGACACATATGATGATCACAAGTTTCCAAGCCTGGTTGAGCAGAAGAAGAATAAATTAACAGAAACACTGTGATGCAGAGAAGATGACTTAGGGTGAAGGATGGCGTGATGTTTTCAGTTGCAGTTTCGTTGAGTTTCAGGTACCAACAACTGGACACATGAGTCTATAGTGAGGTAGAGAAGTCAAGGCTAGAAATACCAGCTTAGGAATCAGGCACCTAAAACTGATCATTGGAACCAAGAGTAAAGGCCACCACAAGACAGAGCAGGGAAAGAGGGCAGAACTGGAGTATAATGTGGAGAAAATACTACACTTTCTCGAAAGAGGACTGTGACGCCCTGAAGATGGCAAAGAGTGAGAAGAAGGCAAGAAGAGGATCAAAATGCCACGACTTCCCTGAGATCCAACGGAGGAGACTCTACACTTCCAACACAGAGGCTGTAAGTTTGATCCCAACCAGGGAACTAAGATCTCACATGCTACACAGCATGGCCGAAACATACAGACAAAACCCCCTAAACCACTGGAGAGCTAGGCATGGAAGCTGAGGTTTAAGGAAGAAAGCCAACATGGCAAAGACTGCCATGGTGATGAGGTGACAGTCTCTCAGATTTTTATAGCAAAAGTCCACCCCCAGGCCAAGTTACCTCCATTTTTAAGAAACAAGATGAAGTCTCTTATCTAAAATGCTCTCACTCTTTTATTTTAGCTCTTAAAACGTAATAATATTAATTTATCTATTTCCAGTTCCTGGAAATGAGTCCCTGATAAAATCTAATTACAATGTTCAAATATTGAACCAAATTTTCTGGAACTTTTACTCAGTAAAGGCCTATCATTCATAAATCCTCCAAATGCCAAGAACAGAGAGTATGGCGTATAAGAGAAAAGTGAGAGAGCAGCCTTAGTTTGCAACTTGTCTCTTTTTCTGTTAGTATAATTTTCTAAAAGTTGGTTCAGTTGAACCAATGGATTTGGTCTTGTTATTGGCTGAACTCTCAAAATTTATGTTAAATTCCTAAGCCCCAGTAGCTCAGAATGTGACTTTATTTGGAAATAGGGTTGTTGTAGCTATAATAAGTTAAGGTGAGATCATGATGGAGTAGGGTGGGCGCCTAATGCAATACGGCTGGAGTCCTTACGAAAAGGGTGCACGCATGCTCATTCGCACAGTTGTGTCCGACTCTTTGCAACCCCATGGACTGTAGCCCACCAGGCTCCTCTGTCCATGGAATTTTCCAGGCCAGAGTACTGGGGTGGGTTGCCATTTCCTCCTCCAAGGGATCTTCCTGACCCAGGATTGAACCCAAGTCTCCTGCGTCTCCCATACTGGCAAGTGGATTCTTTACACTGAGTCACCTAGGAAGCCCATAAAAGGGGAGATCTGAACAAAAATACACACAGGAAGAATATCACATAATGATAAAGGCAGAGATTGGGGTGATACAGCCAAACACAGGGAATGACAGAAATTGCCAGCAGACCTTCAGAAGTTAGGAAAGAAGCTAGAGATAGATTCTCTTTCACAGCCCTCAAGAAGAACCAACCCTCCCACCACGCTGATCTCAGACTTACAAGGTATAGAACTATGAGGCAATAAATTTTTGCTGCTTAAGCCACCTCATTTGTGGTACTTTGTTATTGCCATCCTAGTAAATTAATATAGGTTCATAAGCAAATAGGCCAACAAAGTATTTCTCCAGGGGATATACATTGAAATCTCACATACCGCAGAGAACAGAGTGACTTTAGTTCACAGTGGAAAAAAATGTGTTTACCTAAGCAATTTGAAACTGCTTCATTTCACAAATCTACTTCATTTTCCAAATCTGCCTTATTTCCCAGGGGCAACAGTTCTTTGACTAGAGTTTGCATTGAGAGGGAACAGCTAGTTTTGGAGAATAAATTTCTTTCACTAGTCCCACTATTTGGGGCTGCAGACGCTTCTCAACCAGCCTAATAATAGAACTGGCCTGTTAACAATGATTGGCCTTTGCATAGTTGAACCATCAGAGGTGTTATAAAATGTTATAAAAATAAAGTCAGATGAAGTTTCCTGTTAACAAGTAAATGCTCTGAATAGATGTTTTTAACCAAGGAAGTGATTATGATTTCTGGAAATGTACTGTTCATGCTGACTTTTGATATTCAGTGTTATTGGGAAAAAAACACCAATGCTGTTTTATAAAGTAGCCCTTTAAAAAGTAACATGTATACCCATGGCAGATTCATGTCAATGTATGGCAAAACCAACACGATAATGTAAAGAAAATTAAAATAAATAAATTAAATTTTAAAAAAATAAAAAATAAAAAGTAACTTTAGACTTTCTATTTACAAGACGTTTAACAGTTGTTTGTGGCCAGAGCTTTCTTCCCAGAAAAAACAAGCTAGATTCTGGCTGACATCCATTGAATTTAAAATATGATTTTATAAAAATGATATAAACACATCACTGGCCAAAAATTCTAAAATCTAATTTAGGCTCCTCTTCTCTCAAACTAAACAAAGCCAGGACTTTCAATGATTATCATCTGTAGAATCTGTATGTGTGTATGCAATTACTGTAAATCACCCATGAAATAAAACTGTCAAAATAAATCTGTCTGAACTCAAGAGGATATGGGGCCTCAGTGGTGACACCATGATGATTCTGCTCCTCTTTCCAGCTTGCCTGCAGATTCATTTATCTCCTTTCCCTCATTTGTTCCAAGTCTCTGTCCAGTGTGTTTTGGAGGTGAAGATAAAATCAGTAGCCTTCCACTGGCAGTTGTTTAAAACTGGGATGATGTTTTTTTAAACAAGGAATGACTGTCCATTTAGGCAATTGTTCAAGTCGGTAAAAAGGTAGAGGAAGAACTGTGTGGCCACAGTGATGACTGAGCACTGGGTGAAGCAACCAGTCATCCATCACAGTGCCAAGCTGAGGATGATAATCCATTCCTGACTGCTTCCGCATTTGGGAACACAGGGAAGGGAGGGATGATGAAGAACTGTATACCCTTCTCTTTCTAAAAGAGACAGCTGCTCCTCAGCTGATTTCTGCCATGAAATGGTTTAGTGTGGACAGTATTTTCCAAGATAAGCAAAAAAAGTAGATTTTTTAAAAAATTAATTTATTTTTTATTGAAGGATGATTTCTTTACACAATTTTCCGGTTTTCTGTCAAACCTCAACATGAATCAGCCATAGGTATACATAGATCCCCTTTCTTTTGAACTTCCCTCCCATCTCCCTCCCTATCCCACCCATCTAGGTTGATACAGAGTCCCCCCTTTTTTAATTAATTAATTAATTTTAATTGGAGGCTAATTACTTTACAATATTGTGTTTTTTGCCATACATTGACATGAATCAGCCATGAGTGTACGTGTTCCCCATCTTGAACCCCCCTCCCTCCTCCCTCCCCATCCCATTCCTCAGGGTCATCCTGTTTGAGTTTCCTGAGCCATACAGCAAATTCCCATTGGCTATCTATTTTACATATGGTAATGTAAGTTTCCACATTACTCTTTCCATACATCTCACCCTCTTCTCCCCTCTCCCCATGTCCACAAGTCTATTCTCTATGTCTGTATCTCCACTGTTGCCCTGTAAATAAATCCTTCAGTACCACTTTTCTAGATTCCATATATATGCATTAGGATTACGGTATTTATCTTTCTCTAAGAAAGGTAGATTTTTCTGTGTCAAAACTTCTGATTTTTAAATGTTGAAAGCTGTTTTAGCTTTCTTTTGCTGCCGAAACAAATTACCACAAATAGTGCTTCCTTGATGGCTCAGTGATAAAGAATCCACCTGCCACTGCAGGAGATGTGGATCCCATCCCCGGATCAGGAACATCTGCTGGTGAGGAAATGGTGATACACTCCAGTATTCCTGTCTGGGTAATCCCATGGACAGAGGAGCTTGATGGGCTACAGTCCATGGGGTCATAGAAGAGGTGGACATACATGACTTAGCTATTAAACAACAACAACAAATGGGGTAACAATATGAATCTATGATCTTCCAGTCCTGGAGATTAGAAGTGTACAGTTTGTTTCAGTGGGTTGATATCAGGGTGTTGGCAGGGCTGTGCTCCCCCGAGAAGTTCTAGAGGAAAATCCATTTCCTCACTTTTTCTAGTGTTGAGAGGCTGCCTGCTTTCCTTGCCTTGTGGCCTCTCCCTCGACCTTCACAGCCCCAATGTTCATCACTGCACTGTTTACAATAGCCAGGACATGGAAGCAACCTAGACGTCCATCAGCAGATGAATGGATACGGAAGCTGTGGTACATATACACAATGGAATATTACTCAGCCATTAAAAAGAATACATTCGAATCAGTTCTAATGAGGCGGATGAAACTGGAGCCTATTATAAAGAGTGAAGTAAGCCAGAAGCAAAAACAACAATACAGTATACTCATACATATATATGGAATTTAGAAAGATGGTAATGATAACCCTGTATGCGAGACAGCAAAAGAGACGCAGATGTATAGAACAGTCTTTTGGACTCCAAGGGAGAGGACAAGGGTGGGATGATATGGGAGAATGGCATTGAAACATGTAAATTATCATATGTGAAATGAATAGCCAGCCCAGGTTTGATGCATGAGACAGGGTGCTCAGGGCTGGTGCACCGGGATGACCCAGAGGGATGGAATTGAGAGGGAGGTGGAAGGGGGTTCTGGAAGGGGAACACATGTATACCCATGGCGGATTCATGTCAATGTATGGCAAAACCAATACCATAATGTAAAGAAAACAGTCTCTCTTGAATTTGTTACCATAAAAAACAAATACATAAATAAAATTAAAACAAAACAAAGCCAGCAGTATAGCATCTTTTAATATTCTTCTGACTCTGGTCCTCTGCTCCCTTCATCACAACTCCTTTTGTGACTCTGGCTCTTCTGCCTCCCTCTTCCCCTGGTATAGACCATTGTTTTGCATCTATTTGTGTAATCCAGCATAACCCCCTCTTCTCAAGATCCTTAATTTAATCACATCTATAAAGGCCCTCTTGCCTTGAAAGATAACATATTCACAGGTTCTGGAGATTAGGACATGAGCATCTTAAGTTCAGTTCAGCTCAGTTTAATCGCTCAGTCATGTCTGACTCTTTGCGACCCCATGGACTTCAGCATGCCAGGCTTCCCTATCCATCACAAACTCCTGGAGGGTACTCAAATCCATGTCTATTGAGTTGGTGATGCCATCCAACCATCTCATCCTCCGTTGTCCCGTTCTCCTGCCTTTAATCTTTCCCAGCACCAAGGTCTTTTCCAGTGAGTCAGCTCTTTTCATCAGGTGGCCAAAATATTGGAGTTTCAGCTTCAGCATCAGTCCTTCCAATAAATACTCAGGACTGGTTTCCTTTAGGATGGACTGGTTGGATCTTCTTACAGTCCAAGGGACTCTCAAGAGTCTTCTCTAATGCCACAGTTGAAAAGCATCAATTCTTCAGCATTCAGCTTTCTTTGTGGTCCTACTCTCACATCCATACATGACTACTGGAAAAACCATAGGACAGACCTTTGTTGGCAAAGTAACGTCTCTGCTTTTCAATATGCTGTCTAGGTTGGTCATAACTGTTCTTCCAAGGAGCAAGCGTCTTTTGATTTCATGGCTGCAATCACCATCTGCAGTGATTTTGGAGCCCCCCAAAAATAAGTATCTTAGTGTTTCCATTGTTTCCCCATCTATTTGCCATGAAGTGATGGGACCAGATGCCATGATCTTAGTTTTCTGAATGTTGAATTTTGAGCCAACTTTTTCACTCTCCTCTTTCACTTTTATCAAGAAGTTCTTTAGTTCTTCTTCACTTTCTGCCATAAGGGTGATGTCATCTGCATATCTGCGGTTATTGATATTTCTCTCAGCAATCTTGATTCTAGCTTGTGCTTCTTCCAGCCCAACGTTTCTCATGATGTACTCTGCATATAAGTTAAATAAGCAGGGTGACAATATATAGCTTTGACGTACTCCTTTTCCTATTTGGAACCAGTCTGTTGTTCCATGTCCAGCTCTAACTGTTGCTTCTTGACCTATAGACAGGTTTCTCAGGAAGCAGGTCAGGTGGTCTGGTATCTTAATGGGGGTTTTAATTCTGTCCACTCCAGAAACTGGTTAACTTTTTAATATGAAGACTTAAATAAAACTGATCTGTGGTCACTCTTGTGATTTCTGGTTAAACTCTGGCTATACCATCTCTGAGAATGAATGTTGGTCCTTTAGAGATGTGTGTGTGCATGCCAAGTCCCTTCAGCTGTTTCCTGGTTATCTGAAGGAAGGGAAGTGTCTGCAGCTCCCAATAACAGGAATTTCTCAAAGAGAATCTGAACATGATGTCTCCACATCCATGCTGGGTTGCTTTGCATGATGGAGAATTCCACATGCCACATTGGACTGTCCAGCTGGAGCACCTGAAAGTGAAGCTGAAGGTCTCTCAGTCGTGTCTGACTCTTTGTGACCCTGTAGACTGTATAGTCCATGGAATTCTCCAGGCCAGAATACTGGAGTAGGTAGCCTGTCCCTTCTCCAGGGGAATCTTCCCAACCCAGGGATCAACCCCAGGTCTCCCACATTTTCAGGCAGATTCTTTACAATCAGGGAAATCCAAGAATACTGGAGTGGGTAGCCTATCCCTTCTCTAGTGGATCTTCCTGACCCAAGAACTGAACTGGGGTCTCCTGCATTGCAGGTGGATTCTTTACCAATTGAGCTACCAGGGAAGCCCAGGGCACTTTGGTGATTTATTTTAGATGGTGTGACTTGGGGGAAATGAACAGTGAGGAAAGGGCAACCACTGTGGTGAAGAGTGGGGTTTGCCAATGGTGATTTGCATCAGGTTATATGAGATGCAAAGAGATTATACTAGATAGGTGCGGATAAGGCAACAGGATGAAAATTTGGGGAGGGTCCATCTAGAAACTTTTGTCAGGGCTTAACCTTGTTGGTTGTTTTGCCCTTGGACAAATAACTAAATGATTCCTTTCCTGGCCCAGTGCTCTTAGTGATCTCAACAGTTTGGACAAGACTGACTGATACATCACACAGCTTTGTGGGCTGGGGCTGTAGCAAACGCATGGGTTGAGAAGAAAAGAAATCAGCCTGTCTTGTCTGCTGTTCCCATGGAAAAGAGTGGCCCCCTCCTTCAAAGGGCACTCTGACAGCAAGTTCGACAGAGCTCCCAGCTGCAAAATGAGTCATGTCAGCTGCCAGAATTTAAGAGAGTGGGGAAGAGCAATTCCTGGGTGTAGACAGTTGAGGAAAGATATAGGAAGTAGAGCCTGTTCCTGAACATGCCAGAGGAAGGTGTCTCAGTGCAGAGAAGCAGGCAGGCCAAGGAGGTGGAGGGGTGAAATTGACACAGATCACAGTCATTATAAGGTTCTGCACGCCTGCTGGCATCATTCTCCACTCATTGGACCACTGTCTGTGCCTTTGGCCAACAGTTTGAAAGTTTTACATACTGATTTTCTGACAATATTTCTGTAGAATTTAGGGGACATCAAAGCGAATACTAGTTCACATCACTATATCCCATTCCAGATACCAGCAGGGAAAAAATCAGCAGAAAAAAAATTTTGTTCACATCTAACAGGTCTAAGTGGCTTTACGTGACCTCTTTCAGGTCATGTTTCCTCTTAGTGACTGAACTTCAGAGTTGCCCCTACTTTTTCCTAGGGGGGAGCACTGATACAACCCAGCAGAATGAACGTGACATTAATTGCCCTCATAACAGCAATCGGAGACATTGGTTTGCTGGAAAGCTGAAAAGCTCCCTTGGTGACTTGTATGAATCTGAACAAAAACAGAATTGGCACAGCCACTATTTTTTCCTCATGATTTATGATCTATCAAGGTCAGTGCTGAAGGACGGCAGGTAGGCTGAATGGGAACTATGACTGGTTAGAGTTTTCTTATCTGCTGGAAGAGACTAATTTCTAGCTCAGTCCTGCAAATGTTAGACTTTTTACTGAGAATATGTGAATAGACACTGCTAACCCAATGTGAACAAAGACACTGTCTCATTCATTGCTGTAACCCTAGCATCTCAGTAGGGACACCCAGCTTGTCTTCAAAAAAAGGATAATATGGATAATATAGAGTTGACTTTGGGCACGTAGCATCTGAGTCACCTCAGGCAAATTACTCAACTTGTTAAACAAGAGAATAATGTACAAGAACCTCATAAGAACTAAGTGAAGTAATGGATGTGAAGGTACTTCTGAAGTGAAGGTATGCTGTGATTCTGAAGTGTCTCATAAATGTATTGGTTGTTATTTGTGCAAATTGAATTAGATTTTATTTTTTTTCTGTGTACTTTCATAGAACACACTAATAATCTTACTAATTATCTGGTCTAAGTACTTTCTATATGATTATACAATAATATTTATTTAAGGGCATCTCAGCTAAGTTGCCTGGGGTCCAGATACTATTAGGCTTTAAGAAATTGTTTTTGAACACTTTTCTTGGAGGGAAAAAAAAATCCCCCAAACAAGAACAAGCTAAAACATTCACGCTAAGTAGAGTAAGCCACACAAAGCAGGAAACGCTCATAAATTTTCTCTGTTGGAGTCTCAGTCAGAGGATGAGCACTTAGGGCCCCATGATACACTGGTAATTTCATGGAAGAGTTGATCTCATTAAAGACATTTTCAGAAAACATCTTACCAAACAGAGATAACTGGCTTGAAGAAAACATGTTGAGGAGATACTTTGGAGGGAGAAGCATATATGGTCATTGACAAAATATTTCCCACGCACAGACACTGATTTAGGGATTGCTAAAAACAATTGGAACACTTTGTTTTACCTTATTATGAATTGGAACATTGGAATTGTAGCAAACTCCATCAGCTGTTTATGGAGCTGGTGAACCATGGGCTGCCTGAGTCATGGACTCTCTCTGAGTGTGGCAGAACTTAAGGCCATTGTTTCTGAACTCAATTTTGGCTTCTTTGTCAATTTTTCACAATAAGTTCATATTCTCTTCAGGTCACACATCTTTACCTGTTATTACATTGGTCATTTGATTTATTCAACTGAACAACTTGTGTTTGCTCATCCTATTCTGTTGGACCTCAGGAGGGAGTTAGCTTTGTATCTTCCCGCAAACAAATAAGCCTCTTTGTTAACAGGTTGATATTCACAGGACCCCTAAACTGCCTGAAGCCCAGTTTGCTGCTGGGAGAGGTGAAGCCTATCTTCCACCTTCCTTATGGGGCCTCAGACTTGTGGGGACAGAAGTTATTGCTATGGATCTGTCCCCAGCATTAGAGGAAACTTAGGGTGAACTAAGAAAGAGCATGAATTTTAGAGTCTAGAAAAATGATCTCAAGTTCCAGTTCAGCATTTTCTCCTGGGTAAACATTGTGGCATTAACATTTGTCTTGATTGTAATAGACCCTTGAAATACTCAAGGGATAATCTTGAGACATAGCAGGTTTAAATGCAAAAAGACTACTGGGGCACTTCTGAAAAGCTACATAGATAGGGAAGAGATGTGAGAAAAGCAAACTCAAAAGGATACAGAGATGCTTGCCAATAGCCCTGTCTCACTCATTGGCTGATCATTTGCTCCATGACCTCAGCCTCCAAGGGGGCATCAGCTTCACGTGAGTGCTTTAGAGAAATGCCAAGTCCTAAACTTTTGGAGCTATTAGAAATAGCTAGAACTTCTAATGTTAAATCTTCAAATGATAAGAGTCTGCTGTAATACCTACTTCTTGTTTCATGTTTCTTGTAAACGTGAAAAAACGTAATATAGGTAGATGAGTTGAAACATGGTATGATCAATAAATATAGACTCTTTTCTTCCAAAATAACGTTTGTTAGATGAATGAATTTGGTAAGAGATCTACTTCTCTTCAAGTAGAACTACTAAATGTACGTGACGCTTGGATCTTTTTTCCTAGAATTCTCCAGGCTCATCACCCTTTGGAAAATATTGTCTGAGTCAATTACTTGGCTCTATGGCCACATAAGGAGGAAATTATGTCAATGTGACCCATTCACTCTTCCTCCCTTCTCCCTCTTCTTCATTCCTTTCTGAGGTAGAATTTGTCCTCATCCACAAAAAGATCTTCATGACCCAGATAATCATGATGGTGTGATCACTCACCTAGAGCCAGACATCCTGGAATGTGAAGTTGAGTGGGCCTTAGGAAGTATCACTATGAACAAACCTAGAGGAGGTGATGGAATTCCAGTTGAGCTATTTCAAATCGTAAAAGATGATGCTGTGAAAGTGCTGCACTCAATGTGTCAGCAAATTTGGAAAACTCAGCAGTGGCCACAAGCCTGGAAAAGGTCAGTTTTCATTTCAATCCCTAAGACAATTAAAGTGAAGTCCTTTAGTCACATCGAACTCTTTGCAACCCCATGGACTGTAGCCTGCCAGGCTCCTCCATCCATGGGATTTTTCAGTCAAGAGTACTGGAGTGGGTTGCCATTTCCAACTCCAGGGGATCTTCCCCACCCAGGGGTTGAACCTGGGTCTTCCACATTGTAGGCAGACACTTTTACTGTCTGAGCCACCAGGGAAGTTTTTATCCCTAGGAAAAGCAATGCCAAAGAATGCTCAAACTACTGCACAATTGCACTCATCTCACACACTAGTAAAGTGATGCTCAAAATTCTCCAAGCCAGGCTTCAGCAACATGGGAACCATGAACTTCCAGATGTTCAAGCTGGTTTTAGAAAAGGCAGAGGAACCAGAGATCAAATTGCCAACATCCGTTGGATCATAGAAAAAGCAATAGAGTTCCAGAAAAACATTTTGGCTTTATTGACTATGCCAAAGTCTTTGACTCTGTGGATCACCACAAACTGTGGAAAATTCTGAAAGAGATTGGAATACCAGACCACCTGACCTGTCTCTTGAGAAACCTGTATGCAGGTCAGGAAGCAACATTTAGAACTAGACATGGAAAAACAGACTGATTCCAAATAGGAAAAGGAGTATATCAAGGTTGTGTATTGTCACCCTGCTTATTTAACTTATATGCAGAGTACATCATGAGAAACTCTGGACTGGAGGAAGCACAAGCTGGAATCAAGATTGCTGAGAGAAATATCAATAACCTCAGATACGCAGATGACACCACCCTTATGGCAGAAAGTGAAGAAGAACTAAAGAGCCTCTTGATGAAAGTGAAAGAGGACAGTGAAAAAGTTGACTTAAAGCTCAATATTCAGAAAACTAAGATCATGGCATCCGATCCCATCACTTCATGGCAAATACATGAGGAAACAGTGGAAAAAGTCTCAGACTTTATTTTGGGGGGCTCCAACATCACTGCAGATGGTGACTGCAGCCATGAAATTAAAAGACGCTTACTCCTTGGAAGGAAAGTTATGACCAACCTAGACAGCATATTGAAAAGCAGAGACATTACTCTGCCAACAAAGGTCTGTCTAGTCAAGCCTTTGGTTTTTCCAGTAGTCATATATGGATGTGAGAGTTGGACTGTAAAGAAAGCTGTGTGCTGAAGAATTGATGCTTTTGAACTGTGGTGTTGGAGAAGACTCTTGAGAGTCCCTTGGATTGTCAGAAGATCCAACCAGTCCATCCTAAAGGAGATCAGTCCTGGGTGTTCATTGGAAGGACTGATGCTGAAGCTGAAACTCCAATATTTTGGCCACCTGATGTGAAGAGCTAACTCATTGGAAAAGACCCTGAGGCTGGGAAAGTTTGAGGGCAGGAGGAGAAGGGGACGACAGAGGATGAGATGGTTATATGGCATCATCAACCCAATTGACATGAGTTTGGGTAACCTCCAGGAGTTGGTGATGGACAGAGAGGCCTGGTACACTCTGGATCATGGGGTCACAAAGAATTGGACACAACTGAGTAACTGAACTGAACTGAGCTGTATATGTGGAAGGGAAAGGAGGTACTTTTTAAAATTTATTTCTTAATTTTAAATGAATTTGCTAAAAAATGGTTTTAATTTGGCTTAAAATATGCATCACAGGATTAGCATAAATGTCAGAAATCAATTTTAAATAAGAAAGAAAAGTTAAGAGACTCAAGAATCGTATATTGACCATGTTATGCTCCATGTGAGAAGTCACTCTTGGAAAGGCAAAGAGAAGTTGCCTATGATAAATAATTTGTATCCCATAATTTCCTTCATATACACATGTCTTAAATTAAACATCAAGAAATCGCTTCTAACATTTCTGGCTTAAATGACGTATACACTTTGTGGTGACACACAAAAAAACATGTTGCTAACATTAAAGAAAACCACACTGGGGATGAACACATTCAACAAACAAATGATTTTTATCAAGTTTCTGGGAGATTGGGAATGAACAAGTATGTCTTTGTAAGTGAAACAGGCTGGAAAAGTCATGGTTTTATAGACGATAAGGAGCTACAAGGAGATAAGAGCTGATCTGTTCTGCAGAACCCCAGAGTCTGTGGCCTCAGGATGAACAGCAAGCAAGTGAGAACTTGAGTTGAAATCAAGGGATTCACATGAGGTCTGTAATGAAATGGTGGCCACCAGTGGGTACTTCCATCTTCCTTCCCCAAACCAATACATATGCAGATGGCGTACAGATGAAAGTCACTCAGTCGTGTCCGACTCTTTGAGACCCCATGGACTATACAGTCCGTGGAATTCTCTAGATCGGAATACTGGAGTGGGTAGTCTTTCCCTTCTCTAGGGGATCTTCCCAACCCAGGGATCGAACCCAGGTCTCCCGCATTGCAGGTTGATTCTTTACCAGCTGAGCTACAAGGGAAGCCCAACTAAATAACTGAACAACATGGGGGGAAAGAAGAGTAGCCTTGAATCACTTATGGACAAAATATGGAAGCCTTTGCTGTGCTTGCAGGACAATATATAAATAATAATAATTATAAAATGTAAAAAAGTGAGCAAGCTGATGGGAGGAAGGACATGTAGAAGGAAAGGTAAGGATGCTAATATACTAATACCATTTGTGTAGTCATTTACTAATTCACTTGACAAAAATTTATTGAGAACTGTTGGGTATAGGTTCTGTTCTAGGCACTTGGGAAACAGAAAGAAAAACATTAGAGAACTCCTTAACTTAAGGGAGCTTCCTGTACCCTATGTCATTAGGATATGAGGCTGACACACATAATCTCAAAAACTACTGGAATAAAAACAATAGAGATTTATGTATATTATTAAAGATGTAAAGATAACTAACATCATAATAATATATATTGAGTAAAGATGAGTAAGTGACCGGAATGTTAAGCTCCCACACACAGGATTCAGGCTTCCCAGGTAGCCCTAGTGGTAAAGGGCCTGTCTGCCAAGGCAAGAAGTATCAGAGACTCGGGTTTGATCCCTGGATCAGAAAGATGCCCTTGGGGAGGGTATGGCAACCCACTCCAGTATTCTTGCCTGGAGAATCCTATGGACAGAAGAGCCTGACAGGCTACAGTCCATGGGGTCGCAGAGTCAGATAGGACTGAAGTGATTTAGTATGCATGCATGCATACAGGATTCACTAGATACTATGTCTAGAGTAGATGAATCAAAACAGAAATAAAATCAGAATATCTAGAATTAGGGAGGGACCCACCAAAACTAAAAACAGAAACAACTGAAAAAGTATGCCCTTGGGGTGTGCACTGAAGTGAGAGGAGAAAGATGAGAATATTATTTTTGCTTTCATCATGAGTCCTATTTGCTTTGTTACCACATGCATGTATTATATTGATTAATATATAAGTTAAATGACTTATAAGAACAGTTATTTATATAATCAAAAAATGAAATTCATTTTTCATCTACCAAGTGTCACGGGATTAAGCACAAAATCATTAGAAATGAATTTTCCTTTCTGCGTCATTAAGCAAGTATTTAAAAATAGATACTGTTTCTTTCTCTTCGCCTGGCTCTAATGAGTGGCAGGGCCCTTAAAATAGGTTTGCAAAGGTAAGTGCTGAAAATGAAAGAAAGCACGAAGTTTACAGAGTGCATTATTAGAACAGTTTGGGTTCTAAGTCCGTTTGAACAAAATAAAGCTTTTATTTCCCTATTGTTTGCCTTTACTTAGCTAGCACTGTTTAGGAAAACAGAACTAACATTTATTAAATGCTTATTTTGTAGAAAATACTTGACATATGGTAAGTCACTTTATGCACTCAAAACCCTTGTGACATTGTTCACATTTGGTAGATGAGGAAATTGAAGATTAGACATGTGGCAAAGCTTGCTAATGGCAACCCAGTGTAAGTAGGGAGCTAGATCACCAACCTAGGTCTGACTCCAAAACCTGTGCTTTCATTTTTGTTTTTTTTTTAATTGTTAATTTTATATAGGAGTCTAACTGATTAACAATATTGTAATCAGTTCAGCTCAGTCACTCAGTCACTCCGACTCTTTATGACCCCATGGACTGTAGCACGCCAGGCTCCCCTGTCCATCACCAACTCCCAGAGCTTGTTTAAACTCATGTCCATTGAGTTGAGATGCCATTCAACCATCTTATCTTCTGTCGTCCCCTTCTCCTCCCATCTTCAATCTTTCCCAGCATCAGGGTCTTTTCTAGTGAGCCAGTTCTTCACATCAGGTGGCCAAAGTATTGGAGTTTCAACTTTACCATCAGTCCTTCCAAAGAATATTCAGGACTGATTTCCTTTAGGATTGACTGGTTGGATTTCCCTGAAGTCCAAGGGATTCTCAAGAGTTTTCTCTAACACCACAGTTGAAAAGCATCAGTTCTTCGGGGCCAGCTTTCTTTATGGTCCAACTCTTACATCCATACATGACTACTGGAAAAAACATAGCTTTGACTAGATGAACCTTTGTTGGCAAAGTAATGTTTTTGCTTTTTAATATGCTGTCTAGGTTGGTCATAGCTTTTCTTCCAAGCATCTTTGAATTTCATGGCTGCAGTTACCATCTGCAGTGATTTTGGAACCCAAAAAAATAAAGTCAACCCCTGTTTCCATTGTTTCCCAATCTATTTGCCATGAAATGATGAGGCCAGATGCCACGATTTTTGTTTTTTAAATGTTGAGTTTAAGCCAGTGTTTTCACTCTTCTCTTTCACTTTCATCAATAGGCTCTTTAGTTTCTCTTCGCTTTCTGCCATAAGGGTGGTATTATCTGCATATCTGAGGTTATTAATATTTCTCCTGGCAATTTTGATTCCATCTTGTGCTTCATCCAGCCTGGCATTTCTCATGACATACTCTGCATATAAGTTAAACAAGCAGGGTGACAATATATACTCTTGATGTACTCCTTTCCCAATTTGGAACCAGTCCATTCTTCCATGTCCAGTTCTAACTGTTGCTTCTTGACTTGCATATGGATTTCTCAGGAGGCAGGTCAGGTGGCCTGGTATTCCCATCTTTTGATAAACATTCCATAGTTTGTTGTGATCCACACAGTCAAAGGCTTGGCATAATCAATAAAGCAGAAGTAGATGTTTTTCTGGAATTCTCTTGCTTTTTCAATGATCCAACAGATGTTGGCAATTTGATCTCTGGTTCCTCTGCTTTTTCTAAAACCAGCTTGAATATCTGGAAGTTCACAGTTCACGTATTGCTGAAGCCTGGCTTGGAGAATTTTGAGCATTACTTTGCTAGCATGTGAGATGAATGCAATTGTGCAGTAGTTTGAACATTCTTTGGCATTGCCCTTCTTTGGGATTGAAATGAAACCTGACCTTTTCCAGTCCTGTGGCCACTGGTGAGTTTACTAAATTTGCTGGCATATTGATTGCAGCACTTTCACAGCATCATCTTTCAGGATTTGAAATAGCTCAACTGGAATTCCATCACCTCCATTAGCTTTGTTCATAGTGATGCTTCCTAAGGCCCACTTGACTTCACATTCCAGGATGTCTGGCTCTACGTGAGTGATCACACCATCGTGATTATCTGGGTCCTGAAGATCTTTTTTGTATAGTTCTTCTGTGTATTCTTGCCACCTCTTCTTAATATCTTCTGCTTCTGTTAGGTCTGTATCATTTCTGTCCTTTTTTGAGCCCATCTTTACATGAAATGTTCCCTTGGTATCTCTAATTTTCTTGAAGAGATCTCTATTCTTTCCCATTCTATTGTTTTCCTCTATTTCTTTGCATTGATCACCAAGGAAGGCTTTCTTATCTCTCCTTGCTATTCTTTGGAACTCTGCATTCAAATGGGTATATCTTTCCTTTTCTCATTTGCCTTTTGCTTCTCTTCTTTTCTCAGCTATTTGTAAGGCCTCCTCAGAGAGCCATTTTGCCTTTTTGCATTTCTTTTTCCTGGGGATAATCTTGATCACTGCCTTCTGTACCTTGTCATAAACCTCCATCCATAGTTCTTCAGGCACTCTGTCTGTCAAATCTAATCCCTTGAGTCTATTTGTCACTTCTACTGTATAATCGTAAGGGATTTGATTTAGGTCATACCTGAATGGTCTAGTTGTTTTCCCTACTTTCTTCAGTGTGGTTACAGTTTCAGGCAAACAGCAAAGGAACTCAGCCATATACATGCATGTATCCATTCTTCCCAAACTCACCTTCCTCTTTGGTGTCCCACTCCATACTTTCTTAGAAAAATAGCAGATTTTAGTAAAGTTGCATTACTAGTTATATTTCCATTAAAAATCAATATTTTCTATAATGTGAATTTCTATAAATACCCTATTTTTCTAGGTACCTAAGACATTTAGCTAGTCATAAATATTTCAGCATTAAATTGATAATAAAGGTACATGACTATACTTTCCAATGTTTGAACAAAAAGAATCCTTGTGAAGTTGTATTTTCACTCTCCACCAATAACGTCCTTTCATTCCCTATGCTGTATTTAAAAATATTTCTCAATGGTAGTTTATTCCTGGATAACTCTTTTCACCCATCTTATGAACAACTTTGCACAAATATCATTTCTTGTGTTGCTATTATCTGCTGTAATAAGGTAAGCAGCCTCATAGCTGCTGAGGCTATGACTTGAGCCCACTAAGTTATCAAAAAAAGATATACCCTGGTATCACATTAAGGGCACACCGATTCAGGGGAAATGGTAGTAATAAAACTAACATAAAAACAAACGAGCTCTTGTTTTGTGTACTTATTAGATGCCGGATGTTTTGCATGCATCATCTCATTTCATCCTTTTTGTAGAGCTGTGGGGCGGACATTAGGATAAACATTTTATAAATGGAAACTATAACCCAGAGTTTCAGCGACTTGCTCAAACTTGTAGCAAACCAAGGAACTGAGATTTGAGCACTGGATTTAAGAGTATGCTTGCAAAGTTTCTGAAGTTGCCTGGTGCAAAATAGTTTTAGAAGTTCTCACGCTGTCCTTAGAAGACAACAGGGACTGTTGAATGAACAGTTGGATGAACCTTGAACTGTTGCTGTGGCTGGCCTGACGTGTATTTGCCTCTATTAGTGCCTCTTTGGAGAGAGGTTCCAAGTCGAGTACCAAGAGAAACATTTAAATCTTGTTTGGTTTCATGCTTTTATTAATGGATGAAAGGCATTCATGCTATGCTTCTGCTACTACTGATTATTATTACTAGTTCAGGATATGCAAAGATGGCAAGAGGAGGGGGGAACTGAGAATGAGGACCTTAAAAAAAATTGTAACAGGTGACAGCAACAATCTAACTCCAACAAAATGATATCAAATAAGAATAAAATCATAACTGAGCTTTTGTCAGAAAAGTTATCTTTGTGAGTACAAAGATGGAAAGATGTGGCTTAGTAGGAACTCATGCAAAAAAAAAATCAGCTGTCTTATCAGTTTCAAGGCTTCATTACCATCTTTAAAATTATAGTTTCCAAAGACTCTTCTCCAGCCCAGATCTCTACACAGCTACCGTTCTGTATATTCAATAACTCAAGCAATTTCACTTGGAGCTGGATATTTGAAAGACTCCTCATTCTTAGCTTGTCCAAGACTGAACTCAAAGCATCCTTTTCAAGCTAGGTCCTCTTTCAATACTCTCAAATCAGAAAATATGACTACTGTCTGTGCCGTTAGTCAATCTGGCATCGTCCCTGATACCCCTTTCTCCCTCCTCCCCATCTTTAACTCCTCTCCAGACTTCATTCATTTTAACTCCAAAAATCTCAGAACCTGTCAATCATCACCACCACCATCTTATTAGTCCATAGGGCCATCATTTCTCACTATTAGTATATCCCATCTGGTCTCAGTGCTTATATTCTGGCTCCCTTCACCCCATTTAACACACCAGCCTTATTATTTTTTTTTTT
>ML660200.1:64391918-64465063 GCA_007570785.1 Antilocapra americana | reverse complement strand
AGAGGGAGCTTTTCCTGGAAGGTTAGGTCCCTCAGGCTGCTCCGTTCCCTGAGCCCGCGGCCCGCCCCTCCCTGAGCAGGAGCAGTCTGCTTCGGCTGTGCTGCTGCTCTCGGCTGTGCTTGTAGCCAGAGACGAACCTTGCAGGGCTTAGCTATTAATCTGCTTCTGCTCTCAGCTATATTGCTCTCCAAGATCCACCGCAGATCTGCCAGAGAGAATGCTCCCTGGTATTCAGAAACCTTTCTCCTCTTTTTTTTTTTTTCCTCTTTATTCCAGACTCCCCTTCCGGGACGGAACCCATCCCCAGCTCTTTGTCTCTCCCTCTACTTTTTTTTCTTTTCTTTCTTTTGTCCTACCTCCTCACGTCGGCACTGAGTCGCCTCTCCAGATGCCCGATGTCCTCTGCCAGCATTCAGTTCCTGTTTTTTGGAGTTTGCCCGGCCTTTAAAAGTTCTTTTGGTATATTTATTGGGGAGAGAGTGTTCTCCCCGTCCTATTCCTCCGCCATCTTAGTTTCTCCCCGCCTTATTTTTTATAATGCAAATATGCTTGGGTCATATACCTTAATCTGGGTCAAGCACTACCGCCAGATTAAGTGCTTCTAATACAAACAAAAAACCCATCTGTAGATGACTCCTGAGGCTTGTCTCAGCAACTTCCTCCTTGTTCTGTGTATCCCAGTCATATGTGCTTCCCTTCAGTTCCTTGAACACACTGTGAAGCTTCTGTAGACCACAGAAAACTCTACTCAGTGCTCTACGGTGCCCTAAATGGGAATAAATCTTTAAAAAGAGAAGATATATGTATACATAGAGCTGATTCGCTTTGCTGTTCAGCAGAAGCTAGCACAACATTGTAAAGCAACTATTCTTCAATAAAAATTAATTTAAAAATCCAGTTCCTTCCTAAGGATCTTCATCTGGTGATGAAGGAGATAGCAACAAATAAAACGTAAAGGATGTTCATTGCTGTTAAGCATCATGGAGAAAAGTACATCAGGGAGTGTAGACAGCTGAGTGTGCACGAGTACAGGTTATTTTAAATAGTCAGGAAGGAAGTGATTAGGTAACATTTGAACTAGAGAGTAAAACTTGCATGTACCTAAAGGCAGACTGCTCCAGGTAGAGAGAAGAATAAGGGCAAAAGCGTGGAGGTAGAAACATGTTTGCCATGTTTAAAGAACAGCATGAAGGTCAGGGTGTTTGGAGCAGAATAAATGGAAGTGCAAAAAACAGGAGATGAAGACAGAGAGGGGTTAGGTGAAGCAGGACTTGAAAGGTCAATGTGAGAACTTTGGCTTTCAGTCTGAGTGAGTGGAGAATAATTATGCAATTTGAACAAAGGACGTGATCTGACATACGTTTCCAAAAGATTGCACTGGCTACTGTGTGGGCAGTAAACACTGTGTGTGGATAAGAGTCAGGGAGTAGAGCAGAGATAGCAGTTAGAAACTTGTCTGTGCTAATCCAGATAAGATATGGTGGTGGTTTAATCAGGGCAATAACAGTAGAAGTGAAGGGAGTGGTCAGAGTCTGGATATTTTTGAAGGAAAGATGACAGAATACGTTGGCAGATTGAATATGAGTTTACAGGAGAAAGGAAAAACTATCAAAGATTACATTAAGGTTATTGGCATAACTAGGGGAATAGAGTCACCATTTACTGAGATGGGCAAGTCCATGAGAGAAGCAGATCTGTGTGGAAAGATCCATCTGGACATGTCAGCTTCAAGATGCCTAGTACATATCCAGATGGAGTTAGTAGGTGGTTGAACATATGAATCTACAGTTTGGGGAAGAAGTCTGAGTGAGGTGACCAGTCATCCTGGTTTGCCTGAGATTGAGGAGGTTCCTGGGACACAGGACTTCTGGTGCTAAAACCAAGAAAGTCCTGGGAAAACGGATGAATTGGTTATCCTATGTCTGGACTGTCAGTATGAATGTGTGAGCATTCAGCATATAAAAGCCACTTAAGAGATTAGATTATATTGTACAGAGAGCAAACGAACTAAAGAAGAAATGTCCAAGGTGATCTGAGCATTTAGAGTGAGGAAGTTGAGAAGGGATCAACAGAAGACAGTAAGAAGGAGAGTCCAGTGAAGTAAAAGGAAAACCAGGGAAGTATAATGTTTGGAAGTCAAGTGATAAAAATGTTTCAAGTAAAAAGTAGTGATCATCTGTGCCAAAGATAAGTAAAATTAGATGAGGACTATGACTGATCATTGAATTGAGAATTTTGGCAGTTACTGGAGATCTCAAAAAGGGGGGCAAGACTGATTGGACTGAGTGCAGGGTAAAGAGTAGGGTGGGATGAAGATGTTGGAGGAAGTTCAAAGGTGAAAAAAGAGAAGAGGCAGGTGAGCTAGAGGCTCTTTGGAAGAAGGTAATGGGTTGTATATTCTGATGACAGGAGATTTCAAAGATGGAGCCTGTAAGTTGGAGGGAGGGCATCAGGAGTGAGAGAGAAAAAGACTTAGAAGAGAATCAAGGAGAACACATTTCCTACCTCCTCCAGAGAGATAGAAGAGCCACCACCAGAGAGGACTATAGGGAAAGCAGATTCCTCAAGGGAGTGGGAGATTGCGGTAGAACACAAAGGCGATAGGAACATTCATGGAAAATTTGAGGATATTGGGGATTTTTTAAGTGTATATATTTATTTATTTCAAGCTGGATTTAGAAAAGGCAGAGGAACCAGAGATCAAATTGCCAACATCCATTGGATCATCGAAAAACAAGAGCATTTCAGAAAAACATCTACTTCTGCTTTACTGACTATGCCAAAGCCTTTGGCTATGTGGATTACAACAAACTACGGAGAATTCTTCAAGAGATGGGAATTATCAGACCACCTGACCTGCCTCCTGAGAAATCTGTATGCATGTCAAGAAGCAACAGTTAGAACTGGACAAGGAACTGGTTCCAAATCGGGAAAGGAGTATGTCAAGGCTGTATATTATCACCCTGTTTATTTAACTTATATGAAAAGTACATTATGAGAAATGCTGGACTGGATGAAGCACAAGATGGAATCAAGATTGCTGGGAGAAATATCAATAACCTCAGATATGCAAATGACACCACCCTTGTGGCAGAAAATGAAGAAAAACTAAAGAGCCTCTTGATGAAAATGAGAGTGAAAAAGTTGGCTTAAAGCTCAACATTCAGGAAACTAAGATTATGGCATCCAGTCCCCTAACTTCATGGCAGATACATGGGGAAACAATGGAAATGGTGACAGACCTTATTTTGGGGGGCTCCAAAATCACTGCAGATGGTAACTGCAGCCATTCAAAGACACTTGCTTCTTGGAAGCAAAGTAATGACCAACCTAGACAGCATATTGAAAGGCAGAGACATTACTTTGCTAACAAAGGTTCATCTAGTCAAAGCTATGGTTTTTCCAATAGTCACGTATGGATGTGTGTTGAACTATAAAGAAAGCTGAGCACCGAAGAACTGATGCTTTTGAATTGTGGTGTTGGAGAAGACTCTTAAGACTCCCTTGGACAGCAATGAAATTCAACCAGTCATCCTAAAGAAAATCAGTCCTGAATATTCATTGGAAGGATTGATGCTAAAGCTGAAACTCCAATACTTTGACCACCTTATGTGAAGAAATGACTCATTTGAAAAGACCCTGATGCTGGGAAAGATTGAAGGCGGAAGAAGGGGACAACAGAGGATGAGATGGTTGGACGGCATCACTGACTCAATGGACATGAGTTTGAGCAAGCTCTTGGATTTGGTGATGGACAGGGAGGCCTGGCATGCTGCAGTCCATGGCGTCACAAAGAGTTGGACAGGACTGAGTGACTGAGCTGGACTGAATTTATTTATTTGGGATGTTAATAATATTGGACTGTGAATTCATGAGGGGACAGCAGAAGAGTTTGAGGAGTAGGAGATGGGGTGGGGGCTGGAACCAGAGCCTTTTGGGGTTAGGGTTTGGGTTTGTGGGATCTCATGAAATCAGGACCTTTTGTGCTGACTACAGTAAACAGGGATAAACTGTAAGTAGTGATAGAAAGACTATTAGCCTCTCTTGGAAGGAAGCTGTGCCATGCCCTCTTTTTTCCTGCCACTGAAGGACAAAGGACAAGGGAAGGCTGGCCAATGGGGAGTATAGGTGGTCCTGGCCACCATTAGGTGAATAATGAATGGTACTTTCATGAGTGTGATTATTGGCTCAGTGCCTGTCTCCCCCATTAGATGCTAAACTACATGAAGGCAGGGGGCTTTTTTGTTTTTATTCTTTTATATCCTTTGGTTCCTTTTATACAGAGTGCTTGGTATATAAGAGAAGTTCTTGGTATATAATAAAAGAATTGAAGCTTTTAATTGACAGAAAAGTCATTATGAGCAGTGTGATGAGGCTGCTCATAAAATGAGATGATGGTTCTACCCCTCAATTGGAAATGTGAGTCATCCATCCTCTGCCCTGGTTGCATAAATTTGTCTATTGTACTAAAGCAATAAAATCATTGTTTAAGAGGACCAAAAAAAAAAAAAAAAAAACCATGACATTATGTTCACAGAGGAGAGGATGATCATTCCTCTCCTGGAGAGAGAGATCATTTATTGGACTATATGACATATCCCACTCATTTCTTGCTGCAACACTATAAGAAGGGTGTAGTAAGCTGCTTTGAAAAGTTGGAGCAGTATCTTAGGCCATTTTTGCTGCCAGAAAAAGAGAAAAGAGTATGATCTCAAACTATCTCCAAGTACTGAGGGATTTATTGTAAATATATTTGTAGAAATAAGGTAATACCAATTTCATGGAAACACAGGAATGGCACTCTAGGTGGTCCTCGTGGAGGTGAAACACACTTGGGAACTGGGTTATTATGTGGCTTCCTCAGTGTGAAAGAGTGAGTCAATTTTCCATTGTAACAGTGACTCAGCTTCTCTCTGACCGCTTGTACTACTCTTGTTAACACCAGTCAACTGTTACCTCTAACCCTGTCTTTTTTTTCTACTTCATACAAGCCCAGGGTTTCTGCTTATTCATTGTTTCTACTTCATTACCCCGAGATGACACCACCCTTATGACAGAAAGTGAAGAAGAACTAAAGAGCTCCTTGCTGAAAGTGAAAGAGGACAGTGAAAAAGTTGACTTAAAACTCAACATTCAGAAAATTAAGATCATGGCATCCAGTCCCATCACTTCATGACAAATAGATGAGGAAACAATGGAAATGGTGACAGACTTTATTTTGGGGGGCTCCAAAATCACTGCAGATGGTGACTGCAGCCATGAAATTCAAAGACGCTTGCTCCTTGGAAGAAAAGCTATGACCAACTTAGATAGCATGTTGAAAAGCAGAGACATTACTTTGCCAGCAAAGGTCCTTCTAGTCAAGACTATGGTTTTTCCAGTAGTCATGTATGGATGTGAGAGTTGGACAATAAAGAAAGTTGAACACCAAAGAATTGATGTTTTTGAATTGCGGTGTTAGAGAAGACTCTTGAGAGTCCCTTGGACTGCAAGGAGATCCAACCAGCCCATCCTAAAGGAAATCAGTCCTGAATATTCATTGGAAGGACTGATGCTAAAGCTGAAACTCCAATACTTTGGCCACCTGATGCGAAGAACCGACTCATTGGAAAAGACCCTGATGCTGGGGAAAGATAGAGGACAGGAGAAGAAGGGGACGACAGAGGATGTGATGGTTGGATGTCATCACCAGCATGATGGACATGAGTTTGAGTAGGTTCTGGGAGTTTGTGACGGACAGGGAAGCCTGAGGTGCTGTGGTCCATGGGGTCACAAAGAGATGGATATGACTGAGTGACTGAACTGAACTGACCCTGAACCTCTTAGGCTGGTCTTCCTTAGTTTCCCCCATCATATCTGTCGATATACTCAGTAACGACTTTGTAGCCTTCTCTCAGTATTTCAGGTTCCCCACGTTATTTTCAGTGTCTGTGACTTTAAGAAGATGCTTCTCAATTGTTTTCTGGCTTCCCAGAGCTGTTACAGGACACAGTTTCTAATTTGATAGCAGCTGACTCATCATTCCCCTCTCTAAAACCCTTGAAAAAAGCAGTCAGACACGGGAGCATCCTTTATCATATCAGTCTCTCCTGGCCTTTCAGACTTCATTTAAATCTGTCAGGGTGTCCACGAAGATCTCAATATTTTACGAAATTTTCCTCATTCTCTAGGATAATTAAATTGTTTTTCCTTAAATTATTTTCCTTCCAACTTTATTGAGATATCATTGACATACAACACTGTATATTTAAGGTGTACAGCAGCATGATTTGGCATATATATATCATGCTGCGATTAACACTGTAGGATAGTGAGTACTCATCATCTCAAATGGATACAAAAGAAAAGAAAAATTGAAAATATATATATATATTTTAAAATTTATTTATTTATTTTTTCCTTTACATTATCGTGTTGGTTTTGCCATACATTGACATGAGTCTGCCATGGGTATACATGTGTTCCCCTTCCAGAACCCCCTCCCACCTCCCTCCCGATTCCATCCCTCTGGGTCATCCCGGTGCACCAGCCCTGAGCATCCTGTATCATGCAGCAAACCTGGGCTGGGGATTCATTTCACATATGATAATTTACATATATTTTTTCCTTGTGATAGGAACTCAGGATTCATACTCTTAGCTCTTGTATATAACATGCAACATCTTCCTCAATTTTGCTTCCAATCTTCTTCTGTTCCTGTTTTAATAATAAGATGTAAACATGCTCTTATTTGATTTCCTAAACAAGTCTGACTTCTAGAGGCAGAGAATGTCATGCGTGATTTTTTCATTGCCTTCTTAGCTTTAGGATTTGTCTTGATTTTGTTCTATTATCTCTCCACTTCAGCTGAAGATCTGTATGTATATCTGAAGGACTTACTGGACAGCACCAACTTAGTGCCCTATGGGAAGTTCACAGTAGCTTATTTCACTTAGCATAATGTCCTCAAGATTCGTTAATATTACCACATATTTTAGAATTTCCTTCTTTTTATAAGCTAGATAAAATTCTGTTGTATATTTATACCACATTTTCTTATCCATTCCTCTGTGGATGGGCATTTAGGTTGTTTCCATGCCTTGGCTATTATGACTAGAGCTTCAGTGAACATGGGAGCACTAATGTGTCTTTGAGATTCTGATTTCAAATACTGCGTGATTCCACTTATATGAGAGATATAAAAGAGTAAAATTGACAAGCTGAAAGAGTGAATTAGTGATTGCCAGGGACTAGAAAGGAGATGGGAAATTACTATTCGACAAGCATGAAGTTTCAGTTGAGCAAGATGATTTAAGTTCTAGAACAACATTTTACAAATAAGTCAACAATACTGTATTTCACATTAAAAAACAGTTATGAGCTGAATCATGTTCTAAGTATTCTTAACACAATATAAATATAAATACAAACAAATCTTCCCCTTAATGCCCTTCCATGTTTCTACTTCAGCTAAATTTACCGCCACCTACCCAGGAGCTAAAGGTCCAGTCTGGTGTTCATGCTTCATTACTTCTCCCTGGCCCTCACTCTACACATTTTATTAGTTAGCTGATCTTGCATACTTCACAAATATGCCTCTTCTCCCCCATTCCCATTGCCAGTCCTCCAGGTCAGGTTCCCATCACCACTCACATGAACCAAAATAGTGACTTCTCACTAGAAAGCCTATATGGACTCTTCACCCCATCCAAACCTCTTCCCACCTCCACCCGAGTGAAGATGAACTTTCTAGAGTTTAAATCTATTTATTCACTCCCTGGATTAATACCTTTCAATGGGTATCTATGACCTTCTGGATAAAGTTAAAAAGCTTCTATCATGGCCTATGAAACCCTTCATGAATTAGTCTCTGCTGCCTTCCCTGGTCTCATTTCCCCAATCCTGTTCCATTCCATTGTACCGTCGTTCCATTAAGAACAAACTGTTAGCAGATACACAGATTTTCCAGATTCTTTCACATCTCCCTATGTTTGTAGTGTTGTTACAACTGCCATTTCCCCCTTTTCTCTGGTGAACTCCTGTTCTTCTACCTTGACAACTCATGAATGTTTCCTTCATCTGCCTTGGATGTTGATGAGCCCTTTTTAATTCCTTGCTTACCTCTTTCATCACACTTGCTACACTGTAGTACAGTGATTACTTTTCATGTCTGTTTGTGTATGAAACTGAGAGTGCCTGAGGGCAAGATCTGTGTCTTTTTATCCTTGTGTCTCCTGTATCTAGCAGAGCAGCTGACCCATGCGAGGTCCTCAGTGAATAGTTGAAAAGTACATGAGACTCCTCTGTATTTCCTAATTTCTTATCAGAATTTCGTAAACAGTAAAAGGGAGAGGCAGGTTATAGACACATTCATTTAGATTGGGAAAGGTGAAGAGAGCTGACAGGATAGGGTATGACTTTAGCAATAAAATACTTGTGAGGCTCAAGATTATGAGCATGGGAAGAACTTAGTCTGCCTTTGTTTTCATCTGGCTGTTTCAACAGGAAGTGTGCATGTTACCAAATGCCCCAAACAGAGAAGTTAGCAAATTTCAGGGAAGGAAAGAAGTGGCAATGAAATATGGTTCAAAATCCTCATGTACACCCTGCCTGGGGCTCATTGTCAGGACCCCTGCAGTCTTCATCAGGAGCTGGAGTGCCCCAGTCATGTGAAGATGATAGAACTAGTGCCCTGGCTACTTTAAGCAAATCTTAAGCTTTCTTCCTTAAAAGTCACTTAAAGAAAAGTGCTTACTCTTCCTGTCTTACTATTTACATTGGAATGAATGCAAAATAATTTTCAGGCAACAGCTGTTAATAATTACAGAGAAAGCATTTTATGGCTGCCTAGCTAGGCCATTTTTATGTTTGAGATGATGATGTGTTGGTTGACAGCTTCTTTCTCTACTTCACCAGTTGTAATTTTCTTACCTTCGCTTACATTTATTTCTATCACAGACACCACACCTGTCCTACTAACCCATCACATGACCCTTTCTTGTTAACTAAAAGCTCCACCAAGTCAATTCAGACTCTGATCTTTGGTCTCTGAGCTGTTGACTAGTCTGTCATCGGTTGTCCAGCATATAGCAAGTCAGTCTGAAATCTGGAAAATAAAGCACAGCCTATCAGACAGTATACTTTCCACTTTCAGATTCTCTGGAGGGTCTTGAGAATAAACTGGGTGGGGACATGTCGTTAAATGGGCTCAACTCGTATGTGTGCTGGTGTGAAAATATTTAGGTGCCACATTTGGTGGGGCACCATATTAAGTATGTCCATATACATTAACTTATTCAAGCTTCATAAGAAATCAGTAAGGTATTATTTTCATCTTTTATAGATATAGAAAAAAGTCACATAACAAGTAAATGGCAGAACATGGATATGAACCTGGATTGGTTTCTATCAAAACCCATGCCTCTTGCAATATATGTAGCAGGCTGTGAGTTCATGGTTATTTACACCAGGAAGAAAGATATCTGGAGATATGACTACCATATCCTCAGCCCTTGTGCCTGTCTTATTTCTCAACCTTTAGTTTACTGTTCATCACCAGAAAAATGCCATCTCCCCTGACACTTTGGCATTTGACAACCCGTTTCTTCTGCCTCTTTCATTTTCTGGGTACTTCGTTCAGACTTTAACTCCAAGTAAGGAATGTTTAATAGTGTCATGCATGGGTGCATACTCAGTCGCTCAGTCATGTCCAACTCTGTGCGACCCCATGGATGGTAGCCTGCCAGGCTCCTCTCTCCATGGAATTTTGCAGGTAAGAATGATGGAGTTGCCATGCCCTCCTCCAGGGGATCTTCCAGACCCAGGGATCGAACATGAATCTCTTGCATCTCTTGCATTGGCAGGCAGGTTCTTCACCACTACCACCACCTGGGAGGCCCAAATCAGCTATGTGTATACCGATATCTGGGCTTCCCAGGTGGCTCAGATGGTAAAGAATCTGCCTGCAGTGCAGGAGACCAGGATTCAATCCCTGGGTTGGGAAGATCCCCTGGAGAAGACAAAGGCAACCCATTCCAATATTCTTGCCTGGGAAATCCCATGGACAGAGGAGCCTGCCTGCTACACTCCATAGGGTCACCAAGAGTCAGACACCACTGAGAAACTAACAGACATACATATATCCCCTCCCTTTTGAACCTCCCTCCCAAACCCCACCCCATCCAACCCATCTAGGTCACCACAGAGCACCAAGCTGAACTCCCTGTGTTACACAGCAGCTGTTAGAACAGCTGTTATAGAGCTATCTATTTTGTACATGGTAGTGTATATATGGGGGCTTCCCTGGTGGTTCAGACGATAAAGAATCTGCCTGCAATGCAGGAGACCCGGGCTTGATCCCTGGGTCAGGAAGATCCTCTGGAGAAGGGAATGGCTACCCACCCCAGTATTCTTGCCCAGAGAATTCCATGGACAGAGGAACCCAGCAGATGAAAGTCCATGGAGTTGCAAACAGTCAGACACAACTGAGTGACTAACACCCAGTGTACATACGCCAGCCTGATCTCCCAGTTTCTCCCACCCTTCCCTGCCCCTCCATGTCCACATGGCTGTTTTCTATGTCTGCATCTCTCAAGTCAAACCTTAAGAGAGCATATGGATTCTTCATGAGCTCGGCCTCTCTAGACCTAACTCTTGCACTCTGCTTTATATTCTAGGAGCTGATGTGTTTGTAGATGCTCTAAGCAAATCACTGACAGGGTGTACACAGAATTTAAGTTGTGTTCCGCCTCTCTGGGCCCTTGCTGACATTCATATATTTCTTCTGTGGTGTGTCTTTTCTTCCTCTCACCACTGGGCTGATTGCTATTTGTTCCTCCACAGTTCAGTTCGTGTGTCTTCTCTCTTCCAGAAAATTTTCAAATATTCTGGTTGGGATAAATGCCCTCTTTCCTTGCTCTCACAGCACAGCATGCAAACTTTCATCTTCAACTTTACTGCATTTAAAAAAAATTCTGAGTTATTCTGTCTCCTGCATAAGCTTTTGGCAAGAATGCACCTTGTCCTGCTCATCTTTGTGCTCGATAAATATTACTTGAACTCAACTGAATGGAGTGACGCCAATCACCGGGCTTTGCCCTTGCCTTTCTGAGTTATTTTCGGAACATGATTTTGTTTACACTCTTGCATTGTGGATGGGGAAGTGAAGGCTATGTAACTGAGAATAGAACCTCAAAATTCTGCTCATTATCAGGCTTCTAAGAAGAGTAATTATGTGCATATTTTCCTAATGCCTTCACTTCCCTTTCACAGCTCAGTTCTCCTCAGTCTACCATAACCCTAGCTGTCCTGGCTAAGATCTCAACGGTGACCCCATTGCAAAATTCTCCCCTTACTTGACTTCCTGTGTGATCACTTTCTCTATCTGAAATTCTCTTTTTCTTGGCCTCTGTAACACACAACTTAGTGTAACACACACACAGTCTACTGTGCTTTCTACTCCGTCATGACAACCCTTTTCATTCACCTTTGGTAGAGCTTCCTCCTCTGCTTAGCAACTGGCGTTTTTCAAAGATCAGTCTTGGAGCCTGTCTCTTTCTTACCTCACATTCTTTTCCCATGAACTCTCATTCATTTCCAAAGCTGATAAATAATACTGTGTATTCACCATGACTTGGAGATTGCTTTCTCCAGCACAGATTTCCCTTCTGAGCTACAAAACTGTATGTACATTTACTTGCCATCTCCTCTTGGTTGCCTCTCCTGCATTTTATCCCTTAAACCTATTCTTCATTTAATATTTTCAGTCTTCTCATCCCCATGCTTCAAGTTGCTCATGACGGAAATGCTGATCTTACCTTTGACTATTATCTCCTTGATAAGCATCTTGTACCTTCCAGATGAATCTTGAACCTGGTTACGTCTCCATGTACCCACAGCTACTCCTCTGTCTCAACTGTCATCATCTTTTGCCTAAACTACAGCAGGAGCCTCCCCAACTGGGCCTTTACTCTCATCCACATCTGCCATAATCATGTTTTTCTCATGTCTTCTAATTCTTTTTACTTACAGACACCTAGAGTAGTCTTTTAAAAGTAAAATTTTAATCATAGCCTATTCCTAAACTTTACAGTATCTACCATTATCTTAGGATAAAATAGAAAATCGTTGGGATAGTTTATAAGGCGTTGTACAATCTAGCTCTCATCTTTCCATTTCTCAAAAAAGCTCCATTTTGGCTTTCATCACAATCGTAACTATATCGTTGTTCATGTGTTCATTTTTATTCTTTAATTATTTCCTTCCACCCTAGAAGGCAAATTCTTATGAGATAAGTGTCCATGTCTGTGCTGCTGTTTAGCAAATCACAAACACCTAGAACAATTCTTGGGGTGTAGAAGACAGGCAAAAATATTTACTGAATAAATGCAGAAATAAAATAATTAATGAAACTTTATTGTGCATTGAGAATAGGTCATCCTTCAGGGACCCCTTCTGGGAAATTCCCCCAGTTCAAGAATCCTTAAGAATTCTTATTTTTAAGAATTAAATCCAGCCATATCATATCCCAAGATACTCACTTTTCTACCATTTGTGTATTCATAAGTAAAATTCAAATATGTGCCAAACACAGAGGTAATAGTAGAAGGACAGCAAGGTACGGTCAGAAGAAAAGAAGAGAAAGGTTATATGAAGCTAGTTGTTTCAATGCTCAGAACAAATATTTACTAATTTGAATATCAGTGTTCTGGGATATTTCTCTGACATTTGAAAGATGATCTCTGTGGCCACTGCTTGAAGAAGGTGGGTCTGCCCAACTTTTTATGTGTGTGTTCTATGATGTTCGGGTTATGATGCTTTTTTCAGTCTGCATATGCTGTTAGGGGCATTGATGCTGCTCCTGAATGTTAGTCCATTTTTTCTGTGATGACTCAACGAAGCTAATCCAATCCTTTTGGGAAACTGTTGTCATGTTTCTCTTTTGCTTCAGCTTTTTTTTTTTTTTTTAATGGTGTCAGCTTTGGTCTAACATGGTAAGGAATCTGATCGGTATTTTTGTTAGGCCAGTTGTTTCCTCATGCCCGAGGCAGTGTGGCCTTGTGAAATTTGGCTTAAAAATGGAGTGTTTGTATTTCCTTACTTGCTCAGTCGTGTCCGACTCTTTGCGACCCACTGGAATGTAGCCCACCAGGCTCGACTCAACCCGGAATTTTTCAGGCAAGAAAACGAGTGACTGCCATTTCCGAGTCTCCTGTGTCTCCTGGATTGTAGTCAGATTCTTTCACCTACTGAGCCGTCAGGGAATCCCCCCTACAAAAAGACAGCCAGTGTAAGTAGTGGACTAAACCCCATGTTGGTCATTATTCATCCAGTCATTGTTGGCCTTTCTTCATTATGGGTAATCCTAAGCAGGAGAGTGCACGATTAGCTCCTATCACAGTGAGTCAGCATTTTCAGTGAGTGTATACTGTTCAACTACTGAAAGAAAGAGAATGACCAGCGTGGTGATAAGGGATAGGATAAAATCAAGGCATACATATCTCACAAAAAATCTTTATGTCAAAAATGTTAGAACTGTAAGGAATTCCCAGGACTTGGTTATTATTTGTACTTGGTTGTTTCTTCTCCCCAAAGAGATATCCCAGTACATGGGTCCTCAAATTAGCAGATATGAAAATGATAGGTGTGAAAAAATACTGGGGCTACATGTTTACCTGTAATTTCATTTTTTTTATTACTAAATCTTTTATACCCAGGAAATCAGAGTTTCCTCCTGTATGTATGAAAATTTATGAGTTTTACACAGCACTAGTGTTTTATTGTACTGAGAACATCAGTGAGAAGTTGACTCCCTTGAGCTTCCATAAATATTTTGGGTTTTTGTAGGTTGAACAAAATGTGTAGCATTAAAGTAGCATTAAAGTGTTGCAAATTCCTAGACTGAAATCTAAGGCAAAGGTCAAATCCCTTCCTCTTTTTTTTTTTTTTTTTGCTAATTCTGTGTATTTCTATTTAAACACAATGCTGATCCTGCCCAGGATGCTCATTTAAATGCTTCTTGATATTAAAATCTTTACTTAAGTCTTATTTAACCCATTAGAAGGGCTTCTGGGAGGAGTATTAGGATACCGTAGCAGTATAACATATTTTAAATCTTTTTCAGAATCCCCATTTAGTATTACTTAAATGAGAAAACAAACAAACATGATAACTAAAATATTCAGTAACTGAGATGGTTACATTTAATCACATCTTCTAAATAAACTTCAGAGTGCTACTGTTCTTTGAGCTTAAGCCTGCATTATTGAAATCTTTGTAAAATAAAAATTTCCCTTCTCCTATATTGGGTGGGTAATTTCGAGTAGATCTTTATTTCACATCTAAGCTCCTGAAGTCATCCTAAAACACCCAACCCATGTTCTATGTCGTGTACGTGTGTGTAAATGGGTCCCTCGGTGATGCACAGCCCCACACTACTCTTTCTGCCTTCCTCAGGCTGACTTGAGAACTCCAGGTGTGCAAAACCACATTTCATGGAAAGAAAACCTATGTTTTTATTTTATTTTATTGGTTTACATTTCCCAGTGTCTAGTTCAACAGCTTATCCACAGTGGGTGTGGGGTAGGGGGGAAAGCACAGCTCCCAAGGTTGGCCCGGGAGCAACTGCCACAAGTCTTTTTCTCTCCTGCCTTCCTGTGGCACTTGTGCCAAAACAGCTCAGGATAAAAGGCATTTTCAGTATCCAGTGTATTTTCCTCTTGTGGTTAAGGAATGAAAACAGAGAAAGGAGAAACCACTGAAGGAGCCCATGACTGCTGAAAGGGCTGAGTGTGGGCAAAGGCAGCAGGGGAGGCTGTGAGGAGCGGCCCTTTGGGGGTGCTGACACAAAAGGGCGAAGCTGGGAGGACACTGTGGACGAGTTCTAAGTAGAAACAGTTCTCTCAGGCTGAGACACCTCCAGTGTTGAGGAAGAGGAGGAGAACCGGTCCAGGGAAGAGAAAGGGATCAACTGGGAAGCTTGACCTGACACTCTGAGTCTTCCTGGGGAAGGCACTTCCTGTGAGGAGACGGTCATCAGAAATGAGGAACATGGCTGAGGAGACAGCAAGGAACAGCTGCAGCTCAAAGGCTGGGTGTCGACGGAGAAAGAGGGAAGAAGACCAAGAGGATGCTAAGGGCCTTGCAGTGGATAGCAGGACACCTTGACTTAGTAATAAAAGCTCATAGGCAGGAGAGTCACCCTAGTTCATATTTAAGAAAAAGAACGTAAAATGTCCAATACAGAGTATGTACAAAAATAAGTAGAGTGAAGAAAAAAGTCACAGCCAATGATAAGTTTCTTTTCTTTTTTTTTTTAATTTTCTTTACTTTATTGTGTTGGTTTTGCCATACATTGACATGAATCCGCCATGGGTATACATATGCTCCCCCTCTAGAACCCTCCTCCCTCCTCCCTCCCTATTCCCTCCCCCTGGGTCATCCCGGTGCATCAGCCCCAAGCATCAACCCTGGGCTGGCGATTGATTTCACATATGATAATTAACATGTTTCAATGCCATTCTCCCATATCATCCCACCCTTGCCCTCTTCCACAGAGTCCATGAGTCTGTTCTATACATCTGCGTTTCTTTTGCTGTCTCGCATGCTGGGTTCTCGTTACCGTCTTTCTAAATTCCATATATATGCATTAGTATACTGTATTGTTGTTTTTCCTTCTGGCTTACTTCACTCTGGATAATAGGCTCCAGTTCCATCCACCTGAGTAGAACTGATTCAAATGAATTTTTTTTTAATGCTGAGTAATATTCCATTGTGTATATGTACCACAGCTTTCTTATCCATTTGTCAGTTTATGGGCATCTAGGTTGCTTCCATGTCCTGGCTATTGTAAACAATGCGGCGATGAACATTGGGGTGCACGTGTCTCTTTCAATTCTGGTTTCCTCGGTGTGTATGCCCAGCAGTGGGATTGCTTGGTATGGCAGTTCTATTTTCAGTTTTTTAAGGAATCTCCACACTGTTCTCCATAGTGGCTATACTAGTTTGCATTCCCACCATCAGTGTAAGAGGGTTCCCTTTTCTCCACATCCTCTCCAGCATTTATTGCTTGTAGACTTTTGGATGGCAGCCATTCTGACTGGTGTAAGTGGTACCTCATTGTGGTTTTGATTTGCATTTCTCTGATATGATTGATGTTGAGCCTCTTTTCATGTGTTTGTTAGCCATTTTTATGTCTTCTTTGGAGAAATGTCTGTTTAGTTCTTTGGCCCACTTTTTGATTGGATCGTTTATTTTTCTAGAATGGAGCTGCAGGATAACTTTCTTTTGCTATGTGACAAAAACACACAACCATGAGATACTACTGCCAGGGCTTCTCTTAAGGCTTGGGAAAAACCCTTGCAAGAGAAGCGATTAAAGCTTAACGCTTCACTAGATTTATGGAAAATCCACCTCCGCTCATAAAGAGTATAAATGCCACTAGGGCAAAGATCTGGCCAGCTCACTCTCAGACAGCATCTCAAAGAAACTTTCATCAAAGCAGATGTTGGATACCTTTATAATACTGCCTCAAACTGTTGAGAATATACTCAGAATAGCTCTAATTTCTGATTTTTTATAAGAATCAAATAAGAACATGGCTGTATATGAAAACACTTCAAAAACTTGTAAATTACTCCGCAAATGCTTTTTTTCTGAACAATCTCAATTGTTTACCAGATTTATCTAAGACTTCAGAGAACCTATTTACTTTTACCCTGTATAAACTGCTTATATTTTATAATTACTATGCAGTATTTCATTTTTCCTAGAACATTGTTCTTTCAGCTTCTATGTTCCATATTTGAGAAAATAATATTATTTTAGTCACTGTTAAAATGACTTTCCCTTTCTATTGGTAACTACTTAATTCTCTTGAAAATGTACATTTCTCATCTTTGTAGTTTTCCAAGATTGGTTCTTGTGTTTCTTAAGTACTTGGCCAGAACTAAAGTCAGTGTAGAATGGAAAATGTGTTATAGTTTTAGAAATTGTGTGTGTGTGTGTGTGTGTTTCCAATTTCCTTGATATTTATGCCCAGGATTTGCTTAGCCATTGGCGAAATTAGGCAGATTTGTTTCTCAGTTGGGTATATCCTTTTGACTCCCATTTAATAGTAGTTAGTTGGGATCATAGGAGAACTCTAATCAGAATAATCCAAGATACAAAGGACATTTGGAAGAGTACGCAAGGGCATTCAAAGTACTAGGGAGAATTGATGGACAAGGCAAACAGAAGTTGATAGAAAGAAGTGGGACCACAATCTGAAAGAAGCACTTGAGAGCCCATAGCTGGGCAATTCAGGTCACAGAACACTGGGAGCACTGGTTAATTGACAAGATAAGAAGTTATGGTCCTAGAGAAAAAGCAGGAAGTTAGGACACCAGGTTGATATAGTGGAGGTGGAACTGTACCTTGTAATTAGGTCCAAAGACTTTTCATTTGATGAGCGGCCGATGTAGGACTGATGTCAGGATGATCGACTAGAAGGATCATGTGAAGTAGAGATTAGAGGAGGAGTTCCCACCCCTGTTTGCATATCGCAATAACCTGCAGAGTTTTAAAACACATCAATGCCCTCGTCCCAAGGGCCAATTGAATCAGAATCTGGGGGTAGACCTAGGCACTAGCAGGCTTTGAAAAATTATCAGTTGATTCCTACATACATTCAGAATTGAAAGCTGGAATGGAGCAGTGATTTAAACTGAAGAAGTTTTTATGTTTTCTAAGTTTTTATAATTCTACTGGTCAAGGTAATCTCATGCCTTTTGGAACATTTTGGGGTGAGATCTAGACATCACGAGTTTTTTTTTTTTTTAAATTCCCTAAGTGTTTCCCAAGTTTAGGAACCTTTGGAATAGAGGCATTGTGTCCTGTGACCTGCCATGCATCACCACTAGAGTGAAAGGATGTTTTTGAACAGCCCTTGTATGTTAACAACATACTTTCAGCCTTAATGTTTAAGACACAGAAAGGAATCCACATACTGCTGTTTGACTTGGTTCTGATGCTTTAGCGCATCCATCTAATTTAACACAATTAGAATGAAATGATTTTTGAAAACTGGAGGAGAAGTAACTTTTATGCATGAGAAATAAGAGGTCCAGAAAGGACAGAAGAATTGCTTGTTATCACTTGTGTAGTTAAAGACAGACTGGGATCCTCTGACTCAATTCTTTCTCAATCTTCTTCCACAATGCTGGCTATATTAAAGCTCTTAGTTTTGAAATGACAAACACTAGACGTGATATGATTTAATTTCTAAAATCTACAAAGTACTTGGACAGAGTCAATGTCAACTTGCCCTCAAAATGCTAGAATACTACGAGGTATCCTTGAAGCAGGAAAAAACTCATAGAAAAACAAGTAAATTAAACCATTAAAAAAAAAAAAACAATAATACACAACATGGCATTTGTAAACTTGCTGTTTGGCATTTGTAAACCTGGTGTGAGAATTCTTCACACCAGAGAGACAGCCCCTAGGCGGCTATTCTGACTTATTTAGGAAAACCGTAGTTGCAGGGACTTTTAGACCTGGGAAAATACTTGGGTTTCCTGAGGCCACATTCTAAGATGTGAAAGGAAGTTTTGCAATGGGTACCTAGACCCTCAATCATGCGGTTCTCATGGGTTTTCATATCCTCTGAGTTGGTTAGTCTAAGTCCTGAACTAACCCAACACTGAAGAAATGAAACCGAGGCAGGTTTCTTGAGGGATAAAGTTAATGGCGTGTGATTATATTCTGCTTGTTGAAGTGTGCGCACTTCCCTGTGAATTCACAGGCTCAAGCCCCAGTGTAGGATCTTTGCAGAAAAGGGTGGCGGGCACTTCCCACCTCACAGGGTGGTCATCCTGTCACGGGGGCTCTGTCCCCAGCTATTTCCTGGCTAAGGTCTTTGCCAGGGCTGTGGGGATCAAGACGAGGGCTGACTCGAAGAAGGCATAGTGAATAGATCAGATCACAGAACCAGGGTTCAGGAAGGTCTCCGTGGGCTGAATGAATGACCAAAATCTAAGCCGATGTAATTCAGTGGCGAGAGAAGAACACAAGTCCTTTCTTGGACATGGTTCACGGTACGGAGGGTAAGAGTACTCTCTCACTTACAGCATTTGAAGGGCTGTTAGTGAAGAGGGTTTCTAACCTTGATGTTCACAGACCATTACACGTCTTCAGAGGGCTGCTTGTCAGCCTTTTTGTGTATGGCTATAGTCTACTTTTTTTTTTTTCTGGGGCTAGGGTCTATATAGTTCATTAAATTCTCAAAATAAAAACAAATAAACAGACTTAATACTTATAATTGGAAAGAACAAAAAGAAGTCACAGGCAGATTTTTTTTTTTTTTCAATATGAGAAAAGACATTTCTCAGTTAAAGCTGTCCAAGATGGAATGTGCTAACATGGGAGGTTTCAAATTTCCAGACTGCTTAGCCAGAGTATCATAGAGGAGATTTAAGCAACAGATGAGTAGTCGAAATGTTTCTTTTACATTTCTACAAAACAAACAATGCTGTACATGGAAAGAATGCTTAATTACAACTAATGTGAATGCTGGTGGAATTAGGGAGTCTTGGGGTCAAGGCCCTCAACCACAGAGGCTGTGCAGGAACTGTAAGGGGGCGCCTCTTCTTGGCAGATCCTGGGTCACAGATCGCTAGACCAAAGGTCACCCTTGTGGTTTTGTTTCGCCTTTGGGTCTAGAGGGAGGCCTTCCTCTGTGGTGAGTTCCTTCATGAAATCTGATGGACAAATTACCCTCAAATTGTTGTAGGGAAATAGGTTGAGAGAGAGGTAGAAGTGGGTAGAGTAATAAAATCACTTTTGCACAGTGGTTAAGAGCAGGGACTGTAAATGTCCCTCCTGCTTGCATATTTGCCGGCCAGTGTGTGATGCTGGAGCCGTCAGGTAGCTTCCCTGTGCTTTAGTTTTTCACATGTGGAATGAAAATGCCAGTAGTACCTACATTATAGATTATAGAATCAAACACAAAAAGTCACATGAAGGATGGAAAACCCTGATAATAAAAAATTGGCTATATGATTGTTGTCATTTCTAGCCACTGGTGGAAGATGCTTGACTTCTATTACAAACTCATTTGTCCACTGTGTGATGTAAGGAAAACTCCTCACCTCTCGATTTTATGTTTGCCAACCATAAAATGGCAACCACACTGACGTTAGACAAATTAAATACTGCCCTTAAGAACTAAGAGATTCAAAGGATTCTGACAGATCTCTGTTTTGGGTTTTTTTAAATCTGTTTATTTTGCTGCACTGGGTCTTAGCTGAGGCACTCAAGATCTTCCCCCTTCGTCGTGGCATGTGTGAACTTTAGTCATAGTATGTGCGATCTAGTTCCCTGACCAAGAATTGAACCTAGGCCCCCTGCTTTGGGAACACAGAGTCTTAGCCACTGGACTGCCAGGGAAGTCCTTCTGAAAGATCTTTCTTAGGAAGCAGAGTTCAACAATAATTTTAAAAGTTTAGGTTTATATTAGTGCTTTAATTCTTAATTTTGAGGCAATGCTCTAGATTAGGTTTTTAAATCATCGGCAAGGTATACTGATCTGCCTCATCACCAAGCTTTGTTGGAGCCTCACCTATGTTTTGAATCTGCGGTCTGTAGAACTCCACCCGAAACTTTTAATATGAAATGCCTGAGAGAGATTTTTCTGTGTATCTTTTTTGAGATTACACCATCTTTTGAGGTTACTGCTTCAAGTAACCTAAGGGCTTCACAGTAATTCCTGATTTGGCCCGCAGCCAGCGCTAGGATTCCCAGAGCTAGAGGAGAACTCTGCCTCCCAAGGACTCAGATCCTTGGACGCCTCCTAACAGATGACAGACTCCTCTCCTGGGATGTTTTCACAACAGGGAGCAACCCGGCCAATTGGCTAGGGAGGTTGGTCATGCTTTGCAGTCTATTTATAAAGTTTTATTTTTGTCTTAAAATGAGGCCTTGCGTATATGTATTTAATGTGTAAGAATGCATAATCTTTCATTAATGACTGATGGAGCCTCGTATGAAGGGTAATGGGTTCTTGCTTTTAAATCTAGCTTCAAATGCTGCATTAACAGTGTGAGCAATGCATCAGGGCAGGCCATTGCTACTTGATGGCCTCTACTACTTGAGGTTTGTGGTAATTGGCTAGACCAATGTGCGTATCTGCTAAGTCAGTCATCTTCTTTATAACATAAATTAGTTCCACACCCAAACATTTAAGAGGCGTAAAAGAACTGCTTTTAAGTACTTTTCATTATAGATAACCACTAACATGCTCATTATAATTTTTTTTCTCAGCAGCTCACTTATTAGCCTAGCAAGAAATCCATTTACCAGCATTGACTCAGCAATTGAAGAAATGTAATGAGAGAAAGGAAGTAATCGAGGCTATCATGTGTTTTAGCTTGAACAGTTTCTCAAAGAGTTGAAAATACTGAGCGTGATATCAATAGTCAACTTAAAGCAAGGCAAATGATCTCGAGAGGCTCTTCTTGGCTCTTGATGTCAAAAGATGTTACCAGTACTAGTCAGTTATTACCAGAGAAGTCAGTGATGAGTTTGAAGTGACTGAAGAATTACCCTCCATGACTTCTCTGTGTGGAACAAATACAGGTCAAAATGTTTTCAAGGATGTGCTCATTATAATTCACTCTTAGTTATTTATCACATCTTTTCTTGAGAGGAATCAGAGACTTAAAGTGTTGACAAGGCCAATCTTCAAATCTGAGTTCTTGGCAACCTTTGAAAAGAATGATTTTTCTTAGGTACTTATCTTCAGCCCAGCCTTCAGTTTTCCACCCAGTCTTCCATCTGCCATGGCCTGCTTGGCTGCTGTTTTAATTTATTACTCATGTAAAATATTTAATCACTAGTCTATGCTGATTTGCAGATGTCAGATTTTCTTCAGGCTGTTTATCTCCTTCTGAAGTGTCTGGGAAATCTGCTTTCTAGCTGTTCCGCTGAGCTAAAAGTGAAACAATCAGGAAAGAGACAGTCTCTCACATGACTTTCCTTCATGACTAGAAAACATTTCTGGGACAACCAGCCACAGTCACTCCAATCTGGAGCCACATAAGAAAGCATGCAGAATCCTGAACCCCATCTCCTTCTCTCTCAACCCACAAGCTTATTGAGCCTTGGCTTCCTCTAGGATATATATAGAACATTCCTTCTGAGAAGGGCTCCGTAGCTTAAAATTTTGCTCTTTGAATGTTTCCTTTCCCAAACTGAAAGACCCGTTTAGAGACCATTTCTACAACATCTTACATTCAAGAGCAAAGGAAGAAAGGATCTACAAATATTTTTCAGTGGTGAAGCAATTTGAATTTAGGACTGAAGTCCAATCTTCTGATCACTATGAAGTCAGGGAGAATGAACCCCTCCCCTTTTCCTGTGTCCTTGAAAGTCTAGCCACACAGGTCCTCCGACGCATCGCCACGCAGGTCCTGTAGCATATCACCACGTAGGTCCTCTGACGCACTGCTGCAGCTCTCAGGGCTTGTATCCCCAGGCCTTTGCCTGCCCTGGCTGGCCTCCCTCACACATGGGAGGGATCTTCAAGACCTTTCCTTTTAGGACCCAGCTCGGCATTGCCGCCCCTATAAACAGCCCCATGCACTGATCTCACCAAGTTTGGCTGCTGCTCTCCTCATCTCTGCGTGCTGTGTGCTCTTGTAAAGTCATCTGGCTTCGTGCAGGTTCTTGACCCTGACTGGACCCTTCAACCAGATGTCCTCCAGCGCAGAGTGCCTTTCTGGGTTATCACACCCAGCATAGTGCCTTGATAGCTGTATACATCTGCAGCACAAATAAGTCTGTAGCACTAAGAGAGTTCTAAACTTTGGACCATTTTATCAGAGATAAACAGAATTAATGCAGATTCCAAAAATTAAAAATTTGGAGAGGTCAATGCTAGCCAATTACTCTGAAATAGATGGAAGAGAAAGTTTGATTGTTTTAAATAAGATCAATCTATAGTAAAAAAAAAACCTTAAACAATTATGTATATCAATAAGTAACACATAACCAGTCAAAATTAATGCAAAATGTAAATAGTAAAGTTTTTTTTTTTAAAAGCAGATGTTGTTTCTTACTTTTAAGTAGAGAAAATATCTTATACTAGGCTTTAAAAATGCTGCCTGATGGTGAGTCTTCATTGTAACTCAGCTATGTGGCAGGAACTGTCAAGGCTTTTGAGAACTGTTCCTTTTGAAATACTACCTCTGATCTGATATTAAAGAAGCATTTTAGACTGACACTGGTGAAATAAATGTTTTTGTTTTCAGGAATTTCATAGGAATAAGAACAATGTATACTTTAAAAGATAGAAGATAAACATAAGGTTATATTAATACACTAATTATGACCAAGGCTGATTAGAATTATTATACTACTTAAACCAATAAAACATTTAAATAGGAATGCAATTTTATTACATTTGACCCTTGTACAGCTTGGGGTTGGAAGCGCCAGGCGCCCCCAGGTTTTCAACTCTGCACAGTTGAAAACCCAAGTATAACTTACAGTTGGCCCTAATTATGCAGTATTTACTGTACTGTTGTATTATTGTAGTATTTACTGTTGAAAAATATCCACATATAAATGAACACTTACAATTCAAATTCTTGTTGTTCAAGGGTCAACTGTACTTTCAAATAGAGACAGGACCTGGATCTAGGTTAACATGCATTCTAGTAGAGGTTGTTTTTAAGGAATATAGAAGAACACAATTTGTCTATTCAAGTAAACATAAGTTTTGAAATTGTGTTTACTCTTCTTGCTTCTTGAAAGATGTGCAAAACAAAAGTTTACAACTAGGTCGCTTCTAAACAACACCAAATTTTCAGTAAAAGAAAAGACTGAATTAATGAGAAATTGACCATTTTAAAAGCTGAATGTGTATGGTGAGGGGGAGGTACTCAAAAACATAATTTACCTTTTCATCTACAAATGCAAGTCAATTTAAAATTGTTAATCCATATATAGAGAGAGATGGGCATGTTAGGATATGGAATTTCAATTCCAAAAGAAAGTATTCAAAATTGCAAGTTCTGATGAGTAACTCAGCAAATCACCAAGTCTTTCCACGTTGTCAGCATTTCTGTCACAGGATTCTTTGTTTTGCAGTTCTCGGGAGTGATCTCTGAGACTTGTGACAGCCTTAAGAACCTGGCACGTTGACCTGAGGCAAAGTGAAATAAACATGAAATATTCTCCAGTCATGTGATGCTTGGATTAGAAAATAACACATGTGCATTTTTCAGTTCTGAATTCAGTAGATGGGTTTGAGAAAAATAGGTGCGGGGGAAGGAAAGGAGAGTGAAATATTCTCCAGGAGAAGGAAAAGTAACTGGAGGGTGGAGACGGTAAAGAGACAAAGAAGCCTTTATTTTGTCTCACAGTTTGGCTTTGAAACCCTTGCTCTATCTTGAGTGTAGTTTGTTTTAGAGAGTACAACCTCTCCCCACCTCAAAGCTGGCTAATCTGGTTTCCCATCTTCAATTTCATTTTACTAGAAAGAGGGGTTGACTTTAAGAGCCGTGGTGGGCAGGAAACTTGCTGACCTGAGTCCTGTTGGGAAAATTAAGGAATTTATGGTGAGTCCACCCTCCCTCTGAACACTTAACGCTTCCAGATAGTCTTTCCTTTCTTTCTTTTTAAAAAAGTTTCATTTCTTTTTATTCATTGGGATGGTCTCAATTATTTTCAAACTTTCTGCAACTCTTTATCCTACTCTTCTTCTTATTCTAGGTATATGACTTTATCTCTTAAGTCACAGATACAATAAATCCCATTTATTTCCCTTTCCTATCCTTCCAGCGTGAATAACTTCACCCACCACTCCGTCTGCTCTGTCTGTCTCCCTAAGGGAATCCTTTCTCTCCCTTTTATGACTTTGTTCAGTCGGTTATTGTTGGCTGTTTTAGAGCCATAAAGGACTTAAAGAATCGCCCCTTGTTTCTGCCTCTGCCTCAAATTATAGTCATCCCTTGGTATCTGTGGGGGATTGGTTCCAAGATCCTCCTAAGACGCACAAATCCATGTACGCTCAAGCCCCTTATCTAACACACAGCCTAACACACATACTCCTGTATGCTTTAAATCATCTCTCAAATACCTATAATACCTAATACAATGTAAATGCTGTGTGGATAGTCACTGTGTGCAGCAAATTCAGTTTTGCTTTCTGTAACTTTTCTGGAGTTCTTTCCCAATATTTTCTATCCAAGTTTGATAGAATCCACACATGAGGAACTTACAGATATGGAGGGCCAACTGTTCTGCTTTATCTTCTTCCTTTTGACACCGAAATGTGTGTAAGATTTGTCTATGTTTTCTCTCTTTGACTTCCTGATCTCTCTTTGCACACTGACTTCTATCACCACAGCCCCTCAGAAAACATGCTGGTTAGGATTGCTAATAACCTTATTACTGACAGAGCCTGTTTTCAGGCCTTACCTTCCTTCTTTGTAGCGGTTACACTATTGGTCATTTTTTTTTTATTTCTACAGTGTCATCTTTTCTTAGTTCTCTTCTTACCTATTCTACGGCTCCTTCCCAGTTTCTCTCATTCTTTCTGTTTCTTCACCCAGGATTAATTTGGACTTGCTTAGTCACATTCACGTTCTCTCCCTGAGATAGTCATTTCATGCATTCCCACACTGTCAACAATCACCACTGTGCTATCAGCTGCCAATATCAACACTATTTCTCCGATATTGCCTCTTCTTTTGAGCCCCATTTAGGCATTAGTGACAGTAGCATTGACCTCTATATGACTATGGACAATTTATACAAGTTCCTGAACCTCTAGTTTTCTTCCAGCTGTGAAATGTTGCTATAAGATTAAATAATATAACATTTATTGTCATGTTCTAGGGATAACAAAGGTCAGTGAGTATTATTTTTTATTATTTATGCTTTGTTGAACAAGTTGAAGGTGAGAAACAATTTATGTATTATTTAGTTACGTAGCTATCTTTTTAAGCTTCTTGAGATAAGCATCTGTGTCTTATAATAATGTGCACAACCATGCATCTCTGCTTGGCACAGATGTGTTGTGGAGGAAGTTGGAATAGAAGATGCAAAGGGGAAACACCATATCTGCTTAAGGATGAGCTAATATTGTGGAATAAATAGAGTATGACTGCCTGTGACAAACATGAGGATTAGCAAAAATGAGGAAGCAGAACTGGTCTCAAACTTAGCAATTCAAAATGCTGAGTATTGTTCCATTTCAGTTCAGTTGCTTACTCATATCTGACTCTTTGCGACCCTATGGACTACAGCATGCCAGGCCTCCCTGTTCATCACCAGCTCCCAGAGCTTACTGAGCCATTTAAATACCAGCATATTCCAAATAAGAAGATACTGCCTTGCATCTTGTGCTGGTAAATTAGTGTTTTCTTTAAATTTATGCATTTAGAATTATTAATAGGTAGCAAATTGTGTATTGTTCATCATATAAACGGACTGAACTATGTTGAAGATATGCTTTTCTCAGTGAATTGTTACACTGAACCTCAAGCCTTATAAAAATTAATTTATTCATTGATTTAACAAATCTCTTTTGCATTTTGCTCTGTGCCAGGCTTCCCTGGTGGCTCAGATGGTAAAGCGTCTGCCTGCAATGCAGGAGACCTGGGTTTGACCCATGGGTCTGGAAGATCCCCTGGAGAGAGAAATGGCAACCCTCTCCAGTATTCTTGCCTGGAAAATCCCATGGTCAGAGAATCCTGATAGGTTACAGTCCATGGGGGTCACAAGGAGTCAGACATGACTGAGCGACATCACTTTCACTGTGCCTGGCACAGATGTATGATGGCATAGAATATTATAATACACAGATGCTTGGCTCAAGAAGCTCAAAAAGATAGCTACATAATGAGATAGAACATGTGATAGACGTGAGCAACAGGTAAGAATGGAGATCATGTCACTCAAAACAATAAGCAGAACAACTCACGACTGGAGCTTGCCTTCCTTGGCCAAATGGTAGTAACAGCTCAGGAAGGCTGATGAGTTACCCGTCCCAGACGTCTCTCCCTCTGCGTCAGCATCTCAACAGAGCCTGTGACTTCTATGGAAACAATATGGAGACTCCTCAGAAAGTTAAGAACAGTACTACCATATGGTCTGACTATTCCACTTCTGGACATTTATCCAAAGAAGGTGAAAATGGTAATTTGAAAAAATTTATACACCCCTATGTTCATCCCAGCATTCTTTATTATAACTGAGATATGGAAAAAACCTACATGCCCACCGATGGATGATAGAATAGAGAATTACTGCTGTTTAGTCACTAAGTCATGTCCAACTGTTTTGCTACCCTAGGGACTGTAGTCCGCCAGGCTCTTCTGTCCCTGGGATTCCCCAGGGAAGAATGCTGGAGTGGGTTTCCATTTCTTTCTTCAGGGGGTCTTCCTCACCCAGGGATGGAATGTGCACCTCCTGCATTGACAGGTAGATTCTTTACCACTGAGCCACCAAGACAGCCCCAAGATAAAGAATAGTGGAATATGCATGCTATAGAAAAACACTAGCCATGAAAAGAGAGAAATCTTGCCATTTTCACCAACATGGATGAAGTTGAAAGTTTCATGATAAATGAAACAAGTCAGAGAAAGACAGATATCATATGATTTAACTTCTATGTGGAATATGACAAACAAACGACAAAATAAAGGAATAAACCAAACCAGATAAACATGTAGATAATGAGAACAGAGTAATGGTTACTAGAGAAGACAGGGCAGGGAAGAGGGCAAAAGGAGTAAAGGGGGTCGACTGTTTGGTGTTGGATATAAACCAGTTTTTTGCATGGTGAACTGTTTACAGAAGTAGAAATATAATGTTATACACGTGAAACTTACATAATGGCATAAGCCAATGTTATCTCAATTTAAAAAAATCTGTGGCTCAACTCAAGACTAGAAACTGCCATATTTTCTTCCTCCTTACCAGCAACACTTCTCTTTTCTGTGTCTTGTTCCCACTGGACTGACCTCTCTACCAAACCATTCCCACTCCACACCTGATTGCACTATACTGAGTCTTGATGTAAGCATGTCCCAGGATCTCAGAAACCTGGAGAGTTTTCAGACCTGTTTTGATCTCCGATCTCACGTCAGGCTTTGAATAGGTGAAGACATTGAATAGGATTAAAGTATTTGCTTGGGCAGTTGTCTTGATTAATGATAAAACTATTTGAAAGATAATCTGGATTTTAGATATTAGAGGCTGACATGGTTATTATTTCTTTCATTCTTAAAAGGTTTAAGAATAAAATGGTATCTTCAACTGTTTGATTAAATGAATCTATGAATCAGGTGTAATAAATTCAAGAAAAAAAAACATGGAGAAAGCTTAGTATTTTACTCTTCAGCAGGTATTGAACCTTCTGGAATAGTTGAAAGCTATTCTTATATAGAAATCTGAGTTTAAAAAGAGTCAGCAGTCCTTGTGTTCTGATCAGGACTTACTGTTGAACCTTGTCTTATGAGGGAAGAGCCAATGTTTACTGCCTTCTCAGAGAAACTGATTACAGTGTTTCTATTTTAGTAAGATACATAAACACATTTCAATGAGAGCAAAAAAAAAAAAAGCAAAGCATAGCATGGTTGGTGATTTAACAAAAATGTGGATGGCTGTGGTCAGGGGAAAAACAATTCAGATCTTTTTATTAGTATCACTTCCATTGACTCTCAAAGATACTGCTTTTAAAGTTGTCTGAAGAAGGAAAATTAGGCTGTTTTTGAAAATTCACTCAATTTGAAGCTTATGGTAGAATCACAGCAAAAGTGACTTAGAGGGAGTATTGAGATGATAATTGGGTATTTGATCAGACATTACCTTCCAGATAACATTCTCCGCCAAATCTGAAGTTTCTATACTTTGGACTACACACAGTCATAGTTAACATTTTCATACATAAGAATAAAGAATGAGATGGCTTTTCAAGTACCTTTCATTGAAGCCTGAATCCTTCATCTGTGAACATGATATTGTATTTGCTGTCTGAGCTTTCCCCCCACCTCATTTTAGGAAATTAATCCACCAGTAAACCCAAGACAGCCCCGTTTTACTTCTCACTGTCAAAACAGGTCAACCTCAGCTGTGAGGCTGTGAGATAGAGGGACGTAGGGTGAGGCAACACCAGCAGTGCAGGCTTTCCATGTTCACAAGAGTGTGAGTATAACAATCTAGGTGCACTTCATTCGAAGAGACTTATTGGAGAATTATAGTTCATTCATTCAACAAATATGAATTGACCATTTACTATGTTGACATGGCCTCTGACCTCACAAAGTTTGCAGTCTAATGGTAGAGACCAACAAGTACACACACATAGCCAGGAAACACTTTGAAAAAGCGAAACAAATGTAATTTTAATTCCCATTATATCATGATACCGTCTAGCTCCCCGCCATGCATGTACACAGGTAGGCCGTATGATCCAAACTTGGGCTAAGGAGGTATTATTACAAGGATGAATAAAAGCTGGGGGCTGCCTAGTTTTAGACAGAAGCATATAAGTGCGAATCCCAGTAAGAGCATTCGAGGAACCGAAACAAGCTCAGCATGACTGAAGGGAGAAAGGAAGTGGTAAAAGATGAGGATGGAGAAGCTGGCAGAAGCTAGATTATGTAAGGCCAAATAAGCACTGTTACATGTGTTTGTGTATTTGAGGAATCGAAAGGAGAGCACTGTGACTGGAACCATCTAAGTGCTATCATTAAAATTAATCAGTAGTTAAAATTAGCTATTTAATAGGTAAAATTATGGTACAAATTAAAATTATCAGTATAAACAGTGACCACTTTGAACATTAGAATTCAATACATTGATCCAGCGTGTGGAACTGTGAAATAGCTAAGGATGCTCTTGTGATCTGCTTTGGATTAGTGTCCTGGGTGAGTAGAAAAAATGAAACAGAATTTAGGTGTTTGTTCAAGTTGTCTTCGTACTGAATTGGATATAGAGAAGGGATGGACTCCACACAACAGCCCCTGGGTGGACATTCCCGAATATTTGAGGGCTTATTTGCAACAAGAGTGGGCTTAGTCTCTGGTTCCGAAAAGAGCAGGAGGAAGTCTGTGAAGCAGCTCTGAGTATTCTCCTCACTCCCTTACCAGGGGCACCTTCTCTAGAGGCATAGGAATGAGCATTCATTAAAGAGGCTCTGAGTGTGACCCCTGAAAGAGCTGTAGGCCCCATAACAGGGTTGAAGGCAGAGCAAGACAGGCTTATGCAGCACTACAGAAGGTATTTATTATTTAACTCATGGGGGTCAGAGGCATCCAGAGAGCTAGTCTGTTCAGTTCAGTTCAGTTCAGCTCAGCCGCTCAGTCGTGTCCGACTCTTTGCGACCCCATGAATCGCAGCACACCAGGCCTCCCTGTCCACCACCAACTCCCTGAGTCTACCCAAACCCATGTCCATCGAGTCGGTGATGCCATCCACCCACCTCATCCTCTGTCGTCCCCTTCTCCTCCTGCCCTCAATCTGTACTAATGAAGAGTGCTATGGGTCAAAAACAGGCTTCCCTGTCCTTCACCATCATCAGGAGTTTGCTCAAACTCATTAGATGGTTGGATGGCATCACCAACTCAGTGGACATGAGTCTGAGCAAATTCTGGGAGATGGTGAAGGACAGGGAAGCCTGGCGTGCTACAGCCCACGGGGTCACAAAGAGTTGGACATGACTTAGTGACTGAACAACAACAATGACATGTCCACTGCATCGGTGATGCCATCCAACCTTCTCATCCTCTGTCACCCTCTTCTCCTCATGCCCTCAATCTTTCCCAGCATGAGGGTCTTTTCTAATGAGTCAGCTCGTCGCATCAGTGGCCAGAGTATTGGAGCTGGGGTCTAGGTCTGGACTTTTTGCAATGAGAAGAGTAACGATGCTTGGCTTCTCGTTTCTTGGGCATTGATTGTATCTGCATAAATAAGTCAGTCTCAGTTAAGACATAGGGTCATGGTAGACATGTACAAAAGTGAGAACACTGCCAACACTGCTAATAGGATGGTCATCACTGATTGGAGCTATCACCTGCAAGAGCAATCATCAAGAAAACTCGTAGTAAACCAGAGAAGTGTCTATGATCACACATCTGGAACTGCTGACATTGGGAACTAATAGAGAAACCCAGGAAAGCTACAGCTGAGAGCCCCAAGATGAAGTGGCTCCTGGAAGGACCAGGCTGGGAGGCCGCATGGCGTGGTGGTCTCTCTCCGGCTTTCTCTGAAATTCCAGTGGAAGTCACTTTTCATAGAAATGAAAGGGACAGAGAAGGAAGTAAATTGGGAAGAAGAGACCTCCAACTTGGTCCAGCTGGTACACAATGACAATGTATCCTGGACTTCCAGCAGATTGTAAGAGAAAAGATGGTTACCTAGAGCCTTTGCTTACACCCGAGCAGAAAATACATTTACATAAAAATCATTCCTTTTATTTAGAACCAAAGACAGTTTGAAGGAATTTCTGGCAGAGTGGGCTTGGTTTTCGTTTTAATGCCTACTCTATGAGTTATACTTAGCGATTTGAATTTAGATACAAGCAACCATTTTTTTCTTAAATCAAGAGAACTTATGAGTTTGTTAAAATAGGGAACTAAATATCCCTGAGTCTTAAGTTTTAAAATGAATGGAAACACAAATATATTAAGTAATCCTGCATGTGTCCTTTTGCTAGTTTTATTTCCTTAGAGTACATTGTTTATCTTTTCAGAAAAAGAATTAAAATAAACAATGCTTAAGTAGTATTATAGTGATGTTATTAAATTACTAGAATTAAATGAACTTGAGTTGGCTGAGATCTTTGATAAAATTTTAATAAGTACAACCTTTAAGAAAAATTATATTGAAAGTAAACAGGTATGAAAAAGAGAAAAATATCTCCAGTTAGATAAAAGTAGTAAATGAGAACAAAGCTTAGATCTGAGTTTCTAGGTAGGACAGAAATAAATCATGTTAGATTCTATATTTCTCGTGACCCAATATAATTATACTTTTGTATCCAAAGGGACATTTCATTTTCTCCAATACTCTGAGAAAAATTTGTCACAGAAATTATTACATAGGAGACATTTAATAATATGGTAGACAGAGCATCCAATTCGTAGTTTGGGGAGATGCAGAAACAGTCTTCAGATAGTTATTTCTTATAATAAACCCTTCTAAAATAGAAAGGTTAAGCTGGGAAAGTATGTCTGGGCTGTGCTCAGTTGATCAGTTGTGTCCGATCAACTCTTTGTGACCCTATGGTCTCTAGCCCACCAGGCTCCTCTCTGTCCACGGAATTCTCCAGACGAGGGTACCGTAGTGGTTACCATTCCCTCGTCCAGGGAAGCCTCCCTACCCAGGGATGGAACCCGCGTCTCTTGTGTCTCCCGCATTGGCAGGCAGCTTCTTTACTTCCACTGCCACCTGGGGAGCCCCCTATCTGTGTTAGAGTAATGTGTTAGAAATGACTTTTCTAAAAATGTGATCTGAATGCTTCAGTGATAAGCTGTTGAGAAGCTAGGGCAATGAGTCACCGCCTCTGGATTCAGATGAACTTGTGAGACAGAGAGAAGACAAGAGCATTCAAAACCAAACCTACTCCAAAACTGCAAGATTCTGAGTTATAAACGGATAGGAGTTCCTCATATACTCACCTCATGGCTAAGAAGCAAGGTCAAAATTTTTTAGGCAAATTACAGAGCTTTTGCAAACTCTCACCCAGATGGAGTTTCCTACTTACATTTTCATAGAAGTGGATTATAAAAAAAAAAGAGAGAGATTTGGGAAAAATTAATAGTAGTGGTTTCTGCACAGTAAATTGGCTCCTGATGTTATTTGAAAAGAATATAAAGTACTCACTGGCTATCTGAATAAAACCTACTTGAACTAGCATTTTCCAGCCATCCTGTTGACACAGCTGTCTTAACTTTCATGTGGCAAAGCGTGTGCTCCCTAATATTCACTGCTCATCACCATTTTGCTTAGAGGAGTACCTCACAAAGAAAAGAAACTCATGGGGATAAAAAACTGTGGTAAAGACTCTTTTGGACTTCCCTGCTCTCTCAGAAGTAAAGAATCCTCCTGCCGATGCAGAAGACACAGGAGATGAGGGTTCAGTCCCTGGACCAGGAAGACCCCCTGGAGAAGGAAATGGCAACCCACTCCAGTGTTCTTGCCTGGAAAATCTCATGGACAGAAGAGCCTAGCGGGCTGCAGTCCACAGGGTCTCAAAGAGTCAGACACAACTTAGCGACTAAACAACAACAAAGACTTTTTAATTTGAAATTAATTGAGATATCAATAGCTGTAGATTCACATGCAGTTGTAGGAGGTAATAGAGAGAGATCCTGCTTATACATTACCCAGTTTCCCTTTGTGGTAACATTTTGCACACTCTAGTATATCACCACCACCAGGATCAGGATAAATTCCACTGATTTTATTGAGATGTCCCCAGTTTTACTTGTACTCACTTGTGTGTGTGTGTGTGTGTGTGTGTGTGTGTGTTTACTTGTATACAATTTTATCACATGTAGCTTTTCCTGTATCTGTCACAAGTCATGATATTGGACAAGTACCTTTCCCGTTGCCCTTTAATAACCATATCCCCTCTTCTCCCCTCTATACCTCTCACCCTATACCTCACCTCTGGCAGCCACTAATCCATTCTGCATTTCCAAACTTTTGTCATTTAAAAAATATTATGTAAATGGAATCATACATGATGTAACCTTTAGGACTGACGTTTTTCACTCAGCATGATTCTCTGAAGGTCCCTCTAAGTTGTTGCAAATATCAGTGAAAGAGAAAGTGTTAGTCACTCAGTCATGTCTGACTCTTTGCGACCCCCTGGACCGTAGCCCGCCAGATGCCTCTGTCTATGGAATTCTCCAGGCAAGAATACTGGAGTGGGCTGAGCCATGGGGGAAGCCCCATAACATAAACTACCTAATATAAACTATACTACATAATACATCATATTATATATCTATTGATATAGATACTCAAATATCTAGACCAGGAGTACCCAACCTCTAGGATTTAATGCCTGATGAGCTGAGGTGGAGGTTATGTAATAATAATGGAAATAAAGTTCACAATTAATGTAATGTGCTTGAATCATCCTGAAACCATCCTCCAGCCTCTGGTTCATGGAAAAATCGTCTTCCATGAAACCAGTCCCTGGTGCTGAAAAGGTTGGGGACTACTGATCTAGACTACCAGAAAGCCTTTGGTTATCCCCTAAAAAAGATGTAATATATAGCCATGAATAGAATTCATCTAACGGAAGAGGCAACTCTGAGGCAAGAGCTAGAAGTTGAAGGAATAAGCCTAAATTCTGCCCCTGACCCCATGGCTGGACTCAATGCTTACTAACAGGGACACATTTTCTGCTTTAGATTGCCTCTTCCTTTTTCCAGCAAGAGGCATGTTTTTGAAGTATGAGAACAAAAGATGATTTTTTAATATATATAATTGATCCTAGTATCTTAAGGAGAATTTCCTAAAGGAAAAGACTTTCTTGCCTGAAAGAAATAAACCGGCAATTTACAAAAGCAGAAATGCAAATGGCTAATAAGCTTATTTTAAAAAACTGCTCAATCATATTAGTAATCAAAGAAATGCAAATTAAAACAAATTACCATCTTTCTCCTCTCAAATGGGCAAAGATTTAAAAGCATGATAAAAATCTAGCCCTAGTAAGGGTGAGAGGGAAATGGACATTCTTCTAAAGTGTTGAAGAGACTTAAATTGCTCCAAACTTCCTATATGGGCAATTTAGAAATACTTAATCAAAAGCCTTTAAAACGTACAGACCCTTTGACCCAACAATTCTACTGCAATTATTTCTAAGGAATGGAGACAAACATCCGTGTGCAAGGATCTTCATCACTTCATCACTGTTGCTAATCGTGAAAAAAATGAAAACACTCTGAATGTCTAACGTTAAATGAATTACCATAATACAATGGAATAATATTCAATCATTGATAATGATGTTGTTGTAGGACACTTGTGTTAATGCAAAAAGATATTCATGTTATATCAATAAATGCACAAAATACTTTTGTAAAAAAAAAAAAAAAGAATACTGGAGTGGGTTGCCATTCCTTTCTCCAGGGGATCTTCCCAATCCAGGGATCGAACCTGGGTCTCCTGCATTGCAGGCACAGACTTTTTACTGTTTGAGCCACCAGGGAAGCCCCTTGTGAATATCAATAGTTCATTTATTTTTATTGTTTAGTAGTGTCCCATGGTAGGGATGTACCACAGTTTGGACTGAAAGACATCTGCGCTGTTTTAACTTTTTGGCTATTACAATGCCAATGAAAATGCATGTACAGCATTTGGTGTGGGCATACGTTTAAATTTCTCAAGGATAAATGCCCGAGAATGTATTTGCTGGGTTGAATAGTATTGTTTGTTTAGTTACGTAAAAAACTGCCAGCTGTTTTCCAGGGCAGCAGCTATATCTTTTCACTCCCTAGCAGCAATGTATGTCTGATCTACTTTCTGCACATCCTCACTAGCATTTGGTTGTTACTAATTTTGTTTTAGCTGTTCTGGTAGGTATAGTGATACAGCGATATTTAATGGTCATTTTAACCTGCATTTATCTGACAGCTAATGATGTTCAGTATCCTTTAGTGTGCCTGTTTACCATCCATACAGCCTCATCAGTGAAACATCTGTTCACATCTTCTGTCCTGCTTTGTATTTTAAAGTGTACAGCTTTCTAACTTCAGTTGTTTTTAAATTGGAAAGTACATTGATGCCATATATGAGTTATTTGTCATTGTTCCATTTCAAACAGATGGCAACATGTGTTCTACAGACATAATCCTTTTATTTGTACTCAAGGGTCACTTAAGTACACAGCAAAAGAGAAATAGCTTGCAGAACATTATCAAAAAAAATTTAGTTTTATCAATTATTGGTGAGCCTTAGGGATTCTAACTGGGTTTCCCTGGTGGCTTAGATGGTAAAGAATATGCCTACAATGCAGGAGACCAAGGTTTAATCCCTAGGTCAGGAAGATCCACTGGAGAAAGAAATGGCTACCCATTCCGGTATTCTTGCCTGGAGCATTCAATGTTCAGAGGCGCCCCGAGGGCTACAATCCATGGGGTCACCAACAGTCAGACACATGCACAGTGATTCTAATTATTTCAGTTAAATGGTTACTGAATTAGATCCGTAATGGAAAATAAATTTAACGTTTTGACAAAAATACAGTTCGGTTGTAGAATATACTACACTGCCCATTGACATCTAGGGTTAGCTAGAAGAAAGCTTCCAAAAAGAGGCAGCAGGGTCTAGAAGATGTTAAGCCTATGTTTGCGGGCCAGACTCAGCAGGCTTGCAAGACAAGTGCCAATTGCCAACCTGTGGTGTGCGGTTTACTATCAGTGAGTGGCAGAGGACTGCCAATGGCAGGAGGCACTGGAATCTCATCCTGAGCAGCCTCAGCACAGCCCTGGATAGCACCAGCGGCTGGGTGCTCAGTACATGTCCCTCTGCTGTGAGCAGATGAGGGGTGAGGAATGATGCCTGGGGTAGAGAAGGTAGTGATAGCTCCCCTGAGCCCTGGGGCCAAACCTGCCTAGGGCCTAACATAGGGGAGACCTTTCCAAGCCAGTGAAGACAGAGATGGATTAAATGGACCCACAAGAGGTGTTAGGAAGGAACACACATGGGTTTAAATAATCGTGTGGGAGAAGCAGTCTTTGAATGAGAGAAAAGCCCATGCTTACATTGAGAAATATTACATCTTTCTTTCTTCCTTCTTCCAGTACCGTATCATTGAAAGTTTCTTTTAGAAATCATAAATGCTGGTGTAGGACTTGTTGATCGTGGGTAGTGAGGAAATGAATAACCCATTTATTTATTTATTTTGGAGACTATATTTCTTACACTATCCATCCTCCTCTTCAAATACTCTCTAAGGACCAACACCATCCCATTTTTTTTTTATTATTGTTTTTGCCATACATTGTCATGATATCACCATGGGTTTACATATGCTTCCCCTCCGGGTCCCCCTTCCCTCCTCCCTCCCCCCCGGGAAATCTCGCTGCACCAGTCCCGAGCATCAATCCTGGGCTGGCGATTGATTAGACACATGACAATTAACATGCTTCAATGCCCTTCTCCCATATCATCCCACCCTTACCCTCATCCACAAAGTCCACAAGTCTATTCTATACATCTGAGTTCCTTTTGTTGTCTCCCATGTTGGGTTCTCATTACTGTCTTTCTAAATTCCATATATATGTGTTAATATACTGTATTGTTGTTTTTGCTTCTGGCTTACTTCACTCTGGATAATGGGCTCCAGTTTCGTCCATCTGAGTAGAATTGCTTCAAATGAATTTTTTTTTAATGCTGAGTAATATTCCATTGTGTATATGTACCACAGCTTTCTTATCCATTCGTCAGTTGATGGGCATCTAGGTTGCTTCCATGTCCTGGCTATTGTAAACAATGCAGCGATGAACATTGGGGTGCACGTGGCTCTTTCAATTCTGGTTTCCTCGGTGTATATGCCCAGCAGTGGGATTGCCGGGTCATATGGCAGGTCTATTTGCAGCTTTTTAAGGAACCTCCACACTGTTTTCCATAGTGGCTGTACTAGTTTGCATTCCCACCAACAGTGTAAGAGGGTTCCCTTTTCTCCACATCCTCTCCAGCATTTATTGCTTGTAGACTTTTGGATGGCAGCCATTCTGACTGGTGTAAAGTGGTACCTCATTGTAGTTTTGATTTGCATTTCTCTGATAATGAGTGATGTTGAGCATCTTTTCATGTGTTTGTTAGCCATTTTTATATCTTCTTTGGAGAAATGTCTGTTAAGTTCTTTGGCCCACTTTTTAATTGGGTTGTTTATTTTTCTAGAATGGAGCTGCAGGAGTTGTTTGTAAATTTTTGAGATTAATTGTTTGTCTGTTGCTTCATTGGCTATTATTTTCTCCCATTCTGAAGGCTGTCTTTTCACCTTGCTTATAGTTTCCTTTGTTGTGCAAAAGCTTTTAATTTTAATTAGGTCCCATTTGTTTATTCGTGTTTTTATTTCCAATATTCTGGGAGGTGGGTCATGGAGTATCCCGCTTTGGATTATAGCAGAGAGTGTTTTGCCTATGTTATCCTCTAGGAGTTTTATAGTTTCTGGTCTTATGCTTAGATCTTTAATCCATTTTGAGTTTATCTTTGTGTATGGTGTTAGAAAGTGATCTAGTTTCATTCTTTTACAAGTGGCTGTCCAGTTTCCCCAGCACCACTTGTTAAAGAGGTTGTCTTTTCTCCATTGTATATTCTTGGCTCCTTTGTCAAAGATAAGGCAACACCATCCCATTTTTAAGGGAGAAAGAAAATCTAGACTGATCGAGTGAGTGACCAGCTGATGATCTGGGGGATGGACAAAATGTCCCACTATATTTTCCTATCTCCCCCCTCAGTTACCACAGTCTTTTACTTGTAATTTTCATAACCAAATGTCTTAAACAACTTAGTCCCATTTCTTTATTTCCTCTCACTCTTTGACTGACATTTGTTCCCATCTTGCCTCCAATATAGCTCTTGCTGGCTTAATGCCCTCCATGTCACTAAACCAATGGGCATTTTTTTCAGGCTTCACCTTACTAGACCACTCAGCAGCACCTTTTCCTGCTTCTGACTCTTAATGTCCCTCTTATCTTCCTACCTCTTGTTTTTAGGCTTCTCCTCCTCTATTGAGACTTTAAAAGTTGGAGCCCCTCAAGACTTATTCCTCAACCTTTTCTCTTAATCTACGTCCACAGATATGGGATGATACCCAGACCTCTTTTGAAACTAGCAAGTTCTCTCCATTGAATTAAACTTGCCATGTTAACCATACTATTTTTCACTTTTGCCTCTCTGCCCACCAATTCACTCCACAGTGTTATTTCAAGAAAGTAACATTGTCACATTTCTGCTCTCAGATCAAGACTGGCTCCTGCTTTTTTCTCCCACTGCCTCCAGTTTCAGGCTCCTTCAACACAGCCTCCTTTCAGCTGTTTCTGTCTCAATCTTTGCTGCAGCATTTCTCTCTGCTGCGATCCTCTCCACCCTGCCCCTAACTGCATCTCATTGTTGCTGTCGTGTATCAGCCCAAAGGTTACTTCCTCAGGAAAGCTTTCTGACAAAACCAAAATAAATGAACTCTGCATTTCATATGCTTCAGAGCCACCTGAACTCTTAAAGGCTTTTCACTATTTTAATGTATTTAGGTAATGAGTTGAATCTCTCTTACTGGACTCTAAGTTTCAGAAAAGCAGATGTTTTGGCTTTTAGCCCTCTCCTGTATCTCCAGAGCCTAGTACAGAGTATGAATGAAGAAACCAACACATCCTGGTCATTCAGGAACCTGAAAACTTTACCCATGGCTCCCAGGTCCACAGACTGAGGCTTCCTTCCACAGCCAAGGGCATGAGGATCCTGGAGTTAATACAGTGTCCTGGTAAGTCAGCATGAATTGTGACTATATCATGCTTAATTGTGCCAAGTTCAGCTTCTAAAGCTCTTCTTTTCTGATTATTTAAATAATTTCCAAAGGCCCTGCTCAGCTAGGACGTTGTCTCAGGTTTTATTGTTCAAATGTTATAAAATGACATTTGTAGAGCATTTTATAATTTTTAAAGTATATATATTTCCATTATGGCATTTGAATGCCGAGCTATCCTAACAAGCAGTGTATTATTTATTCTTAATGTCAGATGTCAAAAAATGAGGCTTAGAGGTATTTAGGGACTAGCCCAAGGGACTGAGCAGGGACTTCATCCCAGATTTTGCAATGCCAAGTTCTCTTTTCCCAGTACTAGTAATTGCTCATGGCTTCTCTCCACTTGCTCAAGTCTGAATTTGAACTTTTGTGGTTAACAAAACCACAACAATGATGTTGCTTTCATCACAGTCACATACATAGCATATACAAAATATATCACAGCAGACACACACACACGCACGCACACATTCCCAATTTAGGAGAATAGTTCCAGCTGGATCAGTCTTTCTTATACTTGGAGAGAGATACTTGATTTACAAAGACTTTAGATGTTCAGTGCAGAATTCAAAGTTTGTTAGTCTTAAATAGCCTATTAGCTACTACTGAAAAATGAAAAATATATAAAAAAAAGAATTGCAATGCAGAAAATTAACCTCTTTGATTTTGGTTTATTTAGATTTTTATCAAGAGTGATTTCCCCTTACAGCTAGCTTTATGGTGACAGTTATAATCTAAATCTTGGCTATATAAATATTTCTTTGAAAGTCACCTGTAAACTTAGGTCATGGTTCTAAAACCGATATGTTAATATGATTAACACATTCTTTGTGGGGTTTCAGGAAGAAAAAAAGATATTAAAAGGAGCATGCTCAATATACTTGTGAGGTGCAGGCACTTGTCCAGACACCATCCATTGTATTAATGATTCACCCCTAATTTGAAAATAGTTTTCTTCTTTTTTCATGGCAAAGCACACATGGAAAGCTGGCAGGAGATGATGGACCTGAGGGCTCCAGCAGTACCAGTACACACCAAATCGCCCAGAAAGCAGAGGGGATTCATTAAAAAAAAAAAAAGGTGGAACAAAAGAAGAAACAAAACTCCTCCCAGCTCATTGGAAAAGAACATGACACTATTTTAATTACAATCACATTAACATAAAACTATTTGATTTTAGAAAAGTTAAACTGGGGAAAAGTATGTCTTAGGATAGAGGAAGCCTGGTAGTTAATTCTGTGTGGCCAATTCTTTTCTAGTTTACAGACATTACACCAAATCTTGGATGAAGGCATATCAAAGAGATTTTGCTTACCAGATATCTCAGATGAGGGAACATCAGGCCCTGTAAGCTTCAACACTGCTTGCCAAACATTCTGCGGTATTGTGCAACTCAACATATTTTAAAAGATGGAGTTTTAAATGATGTGTGCTTACTGACAACAAGATATTTCTTCCTTAAAAAAATCCTTGAGCATTTTAGAATCTCATTTGGATTCTTTCTGAATGAATAGAGAAGAATCAAGCAAAAACCTTTGCATTTGGGGTATGGTTTTTTTCAGACTTTGAAACGACTTCCATGCTCTGAAATAAGCAGTAACACATTTCTGAAATGCATAATGTGATTTCAGATAGATGGCTTAAAAATAGATTCACAAAATAAAGATTAATTCATTTACACTGAAATGGCATTTATAGACTCCCTAGCATTTATAATCATAGGAAAATTTACTATAACAAATTACATGGATTTGATTTGGTAAGCTGAAAAAAATGATTTCCTGTTTATATCCTGATGACAGTGGAATGCATTACAGAGAGGTGACCTGTTAATTCCACATGAAGATGACTCTCCAGATATTGGTGAAGCACACAGGGCAAAGAGTATGACTGGCATTGCCTCAAATAGAAGTTTAAGTGGTTTTAAACTGCTAATAGTTTGCTGAAAGTTCTTCTCTAGTCTAAGCATAGGATTAAGTTTTGTATTACCAAGAAAAGTCAGTAGTCTAAAATTTAGAAAGTTTTTGTTGAATAGCAATAGTTGGAAAAAGCTATAATAAAGGAAGTGTGATGGTTTTAATTCAGAATCATATTAGAAAATCCATTAGTTTCTCTTTTCTGTAAATTCCTTCTAGTCTAAAATCATCTTGTCCTATAGTCAATGGTTTAGAGAAGTCATGCTTTTAAATGAGGTCTCTAAAAGTATAGTCTGTTGTCTGCATGGGAGAGTCTGTAAAGAGAATTTTCATTATGATGAGTCATTATTTTTGAAAGCCCCTATATATTATTTGTGGTATCTGTATACCAAATGCTGAAAACAACTAGTTAAATTCCTTTGTTACTGATAAATTACCAAAAAGTTGAACATATTTAAACAAACATTTTATTGTTTTTGTAATTTTCTTCCTAGTTGAAAAATGGTCAAACATTAAGCAAATATCTTCAAGTGGGTCAAATGTAGTTGAACTTTGTTGTAGTTTTTGTTCTGGTTGTTGTCATTTTAACATCTCTACAGTTGGTACAGCTTGTCACGACTGGATCCATTGGAGATGCCCAGAAATGGATTCTTACTGAGTGAGATCACATGGTTGGACTGGAAAGTTCGTGTTCCATCTCCAGAGATGACAGAGTGTGGCTTTATATGTGATACCAAATAGCAAGAATATAATTGATTCTGTTTGATGATAACCTGAAGTCTTCCCTAGCAAAACATATTCAGAAGTGTGAAGTAATATTTTAAAAGTATATAATTCTTTTTGTTTCAGAATAAGCCTGTGGGATTTAAGCCTGAAGCTTCTATGAGGAGGTAAGCTGCCTTCAAAGATCTTAGCCCTTTTTGTATCTTTTATGTTTTTCCAGCAGAGAACTCATACTTGGTACTGCTACAAATTCATATTTGTTAGTTTGACACAGTGCATCCTGAATTCAACTAAGGAAACTGTCCTTTTAATGTTAATACTCTTTCCCTTTTTAGAGCATTCACCATCCATTGCAACATCTCAGTCTTGACGAGGTCGATTTATTTTCTGGGGAAATTTTCTCTTAGACGGCCAAAGTTGATGATGGATGAATTTACTCACATGATCTGTGCTGGACTTCCCTGGTGGCTCAGGTGGTAACGAATCTGCCTACAATGGCGGGGACTCGGGTTTGATCCCTGGGCTGGGAAGATCCCTTGGAGAAGGGAGTGGCAGTTCATTCCAGTATTCTTGCCTGGAGAATTCCACGGACAGAGGATCCTGATGGGTTACATTCCATGGGCTCACAAAGAGTTAGGCATGACTGATTGACTAACACACATGATCTGTGCTCATGGATATTCTGGCAGGGCAGTAATTAGCAAGGTCTTTGACTTCCCTCAAATACCAGGTGCAGACCTTGCCTCTTGGACTGAGAAACCTTTTAGTGAGCCAGAGGAACAGGTTAATTGTACTTAATCTTATGTAAACCAACTACTGGGAAATACTTGTTACTTATTCCATCATCAGTCTCCCTGTTTCCCCATCAGCCTCCATAACCCGCCCATACAGCAAAGCTCATCGAAAGGAGAAAACTCTACGACAGTGTTTACCTTCCACTCAGCATGAGAATATTTGTCTTTATGCAGCAAATGTATCCACTTACAGGCAAACAAACTAATATTCTGAAAAACAAAGAGTTGTGTTAATGAATCACTGTTCACACAATAAATTATGTCTTTTCCTTACAAATAGGATGTGACTGACTTATTGGCATTGGACCTGACACTAGAAGCTGTTTTCACTGATGACAGTCGATTTTCACAGAGCCACCCACCTTGCATGCCTCATTGCCGGTGACCTTTTAGGAAATTTGAGACACACTTGGCAGAGGGTTAGGAATGCAAGTGTGACCTGGAGTCTTTAGTCTTGTGCAGGTGTGTTCTTGTTTTTGAGATGATGTAAACTGATAACACAGCAGCGACATCATTGTTGCTTTTAGGAAAACCTCATATAACCACCTACAAATGAACCAGAACAAACCACACCTAACAAAATGGTAGGAACGGACTCTGCCCCTCACTGAAGGTGCCCAGATAACCCTTCTATCTTCTCCATTGTTAATTTCTCCCCACATTCCTTTACTTCCATTTTGAGAAGTGGCAATATTTAGAGAAGTCTTCTAAGTTTCTTTTTTGCTGTTGCCCTAATGCTCCCTATATATCTGTTGCTAACTTGAAACAAAAGCAAACAGTTTGTAGAATGACTTACCTTGGCTCACTTATGTAACTCCTAGACGGACTCCTGTCTGAACTAACTGTTCCCACTTGAATTTTGCCATGTTTTTATTAGCTTGATTACACACCATTTTTCAGAATAGTTGTTTACTGAAAACAAGAGTATTCCTGAGGACCAGAGGGACTTCAGATACAGTGAGTGAACACTGAGATTGATGCCCAGCAATTCTTTTTGACTCTGCAGCCAGTGGTCACGCTTCCCATTGAAGTTAAGAGAAATTTTTGTTGCTAGTATTCCACATCAGGAACACAATAAAATCTTCCAGTACATGCCTCGTCAGTGCTTACTCAATGGAATGAAGGTATAATTGAAAAGGTCATCATGGTTTGGGTAAATTATAGATTGAATAGTTTTTTGGCTTGGAAGCCCAACCACCATTTTCTAAATTGACCCAAGAACATACTTTCCCATAGAAACAAACAGCCTAACATACAAGCAGATGCTTTTAGCAGGAAACTGAATGCATTACACAGAGGCAATGGAAGGTCAAATTAAACTCAATACATGAATAGACAGAATTTATACTGTGTATAGGGAAAATTTTACTTCAGAGACTGGGAGTGAAGAAATGCATTTTATTAGGTCAGCAGAGTTGATCAGGATATAGTATTTCCAGATACACTCTGTGGAGAGAATGATAAGGAATGCCTTTTGAAGAGGTGACTGAGCTGTAATTCAGAAAAGCTGGACAACAAAAATAGGAAGGATCACTTTCCAAAGCTGCCATGTCCAAAGATCTGGGTTCAAACTTGGAAAAAAAGTCATTTTACTGCCCTTGAACGATTAGCCAAAAAGCCATGGCAAAACTGATATGATTCCCTCTTAAGAATGATGGAGTTTCCATGGTTTCTTCCAGTTCTATAATCTGCATTTTTTCTTGAATAGATATTATTTTACTTATATAGCTAAGTATTTTTAATAATTTCCTCTTCTTCTTTTTTTTTTAAACAGGAAAGGTACTTCAGGACGTGGTGCTGTCACAGAGACACTGTTCACCCATGGTCGTCTTATGGTACAGTCACTATTCTAGGCAATTTTACCCCCAAATCCTGGCTACAGGAATAAGCACGGAAGAACCACAGCACCCTCTAGCCTGAGGCTGGGCTTTCTCCTATTGTAGGAAATCACTGGGCTTTGGTAGTGGGAGATATTCTGCACACAGTACGTTTTCTTATCATTTGTTTATGTAACTTATAGACTTCAGAAGTGTTGTTCTCTCTTCAAGTTAAAGGAAACAATTTCTCATTTTAGGAAAATGAATTACACCACCCCCAAGACCTCTGTTCCACTTATCTGATGTCCCTTTGCAGTTTTAATTTTTAAAACCTGATTTGTGGATATTTTGTCCCCACTGAGGGGCTTCCCTGGTGGTTCAGATGGTAAAGTGTCTGCCTGCAATGCTGGAGACCTGGGTTCTATCCCTGGGTCGGAAAGATCCCCTAGAGAAGGAAATGGCAACCCACTCCATACTCTTGCCTGGAAAATTCCAAGGAAGGAGGAGCCTAATGGGCTATAGTCCATGAGGTTACAAAGAGTAGGACACGACTGAGCGACTTCATTTTCTTTGTCCCCACTGAGGAGAGAAGCTGACAGCAGAACTTCCTGATATAGATGACAATATCACTGAGCATATTATGGTTTTATAGAATATATTGGGAGAAGTAAATGGACATGCATATCATATTAGGTGGATCCATGTTGCATTTCTGAAAACTTTAAACTGTGTTTGATCTACAAAAATGCTTTTTTTTTGTTTGGTTCACCCTGATACTAAAAGGATAGAGAAACTAGGGAGAAAACTAGGAACTAGGCGACATATCAGAGGCAGACTTACTTTTCTCCACACATTCTTTGAAATCCAAGGATATTTTTATCAAAATCCTTAATTTTTTTTCAAAATTTTTTATCAAATTTTTTATCATAATCCTTAATCCTTAAACTCAAAAAATTAATATAAACATTTTAAAAAGAGAAATAAATGTGGTCATAAGTCTCAGTTCAGTTCAGTTCAGTCACTCAGTCATGCCCAATTCTTTGAGACCCCATGGACTGCAGCATGCTGGGCTTCCCTGTCCATCACCAACTCCCAGAGCTTGCTCAAACTCATGTCCATTGAGTCAGTGATGCCACCCAACTATTTCATCCTCTGTCATCTGCTTCTCCTCCCACCTTCAGTCTTTCCCAGCATCAGGGTCTTTTCAAATGAGTCAGTTCTTCGAATCAGGTGGCCAAAGTATTGGAGTTTCAGCTTCAGCATCAGTCCTTCCAATGAACACCCAGGACTGATCTCCTTTAGGATGGACTGGTTGGATCTCCTTGCAGTCCAAGGAATCCTCAAGAGTCTTCTCCAACCAATATGCTCTCTAGGTTGATCATATCTTTGTCTAGATTGACTTATTTTCTCCTCTTCCCTCACACTGCCCGTGCTCTTGTCTCCTATGCCAGAGGCTGAAATTTTTTTTAATTATTATATGTTATAGGTATACAATATAGTGATTCAAAAATTTTATAGTTACTATAAAATATTTGTTATATTCCTCTTTCTGTACAATATATCCTTGTAGCTTATTTTGTACCTAATAGTTTGTACCTCTTAATTCCCTACTCCTGTATTCCCCCTGGGCTTCCCTGGTAGCGCAGATGGTAGAGAATCTGCCGGCCATGCTGGAGACCTGGGTTCGATCCCTGGGTCAGGAAGATTCCCTGGAGAAGGAAATGGCAACTCCCTGCAATATTCTTGCCTGGAGAATTCCATGGACAGAGGAGCCTGGTGGGCTACAGTCCATGGGGTCACAATGAATTGGACACAACTGAGTGACTAAGCACGCATGGGCATATTGCCCCCTCCCGCCCCTCTCCTTACTGGTAACCACCCATTTGTGCTCTATGAGTCTGTCTTTTTTTTTTTTTTTAATTACATTCACTAGTTGTATTTTGTAGATTCCATGTATAAGTAATATTATACAGTGTTTGTTTACCAAGCTAGCTGATAATCTATTATTTTCAAACATTTGGCAAATGACTTTTAGCAATACATCCTAAGGAAATTTACCATCTGATTACAAATACCAAATTACAAATGAGTTTTTATCATTTTAGGATGGTGGAAAATTTAAACAACATAGATAGGAGACTGTATAAGTAGAATACAATGCATTCTTCTATTAGAATACTATGTAGGCATTGGTGGTGGTGTTTGCTTTTAGTATGTTTTGTAATTTTTTTCTTCTGATAACCAGACATGATGTACTGGGTAAAAGGAAATGCTATATTGGGCTCTTAGTAATATGGTGGTGAGGTATATGGCGTGGGGGAAGGATTCTATAGCCTTGTGATTAGGTCTCAGTCTTTCCGTGAAGTTGTACCTCTGGACTGTGAACATCACAAGTGTTTCTCAGTTAGGTGGGAGAGGATGGCTAGAGCGGGCTGGGGCTGGCTGTTTCCCCTCCCCCGTGAGGAAGGCTGGAGCTGACTGGAGTAGTTTCCTTCCCCAGCCAGGTGAGTTAGGCTCCAATAACACTCCAGCATGTTGGGATCTGGTTAACTCTGTTCAACCTGAGGACCAGCCTTGTTGCGAACGCGCTGACGTATTTCAAAATAGGCCCCTTTTCCTCCCCCCTGCTGGACACAAGAGAGGGTTTTTCTCCGACATTTACTATGCGAACCTGCTTGAGCTCCTGGAAACAAATCTCACGCTACTGCGGGGGCTCCCTATGACTGGGTCCCCCAAAGTTTTTAATCCCCAGAGTTGTCCGCACTGAGCCTCCAGCAGTGCATCGATTACAGGCCCAGATTTGCTACCCTGCAACTGTTTTCCGAGGTGGTTTCTGGTCTGGTGAGTCATGACGATATTTGCTGTCTCTCCAATCTTGGGGGCAAAAGTTTGCAGTGTGTCCTTCCCCTCTTTATGGATCCAAGAAGATTGTGGATTTTTCAGTATATATAGCTTTTTACTTGTTGGGTTGAAAGGGCTATGGCCGAGCTCTTTATCTAAAGGCAAAGCGGCAAATGGCTTGAAATTTGTTTCTCGTTAAAGACACTGAGGTTCTTTCTAATGAACATTAAAGGTTATTACAGCCATTTGCAACAACATGAAAGGGCCTTGAGGGTATTTTACTAAGTGAAGTAAATCAGAGAAATACTGTACTTAGGTGGGATATTTAAAAAAGATTTTTATTGCTGATGATACATAGCACTGGACCTTTATTTGGGTGCATTATTGCTACCATATCTAATTTTCCCAGGTCAGTTTGTGCGTCTAACTTTTTCAAGGAGATTGAATTTTTCCATTAATTTTAGTCTCATTTTTATTGTGTATAGTTGTAGTGATTTTTTTCAGTTTTCTTTGGACTGAGGCTTTCTTCTAAGAAAGCCTGTGTACTTCAGTTGTCTTTTAACTGGGTGCTATTATAATGAAGTGGGGTCCAGACCACACAGAGAGACAGAAGAAAGAAGGCAGATACATGAAAGCAGGTAGATGTGGGGTGTGAAGATGAGAGGATGTCTGCCTAACAGCTCCTATTTTAGTGGGGGAGGAAACGAACATACGCTTTTGGAGAGAGAAGAGTGTGTGATGTAACTACACTTTGGAGAGAGGCGAAGTCATCATATTAGCAGAGTGCGGAAGGATTGTTGGTTAGTGTGAAGTATTCTTTTGAGATTTGTGGCCATGGATTCCAAGTGAGACTAGCTGTATATTTCCACCCTCCACCCCATTCCCCCACTAAGCTCAGAAGCATAGAAGACAGCTGACTTTCACCTGAGTTGGAGTTTGGCAAGGTGTTCCTGGTTGAGGGAGAAAGCATGACTCCCATAATTATGTCTTTTCTTCCTGCATCATCAAACTTTTATTCAATGATTTTTTCCTTTGGTATAAAATATGTCCAGTACCTATCAGCTTTAAATAACACCAACAAATATAAAACAATATACAAAGAAACAAAACCTTTCTTTGAGCAATTCCTCTTAAAAGAGCCAAGTTACCACCCCATTTATGTGTTCCCTCCAACTCTTAACTTCTTAAAAGAATGTTCTATAGTCTGAGCCCCACTTTCTCACTTCACATTTTTCCTTAACCCAGTCTAATCAGGTCTCTCCCATCACTCCACAGAAATTGTCATTATCCCAGAAACAGTGACCACTACTGTGCTGAGTTAATAGTTCTCAGTCCTCATCTTGCTTGACCACTTGAAACACTTCCTTCTCTCCAGTGCCTGGACACCGCACATCCCTCTTGCCAATTCCACCCTCATTTAACTGGCTGCTCCTTTGAGATCTCCTTTGCATACATTTTAAATGTTGCAGATCACATTCTTGGGAATCACTTTATCTACTTTGTCTTTCTTAGGGAATCTCCTTTATTACTAAGGATTTAAATATTATTTATATTTCAGTCACCTCCATAAATAGATTTTCCAGCATTGGAAAATCCTTGCATTTCTAGATCCACCGTTGGTTATGATATAGTGTTTTTTCTTATACATTGATGAGTGTTGTAGGGTAAGGGAGTGAGAGAAGGCGAGGTTCAGAAAAAGAGATCGGCACTTTACAGGAACAGATCACCTTTAATGAGATGAGAAGGGGCAGCGGTCAGACTAGTGAGTGGCTGCACTAACCCAAGAAAAGAGTAAGTATATAGAGGCTTGTATGTGGAAATCTGCTGTCTTAAGGGGACCTGTTCTTCTCCAAGGTTGTTCAGGTTAGTTATCTCTTAAAAGGCTGGGGTAAGGAATTCTGGAGATCTGCCAGACGCTGGGACCAGCTGGGAGCTGGGCATAATCAACCTTAATGTCCATTTTTCTCTTCGGGTGAGAGAGTTCTTTGTTTTGCATAGAATGGTGGGGAGGACCCGGATGGGAGTTTTAACTCCAGGCTATTTTGAGCCTTGTAACTTTCCTTCAGGTGTAGTTTGTGAATATTTTATTGAGGAATTTTGCAACTGTGTTTATCAATAAGGTTACCTTTAACAATTTTTCCCATTGGAATTAAATTCAATTTTTCAAAATAAGCCCTATTTCATTATTATTTGTAATAATTGTGTTTACTTATTTACTATTAGCTGCACTGGGTCGTCACTTTTGCGTGCAGGCGTTCTCTAGTCGTGGCAAGCGGGCTTCTCATCATGGTGGCTTCTCTTGTTGGTGAGCATGGGCTCTTGAGCACAGTCTCACCAGTTGCGGCGCAAAGGCTTCGTTGCTCCTTGGCATGTGCGATCTTCCAGGACCAGAGATCGAACCCATGACTCCTGCATTGTCAGGTGGATTCTTTACTGCTGAGCCACCAGAGAAGTCCCCAGATAAGCACTATTAAAAAAATTATTCCATATTGAAACTATTTGTTTTAATATTACTTTTCTTTCTAGAAACAATAATAAAGGAAACAAAGCATTTTATAAAATGTGGTCCTGAACAAATCACTGTAAATAAATAAATGTATATTTAACCTCCACTTCCTCCAAGCAGAGGCTGCTTTCTGTTTCTCTGCCTTGGAAACAATGTGAAGAACAATCCATAAGCAATTTTACCATAGGGCTGCCAAAACCAAGCTCAAGCCAGTTGGATGTGGACACCTCTTAAGAGAATTTGAGGGAATCTGACCAAAGAATCCAAGCTCTATTTTTAGAACAGATACAAAGGTCAAGTGGTTTCTGCCAAATAGCAATGCCTCCTGAATCAGGCCCACCCTATGCTCACCTCTGCTAAGCCCCCCAATAAATCCTGATGCTTTCACTCCAGAAGAAGTGTTTTCTTTTTAGAGGGACAGTGTCCAGGGAGCTCTTCATGTGACTGAGTGAACACAGGCTCCACGTGGGTGTTTAAATGTTGGAGTCAAAGTACTTTCCTAATACCAGCTAGAAAGAATCCAGCTGTCAGTGGCTCATTTCTGGTTTGTCCTACTTCCCCATTATGCATTTGCAGACCCAGGACCACAGGCTTTGCTATATCATTATAAGAACATGTGATGTCCATACTTAACTTATGATTCACATTCTGTGCCTGGAAACAGCCCCTATATTTAACAATAATTCCTACACAGAATCCACTGTTGCAATGTATTAAATACATGGTCTGATCTGTAGAAGATCAGATTAGTGAGGGGCTGCACTAACCCAAGAAAAGAGTAAGTATATAGAGGCTTGTATGTGGAAATCTGCTGTCTTAAGGGGACCTGTTCTTCTCCAAGGTTGTTCAGGTTAGTTATCTCTTAAAAGGCTGGGGTAAGGAATTCTGGAGATCCGCCAGACGCTGGGACCAGCTGGGAGCTGGGCGTAATCAACCTTAATGTCCATTTTTCTCTTTGGGTGAGAGAGTTATCATGTGTAACCTTCACAGCCAGAATCCCCAAGTATTTTTTTAAAAAAGTGAACAAAACAAGCAGTAATGTAAGAGATCCATACACACACATCTTACAGAACTGTGCACGGGAAAACTCTTTTCGTTAAATGCCACTGAAGGTATATTTTGCTAAATTGTTCCTCCAGGTATTTTGTTTGGAAAATCGATCCCAGTAGGGCATGGCTGTTTATTGGGTGAATAGAAATGAGATCCTTGTTGCAACCAGAAAGTTTAAGTTCATAAAAAGGACCTGTAGAAACACTTAAGTGTTCTCAGGATGTAGTAAAGTTCGAGTGAAATGTGAAACCAAACCAGCTGCAAAAAGTCCACACCAGCCATCTCTTTGATGGCTAGCCTGGTACCCAGACGTGCAAAAAGCTTCAGAACACTTAACTGGTTGGCCTCCTCCCACCTCGTGGCATAATCTCAGGATGTGTGAATTTCACAAAAGATTCATACCATTCGGCTAATTAGCTGTCACCTCGAGGCATAATCTCAGGATGTGTGAATTTCACAAAAGATTCATACCATTCGGCTAGTTAGCTGTCGAGGATTTGCTCATACCCTTCCCCCAAATGATCTTTTCAGTCTTTTAAGAGATGCTCACACATATTCCAACTTGTTGGACGATGAAGGAGGACTGGTTGTTCATCCAGGAGGAACCTGGAGAACCTAGATGCTGGGCGTGCGGAGGAGGGAGACGGCTTCCCAAAACACAAGCTTTAAGAACAACTGTTGAATGACTCCACTTCTGATAATAACTGTGTAGTCTTGCTCGACGCTCTGAAAAGTTTGCTCCGGTTGAAAGGCGCCCCGGATAGGGCGCAGGGCCAGGCTGCTGCAGAGCGGGGTCGGGGTCCGGGCCCTGGTCCGCAAGCGCCGGCGAGGGGCGGGCAGCGGCCCCGGGCAGCGGCCCCGGGCAGCCCGCGCTCAGCAGCGCCGCCTGGGGCCGGCAGGTCGCCCCGCAGTGCCGCCCGGGGGCCAGCGACCAGGGGCCGGCGTGCCCGGCTGCCGCCCCTCTCCTGACGCTTCGGTGGGGCTGGCAGGCAAGAGGGCCCCGGAGGTGCCTCCAGCACCCCAGCACGAGGTGGTTCTAATAGTTACTGCTAAAATGCAGCCTGATGAAGAAGCCGTTGTGAAGTATTATGTGAACATCAAGCAGATTAAAATAGCGGAATCAATGAAATCCAGTCTCTGAGATTTAAGGAAAAAGAAACTACAACTGTCATTTTATATTTTAATATCTTCCCTCTTAGTTTATAGTTTTGAAACACTTAAAAAATACCAGACCCATGACCCCAAGTGTGTGCTCAGTTGTGTCCGACTCTTTGTGAGCCCATGGACTGTAGCCTGCCAGGCTCCTTTGTCCATGGGATTCTCACTTCCTACTCCAGGGGATCTTTCCAACCCAGGGACCGAACCTGCATCTCTTACATCTCCTGCTATGGCAGGCGGATTCTTTACCGGTAGCGCCACCTGGCGCTTTTGAAGAGTTGATGCTTTTGAACTGTGGTGTTGGAGAAGACTCTTGCGAGTCCCTTGGACTGCAAGGAGATCTCGCCGGGTCCATCCTAAAGGAGATCCGTCCTGGGTGTTCATTAGAAGGACTGATGTTGAAGCCGAAACCCCAATACTTTGGCCACCTGATGAGAATAGCTGACTCATTGGAAAGGACCCAAATGCCGGGAAAGATTGAGGGCAGGAGGAGAAGGGACGACAGAGGTGGGATGGCATCACCAACTCAATGGACATGACTTTGGGTAAACTCCAGGAGTTGGTGATGGACAGGGAGGCCGGGCGTGCTGCTGTCCATGGAGTTGCAAAGAGTTGGACACAACTGAACTGAACTGAGCACCACCTGGAAAGCCTGTGTTAAATGTGAGGAATCCTTTTAACATAAAATAGTTTACAGGCCTTTACGCAGTAAGTTTATAACTAGTGTCTTTTAATGAGAAAATGCATCAGAAAAAGCTGTATTGATTTATTACTTTACTTGAAGAAACCTGTATTCTATTGGTCATGGACTGTGAGTGGAAGGGGTGGTGAAAAGGTGAGTTCTGGAGTCAAGTGACTTGGTTTCTAATCCTGCTCCATCCCTTTCTCAGTTCAGTTCAGTCACTCAGTCGTATCCAACTCTTCAAGACCCCATGGACTGCAGCACACCAGGCTTCCCTGTCCATCACCAACTCCTGGAGCTTGCTCAAACTCATGTCCATTGAGTCAGTGACGCCATCCAACCATCTCATCCTCTGTAGTCCCCTTCTCCTCCTGCCTTCAGTCCTTCCCAGCATCAGGGTCTTTTCCAATGAGTCAGTTCTTGCATCAGGTGAGTTTCAGCTTCAACATCAGTCCTTCCAATGAATATTCAGGACTGATCTCCTTTAGGACGGACTGGTTGGATCTTGCAGTCCAAGGGACTCTCAAGAGTCTTCTCCAACAGCACAGTTCAAAAGCATCAATTCTTCAGCGCTCAGCTTTCTTCACCGTCCAACTCTCACATCCATACATGATGTGAGAACACTCCCTCTCACAAAGATAACAAAGGTAACCTCTCAGGATCTCAGTTTATTCATACTTTACTTGAGGAATAATAGTACTTATCTCAAAGAGTAAGCATGATGGCTTATTAGAATATAACATGATAAGCCTTTAGAAATGTAACTGGCATAAAGTATATTGATTTAAAGAATAAAACACATTTGTCTTGGACTCATATTTTTTAGTTGACATATAAAGTCTAGTGGGCTGGGAAACTAAGAGACTGAGATCTGAAGTCCTGGAGGTCAGGGACTGTGTTATTGATCTACATCCTCAGTCAACACCCAGTAAGTACTAGATGCCTGAGTGAATGAAATCAGAGAGGTTTGGGCTTCAGTGGTAGTTTGTCATGTGCACGCAGCTGCCTAAGTCCCTGGACCACTTAACTGTAAAGTGAAAAAGCTTCATAAATTTGTCGTGAAGATAAAATGAGTTAATGCATTCTAACTACTTAGTGTCATACCCTAAGTGACACCTCCTGCATCAGAGACGCAGGCTATTTGCAGGCAGTCAGACTGTGAAACTGAGAGTTTGAGTTGTTAAACAGTCTATGTCAGCCTATTCAACTATCCATTGATGTTATAGCTGGAAACTCCTGCCCAGGAAAGCAGTTTGTAACTTAACTGTTTCCTTACTTTCGCCTCTTCCCTCTGCTAACTAAATCAGAAAAATAAGTTTCTAAGGCTTATTTTGACTACTCTGGTGGGAAGACACTGTTGGATGCCTACCCAAGAGCCATTCCTTTCTCTCTCATTCCCCAGGTTGGTGGAATTAGGGGACAGACTGAATTTTTGCCCCCAATCCTTCATTCCTCTCTCTAATAGAACTATGCATCCATTAACACACCTTTTGGCACATGACTTTACAGCACCTTCCACGGAATTGGCAGAGCACATATTCTTGCCTGGTTCATATTGGACTTGGCCCGGTGATGTGTCTGGCAAATGCAGTGTTACTGGACATGACATGAGCAAATCCTCTAGATGTGTTTGTATGATTTTCATCTGGCTTCTTGTGCACCTCATTTGCCATGAGAAGCATATGCTATGTGGCCAGTAGTGCCAGCATAAGAAGATTTGCACAAGAAAACATACATAGCTTACAGGCAAGTCCAGTTGACCCCAGTCAAAGCCAGAAGAGTCACAAATGACCTGTGTGTGTTAGTTGCTCAGTCATGTCTGACTGTTTGTGACCTCATGGATTATAGCCCACCAGGCTCCTCTGTCCATAGGATTTCCCAGGCAAGAATACTGGAGTGGGTTTCCATTTCTTACTCCACACAAATGACCTACTTGCTCATAATTAAGAAACAGATGCTTGTTCTTGTAAACCACTAAGAATTTGGGGTTGCTTGTTATCAAGCATTATCACAGCAATGGCCAACTAATACAGGTAGCAGTCTGCCCAGCTCCAGAAGATAAATCATAATTGATCTAAGCTAATTCTGTTATTCTTTTCAATACAGTTGATTTTCAGATTCTCTTGGAGGTAGGAGTGTCCAAATGACCCAAACTAGCCAAAGAAATTTGTAAAGATATTTACTGGGGACTTCTGGAAAAGCTTTTTCTTCCTTGATAAAAGGCATGGTAGGGACTGGAAGTGGTCTTTCCCTCTTCTTCTTTGCTTGAAAATTCAGTGGGCATCTTGAGACCATAAATTGAAAGACACAAAGATGTAAAGCTAACAGCTAAGGATCAAGGTCATGCGTGTATGTTCAGTTGTGTCCAACTCTTTGCGACCCTATGAACTGCCAAGCTCCTCTGTCCATGGGATTCTCCAGGCAAGAATACTGGAATGGGCTCCCATTTCCTACTCCAGGGGATCTTTCTGACCAAGGGATCAAACCCACATCCCTGGTGTCTCCTGCACTGGCAAGTGGCTTCTTTACCGCTGCACCATCTGGGAAGCCACACAGCTAAGGATGATGGTGCCAATAAAGTCTAGGCTCTTGGTGACATGGCTTAGTGGTTGACCAACATCAATGACCACCTATCTCTACATTCTTTATTTAGTTAGACTTTCTGCTTCTCAAGGCACTCCTGACCTAGCATACTTAAAATAATGTCAGTTTAGTCATCCCAGGCCCTGTTTCTCTGAGGTGAGTGATGAAGTCTCCTCACAAGTCTCCTCACACAGATGCTAGAAAACTTTCTTATTTACTAGATTATTAGAACTTTGCCTTTGTCAGAATGTTTCTAATAACAATGAAGTAGTTAGCTTATGGGTACCTGTAACCAAAAATGTTAGGGACTGATGTGGGTATAGAAAAGTACATCCTGGTCAGTGTTGGAGACATCTATATCAAATGGCATTTTCTGAAAAGGAAGCCATGTCCACAGTGCAACCATACAGTAAGAACATCTCTTGGAAGGTTGCTAGGCCTGAGCTGTCAAAGGTGTTCAGGAAAGGTGTGATGTGTGTGATTCCACCGTCTTCAGTTTGCACTGAGTGTATCCTCGGTGTGAATTTGGAGTTTGTGTGAATTGCTACTAAATGGAGGGGGAAGACTGCCAATGGGGTATTACCTACAAGACGTTTTCTTGGTTAAGATGCATGAAGAGTTAAATACATGAACCAGGGAACTTGATGCCTACACAGATCATTCTTAGAAAAACTCTCTATGATGCTGAAGTCTGTTCATTGTGTAAGAGTAGTAAGGCAAACTGTCCTTGTTCATAAGGGCAGCTTGAACTCTTTTCAAAGGAAGACATAAAACAGAATGCCTTAGTTAGGGGAAAAAAAAATACTCTTAGTGCTATCCTCCTGCAGAATCTCTAAGCGTTGGAATGAGCATCTGTGAGGAGGGTGCAGCCTCCAAGCCAGCTAGCAGCATGAAATCAGCCTGTCGAATTAGCACTTCCCTTTTAAACTGGCCTTCAGATCTAACCAGCAGGCATGTCCACAGGGAGGGGAAAAAGACATATCATGAACTTAAGAACACAGTAAAAATCCTTGATGACATTTTTCCTTCTTTGGTAAAAAATGTCTTTATCTGATTTATGTAAGAACATCAAGGACACATGACATCCCTGGCATTCTATACGTTTTCCTACTGACTGCGGGGGTAATTGCTTTCAGTACTTGCAAGATCCCAATATTAAGAGCAATTGGAATGTGTTCAGAGAGTACTGGAAACAGGGGCAACCAGCCATCATAAACTGGACACTGAATTTTGGTTTGTCAATTTTATTTATCTTCTCAGAGAACCAGCTTTTAGCTTTGTTGATTTTTGCTATGGTCTCTTTCGTTTCTTTTGCATTTACTTCTGCCCTAATTTGGACACTGAATTTTGGAAACCTGAGTCCTTCAGCAAAGTGTTTGGTGACCAGGAGTAGATCTACTAAATTGTAGGACTGTTCGAGTTGCTATGACAAAATACCATAGACTGGATAGCATTAAAAAAAAAAATTATTTCTCACAGAAGGTGGGGTGTTCAAGGTCAAGGCGCCAGTAGGTTTGGTATCTGGTGAGGGTCCACCTCCTGGTTCATAGGTGGCTATCTTCATGTGTCCTCATGTGATGGAAGGGGGCTGTGGGGCTCTCTGGGGTCTCTTTTATAAGGACACTAATACCATTCCTGAGGGTCTGCCTTCAAACCTAAGGCCCCACCTCCAAACACCATCACACTTGGGAATTAAGTTTCAACATACAAATTTAGGGAGAACACAAACATTCAGTCTGTACCAAGAAACAATGAAATAGTCACAGAAGCCACAGCAGGATACTTCTGGAATGGAGTTGAAGATTTTCCAAATCTCTTGGAAAATGAAAAAGAATTAATGATGTTAATACTTAAGGAGTGGCTACCAGGGAAGTTCAGAGATACCACATCCTCCAGGTGATGAGCAAACCAAAGCCAGCATCCCATTACTTGAGTACGCAGGGTGAGATGACAATTGAATTTTGTCTCTAGGCTGCCAAACTACTTTATTTGGTCAGACTGAGGTCCCATAATGGGGTCCATAATGCTTATGGATTTATTACTCCAGAAGATTAAAAATGTGGAGCAGTGTCTTTACTAAGACATCAGATATGACTAATGTTCTGGTCTATGTGAGAACTGTCAAAGGACAGGGTGACCAGGAAGTCCTTAAAGTTGTGTAAGATGGAAATTCTCAAGAACTCACAATAAAGCAATTTATTGCAAGAGAAGCCAGGAGCCTTCTGGCAAATATATGCTAATGAAGACTCAAAGAAGACATGAAGATTCTTTGAAAAGGCATCAAAAGAGAATGTTTAAGAAAACCCTGCAACCTGTCAGTGATTAGAGCTGGTATTTAGATTGATCACTAAGAAAACATCTTCATAAAGAATATGGAATTCAAAGCTGGGCTATTATACAGTTTATACAGCTGCTAGAGATGTGGCATTTATCCCAGCTGGAATTCCATGTAAGGTTCATAACTTACATAGTCACATCAAAGTGTTTGAAGATTTTGTTTCTCCAGAGCATGTTAATGCTTCTGGCTAACTCAGGAATTCTGGCATCTGTCACAAACTTATACTAATCGTGAAGATAAACTAAGGTGAAGAATGTTATTTGCCACAGAGTGAAAGATGAACTTGCTATACTGAAGACCAGAAAATCCAGTCTGGACAAGCCTTAAGGGTCCCAGAGATGCCTTAATTTCCTGCACAGGCAGGATTCCCCTGGACCTTGAAAGTCATGTTACTTCATCCTTTTTAAAACCTACTCAACTTTTGAGGAATACATAGACCCACCCTGTCTAACATTTTCTATTGTTTACAGACACTAAATGTATATATGTAATTTCTAGTCTAAGAGCAGGCATCCTTAGACTGTGAAAAACAAAGCTTTTACTAAGTACACTAAGTACTTAGTACAAAGCTTTTACTAAGCTATAAAAATAAAACTTATCAGCCCAGGAGCACTGTATTGGATTGCGGTTTGCTTTGTGTCTGTCTGATTATTCCCTCCTCTGCCCTTTAGAATTCAGAAAAACAGTGGGAAAAATGAACAGTGAAGATGCAATTCTCATTGTATTGCATAGGATTGGCATTATATATAGCATTATATAACAGAAATGAAATAATTCTTGGAGTTAATCATCATTGTTTAATAAAGTTTTTCATTTAAATTAAGCTTCAATACTTTTAAGTGCTAAGCATTTGCATTAAAGTATTCATATAATTTTAAAAATTATACAGGATACCTTTGCTTAAAAAAAAGTGATGCAGCATTAGAACATGTAAGGCATAAGCTAAGGGAGTTACAAGGAGAAACAGATGAATCCATTATCATAATTGGAGATTTCCGTGTCTCTCTGTCAGAATGGACAGATCCAGAAGGCAAAAAAGCAGTAAGGACATAGTTGACCTCAATCAGTTGAACCAGAGTTGAACCATCAGTCAACTGGATATAATAACATCTACAGACCACTTCATCCAACAATAGTAAAATATACAAGGACTTCCCTGATGGTCCAGCTGTGAGACTGTGCTCCCAATGCAAGGATCCTGGGCCTGGTCAAGGAACTAGATCCCACATGCCACAGCTAAAGATCTTGCATGTGGCAATTAAGACGCAGCACAGCCAAAACAAACAAACAAACAAACAAACAACAACCAAAAAAACCTCACAAAAAACAAAATTTAAAAAAAAACCCGTAAAATATGCATTCTTTTCAATCTCACAGGGAACATTCACAAGACCACATTCTGGAATACACTTTAACAAATTTAAGAGAATAGAAATGATGAAATGTCTGCTTTTTGACTATGGTGGAGTCAACTAGAAATCAATAAAAAGGGTAACTGAAAATTTCCAAAATATGCTGTGATTAAGCAACACTTCTAAGTAACACATTAGTCAAAGAAGATATCTCACCAGAATTTAAAAAATACTTTTAACTGAATAAAAATTAAAATGCAACTTATTAAAATATGTGAGATACAGTGAAAGCAGTGTTAAGAGGAAAATTTATAGCACTGAATGCACATATTAGAAAAGAAGAAATTTCTATAATCAATAATCTAAGTTTCTACCTGAGAAAACCAGAAAAAGAAGAGTGAGTTAAATTACGAGCAGAAGAAAAGAAATACTAAAAATTAGAGCAGGCATCAATGAAATTAAAAACAGCTACTATGGAAAACTGTGGAGATTTCTCAAAATATTAAAAATACAACTACCATATGATCCAGCAATTCCACTTCTGGATATTAATCTGAAGAAAACAAAAACACTAATTTGGAAAGACATATGCACCTCTCTGTTCATTGCAGCATTATTTACAATAGCCAAGATATGGAAGCAACCTAAGTACCAGTTAATAGCAGACACATAAATATATATTACTCAGCTATAAAATAGAATGAAATCTTACCATTTGCAATGAAATGGATGGACCCCAAGGAGTATTATACTAAGTAAAAGAAGTCATACAGTTAAGGACAAATACTGTGTGATTTCACTTACATATGGAATCTCAAAAACAAACATGGTGAAACAGAAAGAATCCCACATACAGAGAACAAGTAGGTGGTTGCTATTTGGGGAAACAGGGAAAAGAAGTGGGGAAATGAGAGAAATAGGTGAGGGAGATTAAGAGGCACAAACTTCCAGTTACCAGATAAACGAGTCTTAGGTGTGAAATGTACGCTGTGGGGAATATAGTCAATAATAATGTACCTTTGTGTGACAGATGGTAACTAGACTTATTGTGGTGATCATTTTGAAATGTATAAAAATACTGAATTACCATGTTGTATACCAGCAACTAACATAGTGCTGTTTAGTTAGTATTCAAAACAAATGAACTATACCTCAATTATATTAAAATTTTAAAAATTACGAATAAACTCATCAAAAGAAGATCAGATTTGTGGTTACAGGGGAAGGGGGAGAGGAAATTAGACAAAGATAGTTAAAAGGTACAAACTCCTAGTTGTAAGATAAATAGGGATAAAGGATGAAATGTATAACATAATAAAATTAGTACTGCTCTATGTTATATATGAAAATTGTTATGAGTAAATTCTAAGAGTTCCATCACAAGGAAAAAAACTTTTAAGTTTCTTTAGTCTTTTCTATCTGTAGGAGATGCTGGATATTTACTAAACCTATTGCAATGATCATTTCATGATATATGTAAGCGGAATCATTATGCAGTACACCTTAAATTTATACAGTGCTGCATGTCAGTTATAGCTCCAAAAGATCCAAAAACAGAGCAAAAATAAATGAAATTAAAAACAGGGGATCGATAGAGAAAATCAGTAAAACCAAAAGCTGTTTCTTTGAAAATATGAATAAAATTGATAAGCATTTAGCCAGGCTAAGACAAAGAGCACACAAATTACTAACATCAGAAATGAAAGAAGAGACATCACTATACATCCCATGATCATTAAAGGGGTAATCAAGGAATACTACAGAACTCTATGCCCTTAAATTTGATAACCAGATGAAGTGGACAATTTTTTGACAGACACATTCTACTAAAACTCACACAAGAAATACAAAATCTGAATAGACCTATATCTATTAAAGAAAGTGAATCGATAATAACATTCCAAAATGGAAAGCACCAAGCTCAAATGAGTCAACTGGTGAATTCTACCAAACATTTAAGGAACAAATTATACTAGTTGTTTATAATTTCTTTCAAAGGAGAGAAATAGTGGAAATATGAGGAAATATTTCCTAACTCCTTCAATGAGGTCAGCATTACCCCAATAGAGAATCAGAAATCTATGGACTGATGTCTGTCATGAACATGGATGTACAAATCCTAAAAAAAAAAAAAAAGAAAGAAATGAGCAAATCAAATTCAATAACATACAGTTGTGCTATAATATACACCAAGGATTTGTTCCAGGACCCACTGCAGATACCAAAATCTATGGATCTTCAAGTCCCTTGTATAAAATTCTGTAGCATCTGCAGATAACCTACATGTATCTTTTTGTATATTTTAAGTCATCTCTAGATTACTTCTAATACCTAATACAATGTAAATGCCATGTAAATAGTTGTAAATATGGTGCAAATGCTAAGTAAAGAGTTGGGCAAGAAATCACCTCCTCTGGGCTACACAATCACTCTCCTGACTTATTTTTATGGAGATGGATGAGCTGTTCTATGGGCACTGCATTTTGTGGACTGCAGAAGGGTCTGGATAGACACGTTTCTGTTAATAGTACAGGTCTTCAGGACCTCTGTGTAGGGTGACAGTGAGGCAGCAATTTTCATGTGGCTGATCTGAGGTAAAATATCTGGTTAGAATCTTTTCTTGCTATCTGACAGTAAGCCTGCCTGTATGTGATATTGATGGGTCTGCTCTGAAACTGTGTAAGCAGTAGTTTCCAGTCCCATTGGCTGGTAATAACTTGACCGCATGCACCACTGCAAATTAGGAGCTATATCTTACCTTTTCACAAAGTACAAATTCCAAAGTTTATTGATTAGAACTAATTTTTTGAACATCGGAAATTTCTAGGCACTCCTTGGGTTAGAACATGGTGGGTATTTACAGGGAGATAAAGTTTCCCTGGATTTCATGGTGCCCTGTGGAAAAGTCCAAGCCTCCTGGCACTCTTCACAGACCATGAGAATTAGATCTGGATCCACTTGTCTGGGTGATTGATTTGATCCGAAGTGATCATACAACTTCTCTTATGTCCCTGAGACAGCTGAGTTATAGCCCAGTCCGGGTCCCCAGGCTGAGAGCCCCAGGGTGCTGGGATGATCAGTGGGAATGCTGTCTGCTCTGGTTTGCAGTCCAGACCTTGGAGACGTCTCTAGCTCATCAATGGGGTTATCTGGCTCCTGGAGTTATTTTAGTCACATAAGGAGCAAGGACTCAGACATATTTCTAAGGAGACTATTTCAGGAAGGCAGGGGGACAGGTACTTCTCTTCCTTTTTATAAGCAAAAGAGAAAAACCACTGTTCATCATCACTCACTTACAGAGTGTCCAGCTACTTGTGTGAGACACTCGACCTGGGTTTTACTGCAATACCCTGGGGGGAGGGGGGCAGTGTATTACTTATATGAACACTGGTCCAGAATACCTCATGTTCATATTCAGAATAAAAATAATAAAGATAAATATTGAAAACCCTCAATGGTTTTGCTGTAGTTATAAACTGATCTGCTGTTTCTAACCAAGCTCACCGATGGTAAAGATAACCCTTGGACTGGAGATGTCTCTTAATTCTTCCTTTTAAAACATGCTTCCCAGGTGGCACTAGTAGCAAACAACCAGCCTGCCAATGTAGGAGATATGAGATGTGGGTTCAATCCCTGGGTTGGGAAGATCCCCTGAAGAAGGGCATGGCAACCCACTCCAGTATTCTTGCCTGGAGAATCCCATGGACAGAGCAGCCTGGAGGACTACCATCCATGGGGTTGCAAAGAGGTGGACAAGACTAAAGTGATTTAGCACACACAAAAACACACACACACGGCTAGTAACTTTATTTAGGGAGAAACTTAAGAGTGTGGGACAGGGCATAAGTAGAAGCTTACAGTGAGTGAGAAGTGAAAGGGTGGAAGGACTTGGGAGAAGGGGTAGAAGACCCTACTTTCTCCCTACACTGTGACAGATTGAAGGGGACACAGGAACTAGAGGTCAGAGGTCAGAGGTCCTGGAGGTGAAGGCTCTTTGGTAACTTATCTGCTGAAGTTCTAGGAGTCATCCTCCTGGATGGCAGTGGGGTGTTCCAGAGGTTGATAGGAAGGTGGAGGTGTGTCCCTTCAGGTCCAGGGAGGCTCCTCCCCCGGTAGCAGCTGGTCCTCTCAGAGAGACTGTTTTGTCAGGACAGAAAGCTGCCTTTCGTGGTAGGCCCTCAGCTTCAGCTCTACCACCAAAGGTAGAGCTCCAACCTCCAGGAGGTGGAGGGGGGATGAAGATGTAGAAACCTGAGTATCACTTCTGGCTCCAACATCCAAAGATGGGAACACCGGAAGCAGAGCCCAGAGTGCGAGTCAGAGCCAACCTCGAAGCCGACAAGCATCACTATCTCTGACGACTCCAGTTTAATAAGAAAGGAAGTCTCCATTGTTCTGAGAGTCTTCAGTCTTCTATTCTCCTCAGAGATAATTCTTAGTGGGATGTTCAGAGGCTCCTGAAGAGGTACTGGAAGGGGCAGAGCAAGGCACCATGTAAGGGCTGGAGCTCTGGAGCCCTCGGAACTGCGCTGAGAGCACATCTGCCTCCCACCTTCATTCAGCAAAGGGCCAGAGGCTGGGATGGCCCAGCCCACATGCTTGTCAATGTTGGGGATGATGTGGGCTGTCCAGCAGATGGGGATTAGGGTCAGGACTGGGATGAAAAAGATAATCCCAGAGGCAAGGACCAGGAGGACCATGGACTGCTTGTCTTCTATGAAGATGTTATACCTGGCCCTGGTATACCTGGCAGACAAGCAGGCTCAGCAGAGCTACAAGGAAGATGGGGATGCAAAGGGATGCAGGGAGCCTTGCACTGCCTCTGACTCCTGCTCTATACACAGAGGACATCAGTAGCCCCTCCCGTACCAGCTGGGTTTGGCATTGATTCTGTTGCTGAGGCAGGTGGGCACCTTCCACAGGGGCAGCGTCCAAGCATTCACCCAGCTGAGCAACGTCAGGACAACTGATGCCCTGGGTTTGCCAGTCCACCGAGGCTATGGTGATGTTGGGAAGAGGTACAAAGGAGACAAAAGAGCATCCAGTGGATGGGAATGTGGGCAGAAGTGGGGATTGCTAGACCTCCACAGCCATGGAGGAGGAAGAGAGGCCACAGCTCTGAGGGCATACACTTCACACAGGAGGTGCTAAATTTGTTGGAGACCCCAGGGTTGTAGTGAGGAAACCCACTTGCTGGCTTTGGGGATCACAGTAGTTCTTAAGAGAGCAGGTCCTGGAGCCAAATGGAGCTTAATATCCACTCTGCCACTTACTAGTACTATGAACTGGGGCAATTCACCTCACTTTCCTGGATCTTAGTATCCTACTAAGATCCTTACTTTCCTACTCTGAAAATTAGAGATAACAAGACTGCATTTTAAAATGTAACTAACATGCTAAGTGAAGTCGCTCAGTCATGTCCGACACTTAATTGAATAGAGAATTCTGCACACCATTTGTCTGTTAGTATATTCAACAATGAATTATTGCTATCAATGCTTGGGTGCTTAGGCCCTCAGTTGTGTCTGACTCTTTGTGACTGGAGTGGGTTGCCATGCCCTCCCAGGGGATCTTCCCAACCCAGGGATCAAACCCAGGTCTCCCACATTGCAGGCAGATCCTTTACTGACTGAGCCACCAGGGAAGCCCAAGAATACTGGAGTGGGTTCCAACCCAGAAATCGAACTGGGGTCTCCTGCATTGCAGGCAGATTCTTTACCAGTTGAGCTACCAGGGAAGCCCATCAAGGTATTATCATCTTAATTGCAGAAGATTTTATGTAGTATTCTTGTGATCAGGGACTCTTAGGGCTAGAAGGTATCTCAGTGATGACAGGCTTCTCCTGCCTCACTGATGAGGAAACAGATGCTTATGCAAGTTTAATATTTTGTCATGGCAAACTGTTTATTAAAACAAAGCAATGCACAGTGAAAAAGTCCTATTAAACTTTTTAGTGGGAGTAGGATGTGACAAGGAAGGTATAGGGACAGATGGAGACAGCACAGCCAGTTGTGACTGAGTTGAGGGTTGAGCTATGCTCTCTTTGCCCTCTGAGAGTTGCTTTCAGGGGAGAGTCTACAGCATCCTGAATGGGAAATACAGGTCTATAGTGATGGGCATATAAATTACTCCTGCTGGAGATCTTCCAAATGATGCAGAGATACTCAGGGTGGCTGAAGTTCCCATTAAAAGTTGAAAGTGTTAAAAGACTGAGGTAAAATGTAAAATAGTGATTTACTGTCCTTGGTTCGAGATATTCCCAATTATTGGACATACCAATAAAAATGCACTTTCTGGATAGTTTAGCTTCAATAGCCAATCATGTCCCCATGATCCTTTATTTAAGTGACATGAACATATCAGTAGATTTTGTGGTGTTCAAAATTTCCTTTAAATTGGCTTATATTGTCAATAGGATATTTTCTATCTAGGTTATGAATTCGGGGGATGAGAAGAGTTTTACACTGGTCGGATACACCAAAGGGATAGAGTGGGATGGATTTAGGCATATTCAATTAGCAGGAGTTCTGAAGATTTTCCAGGTTATGGGACTAAAGATAAAGCAGAAATGTAGAACAGATCATGTCACGTTAGGAGAACCATTTGAGTGGGAGTGCTTAGTGCCCCTGAAGGAAAAATGGGAAAGGTCAAGATCTCAGAAGTCAACTTGGAGGATGACATCTGGTCCTAATGCAATAGAACAGGAGAGCAAGATAAATGCCAAGGAGGCCAAAGGAGCAGAGAGTAAGCAAAGGGTGGTGTTATCAGAGCTGAAGAGAGATAAATTGCTTAAGAGGAAATGGTGGAAAGCTGTGGGTTGTAAAACTCCAGGAGGACAGAATGAACTTATTAATTAAGAGACTTATCAAGTGAAGAATCTCAGTGGTTCTGGAGACAAACTAAAGATAGCTGAACAGAGCTGCACAGATTTGGTACTGCAACAATAGAAACAACAGAAGTAGAAAATTCATGCAATTTTAACTTTTTTTTTGTATTTTCATTTTGAAAGCTTTCAACCTATGAAAAATTTGCAAGAAAAATATATCAAGTATCCATATACTCTTTACTAGATTTATTATACAGTGGTTAACATTTTACTAGATTTGCCTCTATCTATCACTTACACACCTTTTTTTTTTTTTCAAACCACTTACATTATCTGTGAGTTTTAAATTGCATATATCATACTTCACGCCTGAATATTCCATCATCTGTTTCTCAAGAAAAAGGGCATGGCTATGTGACAACTGACGCACCACTTTCAGGAACTGTAACATGGATACGATCCCATGTCTAAAATTTGTATATGTCCCCATTTCCCCAGGTGTTCCCAAATGCCCTTTGTATCCTTTTCTCCAGTTCAGAATCTGACCAAGGCGCAGATGTTGCATTTAGTTATGTTAGCTTTGAAAGTGAAAGTGTTAGTTGCTCAGCTGTGTCCAAGTCTTTGTTACCCTATGGTAGCCCGCCAGGCTCTTCTGGCCATGGAATTCTCCAGGAGGGAATATCAGAGTGGGTAGCCACTCCCTTCTCCAGGGGATCTTCCCGACCCAGGGATCAAACCCAGGTCTCCCACATTGCAGGCAGATTCTTTATCGTTTGAGCTACGTCTGCTTTAGTCTCCTTTAATCTGCGGTAGTTCCCTATCTTCTTTTCTTTCAAGACTGCTATTTTGGGGCCCTGAGTTCAGTTGTTCTGCAGAATCTCTGCCTGTTTTCTCATAATTGGATTTCGGTTAACCTGTTTTTGTAGGAATACCACATAGGTGGCACGGTAGACAGCAAGCTTTGCAGTAAGTCATGATGCACCACAAAGTCCTATAAGCCTGCTGTGATTCTGCTTGCATCTTGAATGTTTTGAAAAGAACAACGGGATGATTCTTCAGTGAACCAGGGATGTGCTACAGTTGTGCTACACCTCTGTGACCTAAACTGGATTCCTCTAAAAATCCTATCTTACTCTGTGCTCCATACAGTATTTCAGTAATCAGGGCTGGTTTCTGTTACTGATTACCAGATCTTTTTATTCTAGAGCTTATACTTTGCACTTTTGTTTTCTTAAAGGAATGGATTTGAAAAACAGATACATTTGGTAATGTACATGTCAAGTGTTAACCTCAAGTTAGATGTACCCTTGATGTAATTTATCCTCCAAGTGAAATTGAAATACTTTTGTTGTTCAAGGGTATACATTTTAAGTAGTGCGGCTAAATATACCAACTAGTTTGCTCAGCTTTTATAAAAAAAATATATTTTTATGAAGAACTTATCAATCAGTTCAGTTCAGTCCAGTTCAATTGCTCCATTGTGTCCTACTCTTTGTGATCTCATTGACTGCAGCACGCCAGGCCTCCCTGTCCATCACCAAATCGTGGAGTTCACCCAAACTCATGTCCATTGAGTTAGTGATACCATCAAACCATCTCATCCTCTGTCGTCCCCTTTCTCCTCATGCTCTTAATCTTTCCCAGCTTTAAGGTCTTTTCAAATGAGTCAGTTCTTTGCATCAGGTGGCCAAAGTATTGGAGTCTCAGCTTCAACACCAGTCCTTCCAATGAATATTCGGGACTGATTTCCTTTAGGATGGACTGGTTGGATCTCCTTGCAGTCCAAGGGACTCTCAAGAGTCTCCTTCAGCACAACAGTTCAAAGGCATCAGTTCTTTGGTGTAGGGCACCTCACACGTGCTCATGACAAGATGGCGCTTGGTGGAAATCAAGAGGGCGGGACTAAGGCTATTTACAAAAAAATGTGATTGGCCATGGCTAACTTCCTCTTAGCAATGCCAGGACGTGACCAGTATACATTGGTGCGCCACCACCTGGATACGTGACCTTTACAGTGATTGGCCAAGCTCCTGGAAAGCCCCGTTTGAAACCCCTGCGCCGTTTGCCTTCCCGTGCTGTTTGCCTATATAAGCTCGCCCTCCAGCTCAATAAAACGGAACTGCTTTGACAGAACCCCTGCCGCGTCTGAGTGTCTCTCTCCGGGCAAGGGAGGCTGTGGGGCAGGCAGTCCGCTCACCCCCTCCTCGGGGCTGATATTCCAGAGGCTCCCATCCTCGGAAGATAACTTCGGAGGGTCGTTCTGTCCAAGACCGAGGGCTTGCCTGGCTTTCTGACTCCCGCCCTGGAGCACTACAGGGCAGGTTAGAGAGTCGGAGAGAAAAGGAAAATAGAGAGGCCCCACATCTGGTGTCGTGACTCGGGTTCTCTCGGAGGAAGACCTCCCCACTGCGCGGTCTTGAAAGAGAGAGGACGCGACAGCCTCCTGGCTTCAGCGCAGCGATCCTGCCGAGGATCACAACCCCGAGGTAAGCATTTGAGAGACGAATCCCCGGGGGTGAGTACATGAGGTAACTTCCTTCCTTTGCCTTTCGTTTCCTACTAACCTTCCCCCATTCTTCTTTTTCTAAAGAGTTCAGCGAACAACTATCATTTGGTGGGGCAACTGACATTTCCTGTCCAGGGCACTCCCTGGGGGATAACTGAAGGCCCCCCATATTGATGGTCTAGTAGCGGGAGCCCAGCTGGGTGAACTCTTTCTTTATCTTTCACGCTGCCGAGAAAAAGGCCAATCCCCTTTCGTGGGCACGGGTCGGGCACTTAAGAGCCGTTAGGGGGCCCGCCACTTGAAGAGTCCTGTGATAGGATAAGGAGGCCACGGAACAGGCAAGAGCCGCTAGGGCGCCCGCCTCCCTCAAGCAAACTTCCATGCAACGGCTCAGGCACTCTAGTAAAACACACCACAACCCCACCATCTAGGCTTCCACCACCGCCCCCCGCCCCACTAGGAGTTTTTCATGGTGGATACTCTCGGCAGCCTTTCCAGCTATCCGGGATCTCCATCAAAATATGGGAAACTCAATTAGTAAATCAGATGAGCCAGCCCTTAAGGCCCTGCGTTACGTGCTTAAAAGTAGAGGGTTAGAAGTCTCTGATGCCCAGGCCATTAAGGTTTGGGGAACCATTACCCAGGTAGCTCTGTGGATAGACTCGGCCAACCTGTTTTCCTGGGATACTTGGGATAGGGTACACATATTAGCGAGGAAGAGAGAAATACAAGACGGGGAAGACCCACCCCTGGGATTCTATCCCACTATTACGGCTCTCAAGAGTTGCTTCTCTGCAGAGCCCAAACCCCCTAATGAAGAAAAGGCTCCTACGCCTGATCCTGATAGACGGTGGGAAGAACGCTCCACCCTAGACCAAGGAGAGAGAAAAAATGATGACACTACCATGAATAGTAACCTGTGGCCCCCCAGATGGGACAAAAATGAACCAAATAAGGGTGAGGCTTTGCCTAGCGCGCCTGAACTTGAACAAGCGTCCACCCATAAGAAGGAAATTAATGAGACTCAACCCCACCTGGTAGAGAGGTTTCCATGGAGAGGGAGGACTTATCCCGAAGACCCTTGGGAAAGATTGCCACTCGCCCCAGGTCTCATACGAGCTTTTCCCATTAATGTAAACCCCGGGGGCAATCGACCATTGGCTTGGCATACCTGGGAGCCAAAAGAATTAAAAGAGCTTAAAAAGGCAGTGACCAAGGACGGCCCCAATTCTCCATGGGCCGAGACCATCCTCCAAGGCCTAGCTCATCAACCCTGCACAACCCAAGATTGGAAAATGCTATGCTGAGCAGTCCTCCCTAGCAATCAATACATTAAATGGTGCGCCTTCTTTAAAGAAGAATGCCACACCCAAGCAGAAAGAAACCAAGCCGCCAACCCGCCCCCCATCCCTATAACCTTTGGGATGCTATCTGGGACAGCTGATCAATGGAGCACAGGAATACAGCAGGCCTCCATACCACCCCCTTATACAGACCAAGTGCGAGCCATTGCCTAGCCACATGGAGAAAGCTAGAAGAGGGCCCCAGCGAGCCTGTTATATCAGGAATTACTCAGAAAAACACTGAAGACTTTTCCACTTTTATAGATAGAGTAGAGAAGAGCATGATAAGAAAATTCCCCCCGGGCCCTCTGAGAGATCAATTCATTAAGATGCTGGTATGGGAGGGAATGAATGCAGACCATAAAACGGCCTGTGCCGGACTGAAGGAAAGATCAATGGAACGTTGGGTGGTGGCCACTAAGGATATTGGGACACAACATCACCAGACACAGACTATGGTGGCAGCTATGGAGGCTCAAACCCAGGCCCTGGCCGATGCGTTATCCTCAGCCCTCAGTAAGATAACTGCCACACAGGGCTCTAACTTAGAGGAAAACCAAAAGGGGCCTAAAGATAGACGCTGCTACCAATGTGGACAAGAGAGACATTTCAAAAGAAATTGCCCCTCGAGATCTAGACAAGCCGAAAGTCGAGGGCCACCCACAACCCCTTGTCCACGATGCAAAAAAGGGTATCATTGGAAAGCAGATTGCAAATCCAAATTTGCTAAAGATGGAAAGCCTTTAAACTAAGTGAGGGGCATTACCCAGCCCCGTCATCCCAAGGGGAAAGTCATCAGCTCTCTCCCAGGGCCCAAAAATCTCCTGCCCCCGAGCACCCTAAGAAACCGGCCCCAAAAGGGGTTCTTTATCAACAAATCGATGGCAATAATGTCAAACACATAAGGCCTAAAATCAACTGGGCAGTCCCCATAGTACCGGGAGTTAGACCAAAAATGGACATGATCATAGGAGGAAAGAGGTTCAAGTGCCTAGTAGACACGGGTGCCGACAGGACTATATTGAGAGAAGAAGAGGTACCCCCCACTTGGCCCACGGCAGATGGCCCTCAATTGTCAGGCACTGGGGGCGACATCCATTCCAAAGAGTCCCTTAAATGGCTGGAATGGGAAGACCCAGACGGGACTAAGGGTCTTGTCAAACCTCTTATTGCCTCGGGGATCAATGCCAATCTGTTGGGCCAAGATATCTTGGGGTAGGCTGATGCTTACATAACTACAGACCATAGGGGCTTTTACAAAGATATATTAGAAGAAGAAGAATATCAACAACAGTTTATGCCCCCCGGAATCCCCAATTATCGTGGAGACCCAGAATTTGAAAAGATAAGAAAGAGGGAGCCATTAACAAGATGGAAGTTTCACCCCCAATCCTAGAGGCCATTGCTCCCTCGGTGCCCCCTATTACATGGATGCCGGGGCCCCCTATATGGGTAGAGCAGTGGCCACTTCCTTTAACCAAACTTCAAGCCCTAAAATCCTTAGTAGAAGAACAGCTCCGACTTGGACATATCAGGCCCTCTAATAGCCCCTGGAACAGGCCTGTTTTTGTGATTAAAAAGGCCTCAGGGAAATGGAGGCTACTACAAGACCTCAGAAAAATCAACGAGAGAATGAAAATACAAGGGACTCCCCTAAGAGGGATGCCCTGGGTCCCTGCCATCCCTACTAACCTACACTTCCTAGTTATAGATATCAAAGACTGCTTTTTCTCTATACCCCTGAACCCTCAAGACTGTGAAAAATTTGCTTTCTCCCTGCCCTCGGTCAACTTTGAGGAGCCTGACAAACAGTACGAATGGGTTGTCTTGCCTCAGGGCATGGCTAACAGCTCCTCCTTTTGTCAACAATTTGTGTCTTGCCTTGTCCAACCCGTCAGACAACTACCAGAGGTCCTGTTATATTTACACATGGATGACATTATCCTCGGCATGCCCAGCGCTCTCCAACTCACAGGCAGCCGGACTACTATTTGAGTGCCTCACTAGGGGACAACTCATAGTCTCTCCTGACAAAATTCAACATGTACCCGCCTTCAGAGTTTTAGGAACCCGCCTTACCCTTGAAGCCGCTTCCCCATTAAAACCTCAATTAGCCATCAAGGAGTCCTATTTACTCACTGAACTCCAAAGTCTCCTGGGAGAAATTAATTGGCTACGACCATGGCTCTCCCTGTCCACTGGTGAATTAGCCCCTCTTTTTAACCTCTTAAAAGACAAACTCCCGGACCCCTAGCACTCTGGGAGGCTGGAGGGACGCGTTCGGTGCATTCGCGAGATCCAGTTGCCGGTACCTGGAATCCACTCACGCGAGGCAGTGGCAGCACCGACGGCCCGAGGTTCCCGGTCAGCAGGTTGCGGAGGATCGTGCGGGTAGCAAAAGGAGGGCGAGTGCTCTTGCGGCCCCAGACAGCAACCAGGGTGTCCCTCACTGTGAAGAAACTTCTCATCACTAAACTAGAGGTTCTGCCACCATCAGTGCAGAGATAAAAGAGCCCTGAGGCTACTGGAAGACAGGAGACTAAACCCAGACCCTGAGAATTCCAGAAAACTCCTGGATCCAAGGGTTAATTAATCGATAGGAACTCATCAACCTCCTCCATACCAAAACTGAAATTAATCAACCCCCAAGGGCCAACAAGCTCCAGAGTAAGATATACCAAGCAAATTCACCAGCAACGTAGGAACACTGCCAGGAGCTTCAATACACAGGTTGCCCAAGGTCACACCAAGTCCACCGACACCTCAAATCTCTTTACTGGACACTCCATTGTTAGTTACAGTGAGGAAACCCAGATCCACCCACCAGAACACCACACAAGCTTTCCCATCCAGGAAACTTCTACAAACCACACATCTAACCCCTCCCATAGTGAGGAACCCCCACAATAAAGGGACAACACAGCAAGATAAACAAGATGAAAAAGCAGAGAAATACCCAGCAAGTAAAAGAACAGGATAAATACCCCCTAGACCAAACAAAAGACGAAGAGATAGGATGTCTACCTGACAAAGAATTCCGAATAAGGATAGTGAATATGATCCAAAACCTGGAAAATAAGTTGGAGCTGCAGTTCAATAACCTGCAGGCAAGGATTGAGAAGATGCAGGTAAGCTTTAACAAGGACTTAGAAGAAATGAAAAAGAGTCAAAATACAATAAATAATGCAATAAATGAGAT
>ML660200.1:64309651-64386918 GCA_007570785.1 Antilocapra americana | reverse complement strand
AGCCCAATACAAAGAATTATTCGCTGTAGTCCTTGCACTTTCTAAAATCCCCGAAGCTATGAATCTATTTACTGACAGCCTTTATGTAAAAAATCTCCTTCCAGGGCTTATTAATTCTCATATCCGGCTCGATGACAATCCCATTACCCCTCTCATGATACAGGCTTGCTCCCTTCTCCAGGCCAGAGACCAACCCCTTTATCTACATCACCTCCGAGGCCACCAGGCCCTACCAGGAATACTCTCTTTAGGAAATTCCCTGGCCGATCAGACGGCCTCCACCAATACATATACTGTTCAACAAGCCCCAAAATTCCATGACCTAACCCATGTTAACTGGAGAGGGCTTCACCAGAGATTCCCTCAAATCCCCATAAAAGATTTAAAAAGAATCCTACATACTTGTCAGTCACGCATTCCCTTTTTCCAGGTTCCCCCCCTACAATCAGCTGGGACAAACCCCAGGGGAATGAAGCCTAACGCCCTATGGCAAACAGATGTCACACATTACTCTCCCTTTGGCAAACTTAAATACATCTTCATCTCAGTTGATACTTATTCCCATGCATGCTGGGCCACGGCCCACACTGGAGAAAAGGCACAACACGCTAAGAGCCACTTCCTTCAGTGCTTCGCCACCCTAGGATTGCCTGCTCAAATAAAAACTGATAATAGACCATGTTTTGTCAGCCAACAATTACAAAAATTCTTTAAACAATGGAGCATCCAACATACCACTGGCATTCCTTACAATCCCCAAGGACAAGCAATTATAGAACGACACAATAAAACATTAAAATCTCAATTACAAAAACAAAAAGGGGGAAAAAGCCCCCACCAACAACTTGGAATGGCCCTCTTCACCTTAAATATTTTAAAATTTTCCAAAAATGAACCACTCACGGCCTTCCAAAAGCATTGGACCGGCCAAGAACTAAGACCAGAGGTAATGGTCAGATGGAAAGACCCCCTCACAGGACAATGGAGGGGGCCTGATCCACTACTTACTACAGGGAGAGGGTTTGGGTGCATTTACCCCATAGGAGAACCCAGTCCAATCTGGGTGCCCGCTAGAAACCTCAAATATCTTGACCACCCTACAAAATAACAGACATTCAGCCCATGAACGATAAAAAGTTCATGAGGCGACTTTTTCCTTTTTGTCTTCCTACAGATTTCCTACCGAAAAAGCTACTGCCTGCCTGTTGAAAAATCCTCCAAGCTACCCAAGCCGATGATCATCTTACACGACCCTTCAGAAATAGCCGTAATTATACTCCTGGCCTTGCTCTTCGCCATTTGCCTGGCTTCAGCTGCTCCCAGAGAGTGGGCCATAACACCATGTGTCCTTTTAGCACTGAGTTATCTTGGCTGTAGTGCCATACTCGTGGCATCATACACCTTTGTGACCACTGGCCTGACCTGCATGTAACATGGCCCCCTTGTTTTTGGTGTTTGTCTTAGCCATCTGCTCTGCAACCCATTGCCCCAGCTCATGTAACCATATATACACCTTTCTCCACTCTTCGTGTTACAGTACCCCCCCCCCCCAAAACCTGTACTCTTTCCCTGGGGAGAGAAACCAAAAACCTCCTCACAGTAAAGAGGTTCCTCCAAGATCGGGTCAGGACCATTACCAGAGATCAAGTCAAAAACGTCCTCCTGGCCCAAACCTATAGAGACGGTGCACCTAATCCAACAAGAGTCAAGCTGGCCAATCCCAAATCATATAGACCTCCCAGGCCCTAATCCCCCAAGTGCCAATACATAATAACCGTTGTTGACCATGCTTGGTTGGATAGCCAATGACGGGTAAGATCTCCAGAGGGAGATAACCTAAGACAGGCACAACCACCAGGTCCCACCGAGGCCATGTGGGTGGCCCCCCGATGGCTCCCCTAAAATAAAACAAAAAAGGGGGATATGTAGGGCACCTCACATGTGCTCATGACAAGATGGCGCTTGGCGGAAATCAAGAGGGCGGGACTAAGGCTATTTACAAAAAAATGCGATTGGCCATGGCTAACTTCCTCTTAGCAATGCCGGGACGTGACCAGTATACATTGGTGCGCCACCACCTGGATACGTGACCTTTACAGTGATTGGCCAAGCTCCTGGAAAGCCCCGTTTGAAACCCCTGCGCCGTTTGCCTTCCCGTGCTGTTTGCCTATATAAGCTCGTCCTCCAGCTCAATAAAACGGAACTGCTTTGACAGAACCCCCGCCTCGTCTGAGTGTCTCTCTCTGGGCGAGGGAGGCTGTGGGGCAGGCGGTCTGCTCACCCCCTCCTCGGGGCTAATCTTCCAGAGGCTCCCATCCTCGGAAGATAACTTCGGAGGATTGCTCTGTCCGAGACCGAGGGCTTGCCCTGCTTTCTGACTCCCGCCCTGGAGCGCTACAGGGCAGGTTAGAGAGTCGGAGAGAAAAGGAAAATAGAGAGGCCCCATACTTTGGCGCTCAGCTTTCTTCACCGTCCAACTCTCACATCCATACATGACTTCTGGAAAAACCATAGCCTTGACTAGATGGATCTTTGTTGGCAAAGTAATGTCTCTGCTTTTTAATATTCTGTTGAGGTTGGTAGGAGCAAGTGTCTTTTAATTTCATGGCTGCAATCACCATCTGCAGTGATTTTGGAGCTCCAAAAAGTAAAGTCTGACACTGTTTCCACTACATGCCCATCTATTTGCCATGAAGTGATGGGACCAGATGCCACGATCTTAGTTTTCTGAATGTTGAGCGTTAAGCCAACTTTTTCACTCTCCTCTTTCACTTTCATCAAGAGGCTCTTTAGTTCTTCTTCACTTTCTGCCATAAGGGTGGTGTCATCTGCCTATCTGAGGTTATTGATATTTCTCCCAGCAATTCTGATTCCAGCTTGTGCTTCCTCCAGCCCAGCGTTTCTCATGATGTACTCTGCATATAAGTTAAATAAGCAGGGTGACAATATACAGCCTTGACATACTCCTTTTCCTATTAGGAACCAGTCTGTTGTTCCATGTCCAGTCCTAACTGTTGCTTCGTGACCTGCATACAGGTTTCCCAAGAGGCAGGTCAGGTGGTCTGGTATTCCCATCTCTTTCAGAATTCTCCACAGTTAATTGTGATCCAGTCAAAGGCTTGGCATAGTCAATAAAGCAGAAATAGATGTTTTTATGGAACTCTCTTGCTTTTTTGATGATCCAGCGGGTGTTGGCAATTTGATCTCTGGTTCCCCTGCCTTTTCTAAAACCAGCTTGAACATCTGGAAGTTCACGGTTCATGTATTGCTGAATGTTAATAACCACATGACATTGTCAGATGACTGAAGCTCAGAGAGGAGACTAGGGTGGTCCCAAACCTTAATCACACTCACTGTCCTTTGCTTGTTGAGAGTAGTTTTCAACCACACATATTAATACACGACCTTCCTGTTTGCCTGAGAAAGGAGATTGTTTTCAGAATTGGTCACTAGAAAGATATTGTTACCAGAGAGTTCAGATTAATTGAGATCTTGAAACCTACAACAATTTTTGTAAGATGAGGGGCAGTCTTAAAACAGAAATATCATCTTTATGTATTGTTCTAATTTTATGTTACCTAATATATTAAGATACTCATTTACTCATTGAATTCTCAAACTTCCATTTGGAACTTACTTTACTAGATGCAGGACGACAAATTGGCTATGATACCTGTTGGAACATATGAATATTTGCATGTCCTTAGATGCAAGTCTAAACATTTAAAACAGCTTACAGAAAACATATGATTTAACAACAACAACAAAAACAAGAATAAAGGAAGCAAATGCAACTGGGATGAAAGAAAATGCCAACATTGACATTCCTAACATGACACAGTGTAAGCTGTGTGATTATGTTTTAAAAGTTGACAATATCAAATGTAAGCATGTTCTTATGCCAAGTGGAAAGAGGATGGTGAAAATTATAGAAGAGTTGGAGGTGATGATTGCTGGGCAAGGTCCCAAGCAGACCAGAAAAAGCAAGATAAAAGCCCTGAGGGTTAGAGTAAGAAACTCAAAGATGTGCTCCCACACAGGACGAAACAGCATCCTTGTTAAAGGTCAACGTGGAACAGAAATCAAGCTGACCTCCGTCCATCCCAGTGCTCAGGGCTCAGACATCCTGGGAAGATATGTATTCTAAGACTGGAACATTCCATGTTCTTCTGCTAACTCCACCGCCTGACTGAAATTCATGGACTGGGTTGTGTTGCAAAATATATAGTTCCTCAGTGGTTTCTGGGAGCACTTGGAGCCCAGGAAATAGATTTGATGAAATAGGGCATCTCTGGCTCTTTATTTTCACCTTGACTTTGAATGTAAGTAAACATCATAAGTGTAAACTTATCTTCTCTTACCTTCCTTATGGTTTCACTCACCAAATGTGAGTGCCTCTTCACACGGCCTGCTGTTCCTCCATGCCATTTATCTTTTTTTTCTGGCTTTTGTTTACAGTTTCTGGGAAAATTGCTGGGAGCTCTGATTATCTGGTGTCTGGGGTGAAGTCTGCAGGTTTAGCCAAGGGCATCTTGAAACAAAGCAGGTGCAGTTCTGTCTTATTCAGAAATGGAATCTGTTTAAGCTACTGTTTCCTCTTCTCCCCACCACCAGTGGAAGCTGTAATGAAGCAGCTAAGCCCCACATACTTGTGTGAGCAGGGCCAATAGGATTCTGGGCATTTTGGAAAATTACAACTTGAGAGACAAGAATTGGCCTTGGAGGACCATCTAGGGAAACACAGTTCTCTATATTTTAGAGACTAAAAAAAAAAAATTAAGGCCTCAAATAAACTTAATACAAGCAGAAACCTAGTAAGAGGCTAAGCTGGCGTGAGGGTCTTCTGACTCCTAGGGCAGCTGTCTTTCTGGCATGAAACACTGCTCACCAAATGAATTTGGGCTAAGGGGCTCAATTTTTACAACTTCAGACAGGCATTTTTAAGGCAACAAGAAGTTTAAATTTATCTTCCTATGTCGGCTAGAATATAAGATCAATATTTGCATTTAAAGTGCTTATTTTCAGAGCACTTATAATCTTGCCATTTTCATGGCTATCAAGCAGCACACAAGCTGACAGAGAAAGCACAGTTTCCTGTAGTTCAGATAAAGTAGCCTCACAGAAAAACCAGTGCCACATGCAAGACTTAAGTTAAACATAACTATTTGGTTCACAGTAACTAATAGGCTCCATTATAGTCATACTGCAAGATATGAAATTATTTAAGACACATTATACATGTTACATTCTATGATTTCTATACTGAGTGCTAGTCTATGAAAAGGGAACAAAATTAAAGAGGAATTGCTTCAGCATAGGAGCAGTGAGCCTTATCTAATTAATATGCAGCTATTTAATTAGCCTAGATTTTTCATTAAAATTTGGCATATAATCAAGTGCATAAGGGGGCTTCCTTAGTGGCTCAGACAGTAAAGAATCTGCCTACAATGCAGGAGACCGAGCTTTGATCCATGGGTCAGGAAGATCCCCTGGAGAAGGGAATGGCAACTCACTCCAGCATTCTTGCCTGAAGAATTCCATGGACAGAGGAGCATGGTTAACTGCAGTCCATGGGGTCACAAGGAGTTGGATACCACTGAGTGACTAATACATGACTTCCCCCATGACTTAATTGCATAATCTCATACAATATCCAATTATACTTTTCCTATATTTAGAACATAATAGTACTAGCCAGACACATAAAGAGAGAGGGCACACTTCATCTTACAGATGGGGGAAGCTGAAGCTCAGACAGATTAAAGGACTATAGCTTGGTCTCAGAGCCAGGGAGCTCTTGTCTGCAGCTCAGACTGGCCCTAAACCTGAGCTATTCATCTAAAAAAAATTTTTATCACAACTCCTTCCTCATTATAGATACCTTTGTAATGCTAATTAGTGCTTAAAGTGTCTGGGAGACAATGTGCTGTTCCATACAGAGCATACGATTTGGTATTTGACAGATGAGGGGTTCCTCTCTTAGCCCCACTTCCTGAGAACCCAGGGACCTAGATACCAGTTACCCGCTCTCTATGGAGCCAGTTTTCCTCATTTGTCAAACTGGAGTAAATATCTGACATGAGTTGGTGGAGTCCAAATGTGACGTGTGTGGAACACACAGACATGGTAGGTGGTTGACATGTGGTCCATGCACAGAGAGGCTGAAATTGTCTACTTTCTGAAGTACAGGATGCACTAATGACAGCATCAAGTAATGGACTCGTGCTTTGACAGATTAATTAGATGCATGAGGGAGGCTGGAAGGTGAATAATCCTTATGGGTTTGCTTACTCTGATGGGAAAGAAACTGAGGGATGGCACTACAGATTTGCTGGACAGAAATCCAGATTTTAAGGAAGAGTGGCTATTACCCTTTTATCTGTGTGGCTGTCTTTGGGAAATTTTTAATTTATTTCTGGTAGTGGAGAATAACAAGGTTGTTATTAGAATAACAAGGTTGTCATGTTTTAGTGTGAGAGATCAACTCCTTGGAAAACTCCACACTTATAAAGCAATTATTCAGACTATTTAATAATCGTTTTAAAAAGCTTTAAATTTAAATAATTTGATTTGAAAATATGACACCTTTCAAACACAACTGTAAAAACTAAGCATTTCTTAAACCTGGAGGTGCCATGTCAGTGTTTGAATATGGTAAAATAATTACCTGGTAACCAGGTCAGCTCTACTCCCCAGGCTGAGAATACTGGTCACCTGGCTGGCCTTGCCCCAGCTAGTTAGGGCAGAGGTTCCACATCAGGAGAGACAAAGATGAGGCGTTAACTGTCTCTGCTGTTTGTAAAGCAGAGGTGTCATTCTGACATCCTGAGAGGGGTGGCTGGAGATTTTGCCCAGGGAAAAGACAGCTTTCAAGGATAGAGTTCTGACATTGTTTTAAATAGAATGAAGTTCAAGCCTAAGGTATTATTGAAAATAATGGAGATTTTGTTGGTGAGCAATTAAGAGGTTAGTAACTCTAGCAGAGCAGGAAGATAATCCATAAACCAGCTAGTTTACCAAAAAGAACCAGAAGAGACAGCTAAGGAGTCCTCCCAGGAATCTCAAACTCTGGCCTCAGAGACTAGCTAACCTCGCAAAGGGACCTACATTTAGTGGATCAGAGGGTGGAACAATTTATGTCTTACACAATGCAAATAATGTTAAGTAATGGAAAATGGTGCAGCTGGCTTGTAAAATAGCTTTGTGATTCTTTAGAAAGTTAGTTACTAATTGACTCAGTAATTTTGCTTCTAGATATATAACCAGGTGAAATGAAGATAAAAAGAAATGGAAGTTCTGATACGTGCTACAGGATGAATGCTAAGTGAAAGAAAGGACCAACGAAGCCCACATATTACATAAATATTTTTATGAAATACCCAGAGTAGGCAAATGTATAGACAGAGACTGCTGCCTACGGCGCCGTAGTGGCTGCCTATGGCATGGGCTTGGAGTAATGGGGAGTGACTGGTAACGAGCTGAGTTTGGGGGTGATGAAAATGTTCTAAAATTGACTGTGGTGATGGTACATGACTTTGACTATACTAAAAATGGCTGAACTACACACTTTAAATGAGCAAACTGTAGTTTGTGAGTTACTTTTATCTCAATCTAGCTGTTTAAATGAAATGCATAGGCCTTTCCTGGATACTGATACAGACATAAAAAGCTACTTACAGAGAACAAGATGATAGAGGAGTAGGTGGACGTGGAGTACATCTCTCTCCACAGATACATCAGGAATGCACCTCCAGAAACAGAAGTGCATGCAGAACACCAGCTGAGAGTGGACAGGAGTACCTGACCAGGGGAAAAGAATATATAGAACCACGCAAAACTCAGTAGGACGAAGGAACTAGGGGGGAAAACAGGAGTGTTAGGAATACTGGACCTGCCCTGGGCAGGTGGGAGAACTGAAGCTGGGGTCTGATCCCCATATCTGGGGGCAATTTTCTGAGTCAGAGGAGAAGCATTTAAGGCTGAGAGGGAAATAGCTGCTCTGTGGCAGCCTAAATGGAATGAGCATCAGACAGTTCTTGCCGCAGCCATACGTACCCCAGACAGTGACGCCAGTCCTCTGGAAGGCGCAGCAGCTGGGAGCTGGAGCTGCGGGTTGTGGAGCAATCCCAGGGCGAGGGCTGCTGTTGACTGTGGACAGTCGGATGGAGGGGGTGTGAGGAAGGAGATTGTGGTGGGAAGTGCTCATGGAGGAGAGCCAGGCAGCCATGGAAGCAAGGCAATACTGCTGAGTTACACATAGCGGGTGGAGCCATCACCATACCTCTCTTTCCCCACAGGCCAGCGTGGGCAGCTGAATAATAGAGAGGCGGGCTCAGCAAACTCCCGAGGCACTGAACTCCAGAGCAGGACCCCACCCAGGGGGGCCCCTTTAAGTGCCTGACTCACCAATCTACAGAGAGGATCCCAGCCAGGGGGGCCCCCTCTATGTGCCTGGCAACCGAACAACAGAGAAGGACCCCAGGCAAGGGGGCCCTCTAAGTGCCTGAACAGGCAGAACTGCAGAGAAAGACTGGCCAAAGAGGCCTTCTGATCACCAGCTACAAGAGGCTCGAAAAAAGACTCTGAGAGGGCCATAACCCCTGCGGTGGAGGTAGTCCATGTCTGCACACTTGACACCGCCAGGGTCCCCGCAAGCCAAGCAGCTGCGCCACCTTCTCGCTCAACTCTCACTGGGCAGAGCTGCCACAGGCAAAAAGTCTCATGTCTATGCACACAGGGTCACTTCGGTCGTGTCTGACTCTCTGTAACCCTGTAGACTGTGGTCTGCCAGGCTTCTCTGTCAGAGAGGGGGTTCTCCAGGCAAGAATACTGGAGTGTATTGGCCAATACTAGTTGCCATACCCTTCTAGATCACTGTATTACCTGCTGCCCTAGCCACCAATTCTCCTGAGTACCTGGTGCTGCCAAAACCCCTGAGACCCAAGCAGCTGCACCACCCCACACCGGGCCTCACAGGGACAAGGGCAAGTCCTCCAGGGCGGCCTCAGGAGCAAACCCCAGTGGATGACCCACATGCAGAGGTGAAAAGAAAACCACAGTTGAAAACCAGGGCCAGTGTAGCCAAGGAAGAAGACTTAAAATCATCCCACCAGTTGGGTCGAACTACAGATTAAATCCACACAATCAACTAAGCAGACTCTGTGTCTATGGAAAATATAAAAGGTCGCTGAGAACGCTCACAAAAGAAATCACACTAGTTTTGATAGCTGTGGACACTGGAGGCAAGAACACAGAGGACTAGGACCAGACTAGAATCTGAGCTGTCCCCACAGCAGGCCCAGAGATCAGCACAGAATTGGAGGGCATCCTAGGGAGGTGAGGTGGACTGTGACTCCCAGCGAGGGAAAGGACTCTGACAGCAGTGACTCAAGAAAAACATTTACTATTCTTATGTTTTGACTTGTTCTGTAGATTCTTTTGAATTTTTTTTTCTTTTCTCTACCCCTCTGTTGTTGTTGATTTTATTGGGACTATGAAATTTAATTAAGCTTTTGAGCTTTTTTTTTCTAGTCACATTTTCTATTGTATGCTGGGCTTTTGCAGTTCTGTGGAGTTTTCCTTATTTTAAAAAATTTTTTAACCTATTATTTAAAAAAATTTATTCCTTTGTTAGCTTTTTTTTACTGTTCTTTTCCCCTTGCTGTTAATCTTTAATGTATATAAATCTTTATGTACCTCTTTAATTTGCATATTATATTCTTTTCTTTCCTCTCAAATACTTAAAAGTTTTATTTTCATTCCTTTATTCCCCAAACGGTACCTCGCTTTAGTCTTGTTTGTGCTTTAGTTAAGTTTTGTTCTGGTGGATACAATTTTTGGTTTCCTGTGTTCACCGGGTCAATCTATTGTACTTTTTGTTGGACTGTTTTGATTTTGTTTATGGGTATGTATGTATAGGAGTATATTCAGTCTCTTTTTATTGTTATAAACCTCTGCCTCTATGTTGGACTTTTGCAGTTCTGTGGAGTTTTCCTTTTTACTTCTTTTTTTTTTATCTCTTGCTTTTTTATAACTTTAATTTTTTTAAACCTATTATATTTTGTCTAAAATTATCCTTTTGCTTTTCTTACTGTTCTTTCCCCCTTGCAGTTAAACTTTAAATGTATATCTTCTTCATCTATCTCTATTTAACTTTGCATAGCTATTCTTTCTTTCCTTTCCTCTCAACATCATTTGTTAGTTTTGTCTTCACTGCTTTATTCCCCACTTTGCAGCTTGCTTTAGTTTTGTTTTCCAGTTTGTGCTTTAGTTAGTTCTGCTCTTAACTGGTAAATATAATTTGTGATTTCCTTTATTCGCTGGGTCAATCTACTGTACTTTTTGTTGGACTGTTTTGACTTTGCTCATGGGTGTATATGAATATGCCCTTATTTTAATTATTGTTTGCCTGATTTTGTAATTGCCATTTGTCTGGGGTTCATCTTTGATTTCTCGTTTTTGGACATTTGTTTTAATCTCACTTAATGCAATGCCGTAACAAACCACTTGTGGAATCTTCATTCCTGACCAGAGATCAAGCCCTGAGCCTTGGGAATGGGAGCACTGACTCCAAGACCCTAGACAACCAGAGAATTAACCCTAGGGAGTATCAAATAGTGAGAATTCACACAAAGGAAACCACTTGAATACAAGACCTGGCATCATCCAACCACCAGTATCACCTTGTGAAAGCCTCATCTAAACAACAAACAAAACAAAAATACAAACCCAATCATCAACAGATAGGATTACCACCTCATTCAGTCTTGTGCATCAGAGGAAAAACAAACAAACAAAAACTCAGCACAAATCTCACCCTATAAGAAGGTTACACAAACCACTGCACCAACCTTAGGAAGGCAGAAACCAAAAGGAAGAAAGAATTCAACCTTGAAGCCAGGGAAAAGGAGACCTCAAAAACAATGCTAAAAAAAATAATGAAAAGGCAGAGAAATACTACACAAATGAAGGAACAAAGTAGAAACACGGAAATCCAAATAAGTGAAGAGGAAATAGGCAAACTACCTGAAAAAGAATTCAGAATTCAGTTCAGTTCAGTTGCTCAGTCGTGTCTGACTCTTTGCAACCCCATGGACTGGTATTCTCATCTCTTTCAGAATTTTCCACAGTTTATTGTGAACCACACAGTCAAAGGCTTTGGCATAGTCAATAAATCAGTAGATGATTTTCTGGAATTCAGAATAATGATAGTAAAAATGATCAAAAACCTTGAAAACAACATGGATAAAATGCAACATTCAATTAACAAAGACCTAGGAGAATTAAAGAACAAACGTACAGAGACAAACACAATTACTGAAACTAAAAATACTCTAGAAAGAATCAACAGCAGAATATATATCTGAAGCAGAAGAACAAATCAGTGAGCTGGAAGATAAGAATGGTGGAAATAACTTCTGAAGAACAGAATAAAGTAAAAAGAATGAAAAGAACTGAGGATAGCCTCAGAGACCTTTGAGGCAATACAAGATGCATCAACATTCAAATTATATGGGTCCCAGAAGAAGAGAATAAAAAAGGGTGTGAGAAAATTTTTGAAGAGATTAGTTGAAAACTTCCCCAATGTGGAAAAGGAAATAGTCAATCAAGTCCAAGAGGCACAGAGAATTCCATACAGTATAAATCCAAGAAGAAACATGCCAAGACACATACTAATCAAACTAACAAAGACTAAACACAAAGAAAGAATGTTAAAAGCAGCAAGGGAGAAGCAACAAGTAACATACAAGGGAAACCCCATACGCTCAACAGCTGATCTTTCAGCAGAAACTCTGCAGGCCAGAAGGGAATGGCAGGATATATTTAAAGTACTGAAAGGGAAAAATCTACAACCAAGATTACTCTATGTGGCAAGGATCTCATTCAAAATTGATGGAGAAATAAAAACCTTTCAGACAAGCAAAAGTAAAGAGAATTCAGTACCGCCAAACAAGCTTTACAACAAATGTTAAAGGGACTTACATAGTCAAGAAAGACAAGAGAAAGAAAAAGATCTACAAGTGAACATCAAACAAATAAGAAAATTGCAAGAGGAACATGTATATCAATAATTACTTTAAATGTAAATGGATTAAATGCAGCAACCAAAAGACACAGACTGGCTGAATAGATTAAAAAACAAGACAGATATATATGCTGTCTACAAGAAACCCACTTCAGACCTAAAGACACATACAGACTGAAAGTGAGAGGATGGAAAAATATATTCCATGCAAATGGAAAGCAAAAGAATGCTGGAGTAGTAAACCTCAGTTCAGTTCAGTTGCTCAGTCGTGTCTGACTCTTTGTGACCCCATGGACTGCGGCATGCCAGGCCTCCCTGTCCATCACCAACTCCGAGAGTTTACTCAAACTCATGTCCAACAAGTCGGTGAGGCCATCCAACCATCTTATCCTCTGTCGCCCCTTCTCCTCCTGCCTTCAATCTTTCCCAGCATCAGGGTCATTTCAAATGAGTCAGTTCTTTGCATCAGGTGAACAAGTATTGGAGTTTCAGCTTCAGCATCAGTCCTTCTAATGAATATTCAGGACTGATTTCCTTTAGGATTGAATGGTTTGATCTCCTTGCAGTCCAAGGGACTCTCAAGAGTCTTCTCCAGCACCACAGTTCAAAGCCATCAATCCTTTGGTGTTCAGCTTTCTTTATAGTCCAACTCTCACATCCATACATGATTACTGGAAAAACCATAGCTTTGACTAGACAGATCTTTTTTGGCAAAGTAATGTCTCTGCTTTTTAATATGTTGTTTAGGTTGGTCAAACTTTTCTTCCAAGGAGTGAGCATCTTTTTATTTCATGGCTACAATCTCCATCTACAGTGATTTTGGATCCAAAAAAAATAAAGTCTGTCATTGTTTCCACTGTTTGCCCATCTATTTGTCATGAAGTGATGGGACTGGATGCCAACATTTTTTGAATGCTGAGCTTTAAGCCAACTTTTCCCACTCTCCTCTTTCATCAAGAGGCTTTTTAGTTCTTCACTTTCTGCATAAGGGTGGTGTCACCTGCATATCTGAGGTTATTGATATTTCTCCTGGCAATCTTGATTCCAGCTTGTGCTTCATCCAGCCCAGCGTTTCTCATGATGTTCTCTGCATTTAAGTTAAATAAGCAGGGTAACAATATACAGCCTTGACATACTCCTTTCCCTACTTGGAATGAGTTTGTTGTTCCATATCCAGTTCTAACTGTTGCTTCTGGACCTACATACAGATTTCTCAAGAGGCAGGTAAGGTGGTGTGGTATTCCCATCTCTTTCAGAATTTTCCAGAGTTTGTTGTGGTCCATATAATCAAAGGCTTTGGCATAGTAAACAAAGAAGAAGTGGATATTTTTCTGTAACTCTCTTGCTTCTTTGATGATCCAGCAGATGTTGGCTATTTGATCATCTAGAAGTTGATGGTTCACGTACTATTGAAGCCTGGCTTGGATAATTTTGAGCACTACTTTACCAGCATGTGAGTGCAATTGTGTGGTAGCTTGAGCATTCTTTGGCATTCCCTTTCTTTGAGATTGGGATGAAAACTGACCTTTTCCAGTCCTGTGGCCACTGCGGAGTTTTCCAAATTTGCTGGCATATTGAGTGCAGCACTTTCACAGCATCATCTTTTAGGACTTGAAATAGCTCTGCTGGAATTCCATCACCTCCACTAGCTTTGTTAATAGTGATGTTTCCTATGGCCCATTTGACTTTGTATTCCAGGATGTCTGGCTCTAGGTTGACAATCACACTGTCATGATTATCTGGGTCATGAAGATCTTTTTTGTATAGCTCTTCTGTGTATTCTCATCACCTCTTCTTAATATCCTCTGTTTCTGTTAGGTTCATAACATTTCTATCCTTTACTGTGCATCTTTGCATGAAATGTTCCCTTGGTATCTCTAATTTTCTTAAAGAGGTCTCTATTCTTTTCTATTCTATTGTTCTCCTCTATTTCTTTGCATTGATTACTGAGAAAGCCTTTCTTATCTCGCCTTGCTATTCTTTGGAACTCTGCATTCAAATGGGAACATCTTTCCTTTTCTCCTTTGCCTTTCACTTCTCTTCTTTTCATAGCTATTTGTATGGCCTCTTCAGACAGCCATTTTGCCTTTTTGCATTATTTTTTCTTAGGGATGGTGTTTCTTTCTGCCTCCTGTACAATGTCACGAACCTCTGTCCATAGTTCTTCAGGCACTCTGTCTATCAGATCTTATCCCTTGAATCTATTTGTCACTTCCACTGTATAATCGTAAAGGATTTGATTTAGGTCATATCTGAATGGTTTAGTGGTTTTCCCTACTTTCTTCAATGTAAGTCTGAATTTGGCAATAAGAGATTGATCTCTGTTCGCTTCCAAGGCAAACCATTCAATATCACAGTAATCCAAGTCTATGGCCCGACCAGTAATGCTGAAGAAGTTGAAGCTGAACGGTTCTATGAAGAGCTACAAGTGCTTCTAGAACACCCCAAAATGATGTTCTTTTCATTATAGAGAGCTGGAATGGGTAGACAGTCAAGAAATACCTGGAGTAACAGGCAAATTTGGCCTTGGAATAATGAAGCAGGGCAAAGGCTAATAGACTTTTGCCAAGAGAACGCACTGGTCATAGCAAACACCCTCTTCCAACAACACAAGAGAAGACTCTACATATAGACATCACCAGATGGTCAATACCGAAATCAGATTAATTATATTCTTTGCAGCCAAAGATGGAGAAGCTCTATACAGTCAGCAAAAACAAAACTGGGAGTTGACTGTGGCTCAGATCATGAACTCATTCAGCAGTCCTCATATCAGACAAACTAGACCTTAAAATAATGATTATAAGACATAATTAAGGACAGTACATAATGATAGCGGGATAATTCCAAGAGGAAGACAGAACAATTGTAAATATCTATGCACCCAATATAGGAGCACCTCAATACATAAGACAGACAATAACAGACATAAAACGAGAAACTGACAGTAACACAATAATAGTAAGAGACTTTAACACCCTATTCACACCAATGGACAGTTCATCAAAACAGAAAATTAATTAAAAAACAACATTTCTTAAGTGATACATTAGATGAGATGGATTTCACTGCTATCTTCAGGACATTCCATCCAAATGCAGAATACACCTTCTTCTCAAGTGCACATGGAACATTCTCCATGATAGACCACATGTTAGGTCACAAATCAAACCTCAGTAAATTTAAGAAAATTGAAATCGTGTCAAGCATCTTCTGTAACCACAACGCTATGAGACTAGATAAAGAATATAAGAATAAAATTATAAGGAACATAAACACATGGAGATTAAACAACACATTTCTAAATAACCAACAGGTTACTGAAGAAATCAAAAGGGAAATTAAAAAAAAATCTAGAAAAAATGATAATGAAAACATGACAACTCAAAACCTATGGCATGCAGCAAAAGCAGGTCTAAGAGGGAAGTTGATAGCAATACTAACCCACCTAAGAAACAAGGAAAAACATCAAACAGACAACCTAACTTCATACCTAAAACAACTGGAAAAAGAAGAAGCAAAAAAAAAATCCCACAATTGGTAGAAGGAAAGAAATCATAAAGATCTGAGCAGAAGTATCTGAAAAAGAAATAAGATAAATAAAACTAAAAGCTGGTTCTTTGAGAAGATAAACAGAATTGACAAACCTTTAGCCAGACTCATGAAGAAAAAAAGAGAAGAATCAAATCAACAAAATTAGAAATGGAAAAGGAGTGGTTATAACAGACAATGCAGAAATACAAAGGATTATAAGAGAGTATTATGAACAACTATATGACAATAAAATGGATAACCTGGAAGAAATAGACAGATTCTTAGAAAAGTTCAATCTTCCAAGATGAACCAAGAAGAAACAGAAATCATGAACAACCCAATTACAAGCACTGAAATTGAAGCTGTGATCAAAAATCTCCCACAAAACAAAAGCCCAGGACCAGATGGCTTTACAGGAGAATTCTATCAAACATTTAGAGAAGCACTAATGCCTATCCTTTTAAAACACTTAAAAAAAAAAATATCAGAATTCCGAAGGAACTATCAAGGTGAGGCCACTATCACCCTGATACCTAAACCAGACAAAGACAACATGAAAAAAGAAAATTATAGGCCAATATCACTGATGAACATGGATGCAAAAATCCTCAACAAAATTTTTGCAAACAGAATTCAGTAACACATCAACAAGCTCATACACCATGATCAAGCTGGGTTTACTTCAGGAATGCAAGGATTCTTCAATATACAGATATCAGTCAATGTGATACACCATCTTAACAAACTGAAAGATAAAACCCATATGATCATCTCTATAAATGCAGACTTTGACAAAATTCAGCCCCCATTTATGATTAAAACTCTTAAAAAAAACGGGCATAGAAGGAACCTATCTCAACATAGTAAAGGCCATATATGATAAGCCAACAGCAAACATTATTCTGAATGGTGAAAAACTGAAAGCATTTCCTCTAAGATCAGGAACAAGACAAGGGTGTCTACTTTTACCACTATTATTCAACATAGTTCTGGAAGTCCTAGCTACAGCAATCAGAGAAGGAAAAGAAATAAAAGGAATCTAGATCACAGCAGAAGTAAAGCTCTCACTGTTTGCAGATGAAATGATACTATACATAAAAAAACCCTACAGATAGTACCAGAAAATTACTAGAGCTAATCAGTGAATTTAGCAAAGTTGCAGGATACAAAATCAATACACAGAAATCACTTGCATTTCTATATACTAACTATGAAAAATTAAGGAATCAATCCCATTTACCATGGCAATAAAAAGAATTAAATATCTAGGAATAAAGTAAGGAGACAATAGAACAGTACACAGTAAAGTATAAGACACTAATGAAAGAAATCAAAGACAACAAACGGATGGAAAGATATTCCATGTTCCTGGGTAGGAAGAATCAATATTGTGAAAATGACTATACTACCAAATGCAATCTACAGATTCAGTGTGGTCCCTATCAAATTACTAATGGTATTTTCACAGAACTAGAACAAAAAATTTCACAATTCATATGGAAACATAAAAGACCCTGAACAGCCGAAGTAGCCTTGAGAAAGAAGAATGGAGCTGGAGGAATCAGCCTTCCTGACTTCAGATTATACTACAAAGCTACAGTCATCAAGACAGTATGATACTGGCACAAAAACAGAAATGGAGACCAATGGAACAAGATAGAAATCCCAGAAATAAACCCATGCACCTGTACTATATTTTTGACAAAGAAGGCAAGAATATACAATGGGGCAAAGACAGCCTCTTCAATAAATGGTGCTGGGAAAACTGGACAGCTACATGTAAAAGACTGGAGAAGGGCATGGCAACCCACTCCTGGAGAATCCCATGGAGAGAGGAGCCTGGTGGGCTACAGTCAGTGGGGTCGCAAAGAGTCAGACACAACTGAAGCGACTTAGCACACACAACATGCACTTGTAGAAGAATGAAATTAGAAGGCTTCCTAACACCATACACAAGATAAACTCAAAATGGATTAAAGACCTAAATGTGAGACCAGAAACTATAAAACTCTTAAAGGGTAATATAGGCAGAACATTGGATGACATAAATGAAAGCAAGATCCTCTTTGGCCCACCTCCTAGAGTAACGGCAATAAAAACAAAAGTAAACAAGTGGGACCTGATTAAACTTAAAAGCTTTTGCACGGCAAAGGAAACCATAATAAGCAAAGTGAAAAGACAACCCTCAGAATGGGAGAAAATAATAGCAAATGAAACAACTGACAAAGGATTAATTTTAAAAATATACAAGCAGCTCATACAATTGAATGCCAGAAAAACAAACAACCCAATCAAAAAGGGGGAAAAAGATCTAAACAGACATTCGTCCAAAGAAGACATACAGATGGTTAACAAACATATGAAAGATGCTCAACACCACTCATTATTAGAGGAATGCAAAAAACTACAATGAGATCACCTCACACTGGTCAGAATGGCCATCATCAAAAAGTCTACAAACAGTAAATGCTGGAGAGGGTGTGGAGAAAAGGAAATGCCCTTGCACTGTTGGTGGGAATGTAAATTGATACAGTCACTATGGAAGATGGTATGAAGATTTCTTAAAAAAAAAAAAAAAAAAAAACAGGAATAAAAGCACCAAATGACCCAGCAATCCCACTCCTAGGCATATACCCTGAGGAAACCAAAACTGAAAATGACACAGGTATCCCATTGTTCACTGCAGCACTATTTACAATAGGTAAAACATGGAAGCAACCTAGACCGTCCACTGACAGATGAATGGATAAAGAAGTGGTGGTAAATTTAGACAACAGAACATTACTCAGCCATAAAAAGGAACACATTTGAGTCAGTTCCGATGAGGTGGATGAATCTAGAACCTATTATACAGAGTGAAGTGAATCAGAAAAAGAAAGATATAGTATTATAATGCATATATACGGGATCTAGAAAAATGGTACTGAAGAATTTATTCACAGGGCAGCAGTGGAGAAACAGACATAGAGAATAGACTTATGGACATGGGGAGAGGGGAGGAGAGGGTGGGATGTATGGAGGAGTAACATGGAAACTTACATTACCACGTGTAAAAGAGACAGCCAACGGGAATGTGCTGTATGGCTCAGGAAACTCAAACAGGGGCTCTGTGTCAATCCAGAGGGGTGGGATGGGGAGGGAGATGGTGGGGGGGGGGTTCAGAAGGGAGGGGATCTATGTAAACCTATGGCTGATTCCTGCTAAGGTTTGACAGAAAACAGCAAAATTCTATAAAACAATTATTCTTCAATAAAAAAAATTAAAAAGGAAAAACGAATGTAATAAGTTAAAGCACAATAAAGACTTACAATGCTATTCTTTTTTAAATAAAATAAACATTTGCCTGCATCTTGAAAGCCACATTCAGTTGGAACAGAGATCAGAAGAGAAAATAGAGCAGAGGCTCTAAGGGAGTGAATGGCTAAGAGCAAAATGTTTAAGGATACTCCATTTCCTATGTTCTTTCCTAGTAGCTGCTTGGCCAGAGACCTCAGTTCTGCCATCTTCTGACTAGAAGTGATGTATTCAATGAAGCTGATGAATTAAGTGAAAGAAAAAATTAAGAAAATACAAGACAATTTTAAGATCACAAGCTATACCCTCAAGAAGTTGAACTGAACCTCGAAATAGAACTTTCAACAAAATTACAAGAGGATACGGGCAGGGATCAAATCTGTAATCATCATTTTTTCACACCCCTATCTGAAAAGAACTGAGCAAGGGACACTATGTGACAAGAGGAAAAAAGATCTATAATTGTTCTGCTTTGTACCAATTTATTCAACAGTGTTTAACATCCATGAAAATCAACAAAATGACCAAATAACTGGAGTGGCCATAAAGAGACATGAAGGGACGTTAAATGAACTATTTTAACAATCACAGTAGACAGTCAGCAGAAGACACTCTCTAAGTCTATAAATCATATAGATGTTTAAGGGTATTATAGAAATAAGGTTACTTCAATGAGTACCAATATAAAAGTGTAAACTTCTCAAAATAGTAGAAACAGAATCTAAAAAAATAAAAATATTTAAAAAAAAGCCACTTATAGCAAATGTGAACATTCCCTGAGATGTGTGCTTATGATGTGTACACTTGTTTTTGTACTAACTTTTTAATATAGATTTAACAGAACAGTATCATTGAATTGGAAAACTACAAAGTGATTGTTACGTGACTCAGAAGACACAGTAACACGGACAGAGTAACACTAGCTCTTCTTACTGGCTCTAAGGTGGTCATGAAAACCATACTTACAAGTTAGACACTTTCTCTGAAAAGTAGGGGGTCAGATGATGTGAGCTTAGGATTTTTCAGATTTCAGGCAGCTTGTATTATATAACATCCTCAGTGAAGTCTGTGAAATACCACCATAATTAAATCATTTCCTGAAATTTCTCTATGAGAAATATACAAGAGGGATGAATCAAGACTGTAGAGAACCTCACATGAGTTCAAGTCATACTTGGCCACCAAATGAATTCTGAAATTAAAACACTATCTACAAAACCTTAAAAAACTTTTTATATCTCCAATTTGCAGATAAGGAGATTTATGCTGTATAAGTTCAACTTCCAGCTCTCCTTTAAGGTTGAGAGGTGAAATGAAATGATGTATACAGCAACTGTAAAACATGATGTAAACACAGCTTCATACTACCAGTGATTTAAAAGTAAAGCCTGTTACTATTTAACATCTCAAGAACAGAAATAACATTTAAATAGATTTGTGAAGTATCAACATACATCAAAAACCAACCAAAACAAAACCAAAGTCCAAATCCCTCCCCATTCTCCAAGGCTTAAAGAGCGGCTATCCAGCTGTAGTCCACTTTCCTGAATTTCCTTAGTTCCTTTTCTTCTGACTTTGACAACTGATGTATAATGTCTGCTTCCAAATCTGTGTTATTTGTATCCTGCACCTTTTCAGTGAAATTATTTTCTTCATCTGAATCATCACTTTCTTTTTCTTCTTCCATATCGACATCATTGGGATTTTCTTCAGCACTTTAACAATAACAGAATAAAATGCAATTACTACTGAAAAGTAGTTCTAAACAATAACTTTCTAATTTAAGATACTTATGAAAAAAATATGAACAAAATTAATGAAAATTCTTGTTACTAAATACATATTTATTTGACTTAGTAATTCTATACCCTGTAAATACAGGTTAAAACTGAAAGAGAAACACAGGGAAAGAATATTCTGATCAATGATATCACAAACCATCCTGTTTCTCAAAACAGAGTATCTAAACACATCTAATCAACTGCCTTACCTCTTAGTCTCCTTAGACAGCAGCAATGAGTTTACAAACATGGAGCAGAGGAAAGAAGCAGATGGCAGTACATGGGCTGGAGTGCGAAGAAGCTAGAGTGAAACAGAAAAACAGGGTTTCATTTAAAAAGACGAAATGCCAAGGCTTTATCAACACCAGGTTCTGTTGATGAAAAACCAAAGAACTCCTATTTTTATGCAAACAATCCCTTCTCCGACTCCATCAGAAATCCTAAATTTTATGCCATTTAGTTTGAGAATTAAAGTTGCACAATATACAAATGATTATCCAAAAATTATCTGTTACAGATTGATTATACAAAAATTTCAACTTTAGTTAAAGTGCTTTACTGCATTTAACCCATGTCACATAGGTATAAACAATTAATTTATACTATTAGTTTGAGCATTATAATACATTTCTGTAATTAATAATTACTTACCTCACTAATTGCAGGTATGTTTTCTGTTAAGGGAAGCTGTACCAGCTCATTCTCCAAAGCTTCATTTAACTTGTCATTCTGTTGTTGCTCCCTATGCTTTCCCAATAAGAAATAAAATGGGGTTGTTGGAAGACTTTCTTCTGCTAATAGCTGTAAGGGTTTAAGAACAGGGAAATAGTTTCAATAAAAAAGGAGGAACTGCCTCTAATCCAAGTACTACAGTAATAAAATAACAGGGATAAAAGGACTTGTAGGTATTATCTTGTATGATTTTTTCAATTCACAGGTAAAGCAACTGAGACTGGTCCATTTACTCTGAGAAAAGCCAACAGTGGACACTTAGATGACAGAACAAAATGTACATCTACCACTACTTCTTCCCCTAGTCCTACAAAAATAGCAGCAAAGGGGTTTTCAAAGGGCATAAATCTACAGTAATAAAGAAACTGGGTGATGTGGAAAGTGGAAAGCAGGCTGCAGGGTGGTAACTAACCTAGCAGACCCAAGAGAACAGGATTCTAAGCTGGTGGTGGAGAAAGCTAAGAAGCATCCCAATTTATGCTGTGGTGGTGGTGGTGGTTTAGTCACTAAGTCGTGTCCAACTCTTGTGACCCCATGGACTATAGCCTGCCAGGCTCCTCTGTCCATGGGACTCTCCAGGCAAGAATACTGGAGTGGGTTGCCATTTGCTTCTCCAAATTTATGCTGTAGAATCTCACAATGCTCAAGAATGGGTACTAATAGTACCTATGAAAAAGGCTAAAAAAAAAAAAAAAAAAGAAAAGAAAAGAAAAAGAAAACCAGTTAGCCTGGTTAAAGTCTATTCCGAGAGCTCTCAGATTTCCAGATCTCCTCCTCAGCCTCAGCAGAAGGCTGGCAGTATGTTCCTTGAAGAGCAAAGCCAAGTGTGTCTTTACACTGGTCAGCCTGGTGTGGGGAGGTGGGAGTGGCTTCATGGGTGAAGGCAGCTGTGGTCAATAGAGGGTGCTTCTCACAATGCTGGTAGGCAGGTGACATCTTTCAGGCAAGAACTTGGAAGAAGCTTATCTGGGTAATAACGACCAGTCTAAGAGAAAAGGTTCTAAAAATAATGACTTCAGAGATTTTCTCCCAATAGCTCAGTCAGATAGTGGAGACCAGAGGTCAAGTTCCATCCAGGCAAACTTTCAAACAGTGACCTTGCTCACTTTTAATTAAAAGCAGACAGTCAAGAATCATCAGACTCTGATGAAAATCTCCAAAACAGATTGATAGAAAAAACCTAGTGGAAGTAAACCATACGAGACCAAAAAAACCACCCTGTACACACACACACACACATATATATGAGATCAGATGAAAAACAAGAAGACATCTCTTATACTATAAAAAACAGGGGAAAAAAAGAATCACTTTCTAAAATACTATGTATTTTACTTCATGTTTATTATCTGCACCTACCTATTAGACTGTAACACTACAAATTTAGAGACTTGACCCTTCCATTCACTGATAGCCCAAATGTCTAGAGCATACAGTAATAAACAACAACAAAAAAATGCTGAATAAATTCAATGAGTTATCAGAGAAAACTAAGCCAGGTTACAGATAAAGTATAACAGTATCTTCAAAGTTCTAAGACAAAATGATTTTCAACCTAGAATTCTACGTAACCAATCATTCAAATGGGAGAGAATAAAAACAAGTCTAAACCTGCAATGTCTTAAACTTACTTCCCATGCACCAGCAGGGAGATATGTACCAAAGCAAGAGACAAACCACAGGATCTGTCACAGCAGGGGTGACTGAATCCCCAGAATGGCAGCAAATGCAGATCCTAAGATGACTACTGTGCAGCAGGCCTTAGGTTTGTAACAGGGTAATCAGTTCAGAATACAGCAGGTCAGAGGCTCCTGAAAATATTTCTTCAAGACTCAGAATACCTAATATGAAAATCATGAGGGGACTTCTGCAACTAGGATAGAGTTTGGGGGTGAATTAGGCGCCTGCAATGCAGGAGACCCAGGTTTGATTCCCTGGAGAAGGGAATGGTTGCCCACTTCAGTATTCTTGCCTGGAAAATTCCGTGGATGGAGGAGCCTGGCAGGCTACGGTCCATGGGGTTGCAAAGAATTGGACATGACTGAGCGACTAACACTCTCAATTTCACTAGATGAGAATAGGAAACTGAGCAAATGAAAAGATAAGCAATCATTAACTCCAGATTAACAGAAGCTGGTCACAAAAGGAAAAACAACCTGTTTGTTACTGCATGGCTCAGTTATGAACTGTGTTAACATTTTTAAAGATGAACAGCAATCTAAGATAAATTTAAGATTATCTACACTACTGGAAAGATTAGGGACAGAACGTATGTGGGTGTATATTGTGTATTTGGGGGTGTGTGAAAGAAATTTTGACTTCAACAGATCACAATTAGAAAATACCAAATCTAATGCCTAGATGTGAAAAATCCAGAATTAGCAATATAAACATGTTTCTTAGACATGGGGGTAAATAAAAACTTTACTAAAAAGTTGAGAGTGAGTATCTTTGTGGGTAATGGCACTTGATGGTGAAGTTCAGGTTTTCTCAAAAAAGTCTCATAAAACTATTTGATTCTTTGGATCACAAGCATCTATTACTGATATTACAAATTAAAACTACATTTTCAAAGACCACTATGACATCAAATGAAGCAAGTAGTTTCTAAGTATATAATTTAAAACTCCACTTCAGGGCAGGTAAAGCATTTTTGTCATAGCTGAGTTCTGAAAGATAACCTTATCTTTGCAGGGAGGCAACGTGCATGATCTGAGCCACAAGTGAGCAGAACGTACCTGTTTGCTTGTGGGCGTGAGTTTCTCTTCTGGAGACTGTGTACTGAATGTCAACAAACTCTGGAAAGAGAGGTCACTTAATGATGCAAAATATAAACTAGATATTAAAGTTAGAAAATGATGTCAACTTTTCATGCTGATATATATATATGCTCACAGAAAATGTATTTAGTTACTGCTGTGACAGTTGTAAGGCTGTTTTGAAAGATCATATACAAAAAAAAATCAATTGATGGATTTAATTTAAGCCATTGATTTCTTTATGGTAAATCAAATACAAAAGTTAAAAAAAGGCCATTCTAACAAATACAATTCAAAATACTCTAATTATCTTTTAGATCATATCTTTTTTACTGTCACAGAATGAATGAATACAAGAAATAGCCTTAAAGGTGGGGGCTAATATACTCCCACCAGTAATGTGACTGTACTGAGCATATCAGATGATTTGGCAGTGGGCTGAGGTGGGTAGGGAGAGAAGGGGTAATCCTTAACAAAACTATTTCACATACTAAATGACGGCCTTTTCTAGGTAAATGGTTACCTGTGATTTTGTTAGGAAGTAAAACTGGGATCTGTTCAGCCACTGGTAAGCTTCTGAGGTGAATGATTCAGGGACATCACGGGGAACAAATACTCCCCACAAGACTTCCTCTCTGCAGATATTCTTTTGAATATACAGTGGCCTTGGCTCGCTAGGTTTAAATACAAACACTAGAGGGAAAAAAAACAGACAGTAACATTTTGCCTGCAAAGGTTAGTTCAAGCCTCAGACTGGAGGACCACACTCACCCTGGGACTTACCCCACTGAGTAAATGGCCCAGGTCATGATTATTTTAGCTTTGATTCAACAAGTATCTACGTGATGCCTACTATGTGTCAAGCAGGTTAGGAACGAGGGCTTTGAAGATGAAAAAGAGAAGGAAAAATTCCTATTTCTGAGGGCAGGGCCAACTGCAGAAAACAGACACCAAAACACTACAGAAGTACTTTGTCTTAAGCTCTACAACAGAGATCTGTGGAGCTTTAAGATCACAGAGAAGGAACGATTAAAGCTCCTTGGGGGGTGGGGGAGTGGTTTGAAAATCCTTCCAAGAGGTGAAATCTCTCTTGGATTTTGAAGACCGGGTAAGAGATGACATGCTGAAAAATGAGGGACGTCCTCAAGCTGGAACTCAAGAGCAGTGGCCAGGCAAGACGCTTCTGATCACAAGTCAAGTTTAACTCAAATTACATTAAAGATGTTAAAAAGAAAATTTAGGTAACAGATTTCTTCTGTCAAAGAATGTGTGTACTTACAGTCTGAACCCACAGAAGACTGAGCGATTGCAGCAATATTCTCTGAATTGGGATCAGGCTCCATAACTCTCACATTTAATTTTGTACTCCATTCCACTGGGGGAAAAAGGGATTCACTTCTAAGAAGAGATTTACCAAATGCTTTCTTAAAGTAGGTACTCAATATTTATTGAGACAATCAATTTTATTATTCTTAGGAGGAGGGATTTTATGCTTCCAGATAATACACAATCAACATACTGAAATTATCTGTGGAAAGCTACACTAAGACAAGGGGCAGGAAGCAAAAACATAGAGTATTTCTTCCACATACAATGAAATGGTTATTATTTCAGTGCAACTATGGTCTGATGCTTTTCCACTACTACTAAATGTGGGCAAAATGTTAATCAGAATCATCCTAGAGAATATAAAAAAAGTTATAAACATTCATTACTAAGCAACCACCATGCCTTCCAAACATACTTGAATAAGTAAAATGCCAGAGTCCACGTTTGTTAGGAGGACTGTTAATAGGCTCCATTCAAATTTAATGCTGACAGGGGCACTGCAGGTTAATGTGCATTATGAATTAGAGAAACTTTCCACAAATTGTTATGAGGGTGGAGAATATGGAGGGCAGCAGAGTCATACACACTGAAGACAGTGGGGAAAAAAGCAAGGACAATGGAAGTTGATTTGTTGAAAATTCGGCTATTTATAAACAGCTGACCTTGAATAACATGGATTTGAACTGAGCAGGTCTCCACATGTGTGTGCTCAGCTGTGTTCACTCTTTGTGGCCCAGGGACTGTAAACCTGCCAGGTTCCTCTGTCCATGGACTTCTCCAGGAAAGAATACCAGAGTAGGGTACCACTTCCTATTTCAGGGAATAAACCTTCTTCTAGGGAACAAAGCTGAGTCTCTCGTACCTCCTGCGTTGGCAGGTGGATTCTTTACCACTAGTGTCACCCAGGAAGCCCTTTATAAATACAGCTGACCCTTGCATAACACGAATCTGAACTGAGCGGGTACACGTATACGTAGACTTTTAAAACAGCAAATGCTACAGCACTGTTCAGTCCAAGGCTGGCTGACTCCATAGAGGGTTGTCTCTAAGTCATACGTGAATTTTTGATTGTGCAGAGGGTCAATGACCCTAACTCCTGCATCACTTAAGCATCAACTATAATCAAAGTCTATTATTACAGGGATAGCACTCCAAATTTTCTTATGTGCTCTGATACCATTTTATAGCAAAAAATATCTTACATGCACAACTGAGCAGATTCCAACAGCACAGAATGCCATTTTCAGCGACACCAAGAAGATACTTGGAACAAGTCAATCTCCCAAAGCAAAGGTGCCTAGATTAAAACAAAGAAGTTAACAATTTAGTTCTACCACACTGGGTTACAAAGGACTGCAGACTTCCTGCCCTAAATTAAAACAAGGTAACAAATTAGTTCTACCATACTCAGTTACAAAGGACTGCTGGCTTCTTGCTTTATATTAAAACAAGGAAGGTAACAGTTAGTTCTACCACAGTCAGTTGCAGAGGAATGCAGACTTCTCTCCCTGGATTAAAATAAGGCAGGCAACAAGTTAGTTCTACCACACTCAGTTACAGAAAACTGCAGACTTCCCGCACAGTACTACTTTTGTGCAATGCAGACTTTTAGATACACACATATATTTTTGTTCATAATTATCCTGCAGAGAAAGGGGGTAAGGAGCACAAAAGGAAAGGTTTATTCAGCTATTTTTGTTTCTTTAGGAAAACAGATTTGACAACCAATTCTTTTCTAATATGCTGTACAGTATAGTAATTGGCACATATAGAGAATATGTATGTGAAACATACCAAGTTACTTAAAACCTTTTATGTTTTTTTTTGGTCTCAGATTTGCAATATGAATTGTGAAGTTTTATAAAGTAAATTCAGAATTAGATATGTTAGAAATGAAAAACAATCAGCCATTCTGTCCTCAAATGCTCAAGTGACTTGAAATAAAATGGAAGATATTATTCTTAATTCCCTTGCCATTATTAAAAATAATGACATTTGGGCATAACATTGCTTTTATGAAGATGCAGAGAAAGTAAAAACTGTCTGAATCTACTGAGGCTTATGCATGGCATCTGTTATAGTGTACTATAACCACGAAAACTAATGCATGTGGTTCATAAACACAGCATTTCTTAGCTTCCCAGTATTTTGGTGAGCTGCTGGCACCACTGACACACAGGATACCTTTGGTGAAAGCATAAATTATTATTAAAGTTTATGTAGAATGACCTGTTTGAATTAAAAAAATCTAGTAGTTTATACTCTCCCAATTATTTACCTACCTTATTTTCCCAGCTCGTTGACAAAATGTACATTTAAGTTCCCAAGTCTCTGAATCCCATATTGTAACTATTTCTTCAAAACTAACTGCTAGTAATGAGCCATCTTCAGAGAAACAACAGTTAGTTGCTTGGTATTTATGATAACTACCCACAAAGTCACAGGTCCAGCCAACAGCCTTTTCTGTGAAAATATAGAGCACAGAAATAGTATAATGCTAGATAATATTTTAGGGCATTTATTAGACACACAGATTAAAAAACAAGGAAACAACAAAAAACTTTCGTCCCCCAAATTTAGTTACAGATCATTGACTGATATGAAATTTGTATCCCTTCCAAGAGACCTTGGCCTTCCTCTAGTGCAACAGTAAAGGGAGTAACTGCAAAAGGAAGTTAACTTTTTTTTTAAACTCTTCCCTCATAGAATAGAGTAATTAGCACACAATTAACCAAGAATGTCATAAAATAAGTAAAGATTTGGGAAAGAAGGAATGTAAAAATGTTATTTCTCAAATCATTTGAAATTAGGCAATGGTCTACATAATTATAGTTGAAAAAATCCTCCCAGAATGGATATAATTTTCATCAGAGTTAAACATATCAATTCTTAAACTTGTACACGACATATGCATATACTATATTTAAGCAACTTACTGTATATATCAGAATCATCTGTCAATATCCACACTTTGAAGTGACCATCTTTACTTGCTGTAACCAACGTGGCGTTTTCAGATTTTTCTGCATTACAGAAACAGAGAGCTGTGATGTGGTCCTCATGCGGCATGTTAACCTTTGTATTAAGAACAAACCTAGTAGGAAGGAAACCAATTTATTTTTATACCAGGCCAATATGATATACTATCACTGAGTATTAAGAATTCCTCGCAAGTTGCACAGTTTCCAACAGAATCTTTAGACCAGGCAGCTTACTATTACCACCCAGGATGACCAACCACGAGCGCTCTGCATGAACAGCGCTGCCTCTGGCCTCGCGTAACTTACACCAACACAGACGATTACGCAGTGTCAACCTACTGGTACAGAGTGCCAGAGTATAAAACAGGGGTCTGTCAACACCTGACACTTGAAAGGTTACTACACTGAAGTGCAGGAAAACTGTACAACACAGATACCTCCCTACTGTTAAAAAAAAGCAAAAAAGGAAATGGCTATAAAGCCCCTCCTTGTGGCAAGACGGTGCAGAAACAACACTGCCTATCTCCAACTGCCCTGTCAGTATTCAGTAAGTCACCCCAGCTACCTCCCAAAGTTTGTTTGCCTCGACAGAACACTGTGTGAATGAAAGGGACTCGTGTTAGCACTGTTTTCTAGAGTATCAGGGCAGTGGTTCTGTCTGGCTGACAGATTTTTAACAAGTCCAGGTTATGAGAGTGGTACGGAGGGACTGTTTCCTCACCTGTAAAATGCAACAACAGGCTTATCTTGGGGACAGTCACAAGGTAACTGGCACAGAGCACTAAGCCTGGTTCTCGACAAGCAAGGACTTGGTAAACAGCTATTACAGCCACACTGTGAGAAACTTATCTAGTCGAAAGTACACCACACCACACTTCCACCACCTACTACTGTCATTTTTCCCAAAGAAGGTAGTATAACGTCAATAAAATAGCCAAGGAACCAAGACAGCTGCATTCTAATCCTAGAATTGCCTGGAATTAGGTGTGTCCTTGGGGGGTGTCACTTCTCCATGTTTCCTCATTTATGCAGTGAAGTGACTCATAACTTGGAGGACACCAACGCTTTCTCAGAGCAGAAAGCGTAAAGGCTTTATTATTATATTCATTTTTCTTAATATAAATGTATCAAAAAGACCAGTAATTGGAACCACAAGACTTTCTAGTCTAATAATTTTCTGCTCTGAAATTAAACAGCTATATAGGTAACATTACCCTTGAGTTTTCTTATTGTACATCCATAGTTTCATCTGCAATTCAAGCTCAGTTTCCTTTTCTTGACGTTGTTCCACCGTTGCAAGCCAGTTACCATAGCAGCCAAATGCAGCCTTTGTTAGCTCAATTTGGATCAGACCAGAATCATTGATATATTCTTGCTGTATAATATCTAACTGATGGGTTAAAAAAAAAATCCAAAATTTTTATTACTGTAAATATGTTAATGTTAAAGGATTCAAGGAATATTAATTAACCACATCATAGATACCTTCTGGAATCTACAGTAACAGGCTTTTAGACAAAAACGAACTAACCATTACTTATGGTCATCAAAATTGCCATTAAAAAATGAAGCATATTATATAACCTAAATTCAGAGGTAATAATTTTTAAATGATCTTGAATTTTAGTAATGATTATGCTCCATTTATAGATCTTAGAACAGAATCTTAGATTACTGTTAGATTATTATTTTGTTTCAAATAGTTTTATATAAAATCTCAAGACTAGATTTCACATCACTAAAAACAAAGAGAGCAAAAATAAAATCTACAATTTTTAAGGAGTGAAAAAAGAACAATACTGTAAACAGACGAGCATTTATAATTGTTTCCTTTATTTTATTTCCTCATCTACATCTACTTACTAAAAATATATTAAGTGTCTACTATTTCCAGGCATTGTACTAGAAATGCACAAAGATCAGTAAGCTTTCTTTCTTTGAGAGGTTAAAAGGTGTTGGAGGGAAAGAGGTAAAGTGTTAGACAGGCTGTAATAGAAATCTATAACGGGTACTGTGGGGCACAAAAGAAAACGTGGAGAGTCTGGACTGCATTTATTAGGATTACATAAAGTGTTCCTCTTTAATCTACACTGAAAATTTTATCTTCAGTATGCACATACGACACTGTTTTGCCACAAAATACAGACGTATCTGTGTTGTCAATCCACATATTCTCATATCCCATCCTTGTGACTCAAAGGTAGAGATGTGCGTAATAGTTAATTAGTGTTGTCTGAAACAATAAAGAGCCTACACAAAAGCACTGACTGGCTTTTACAGGCAGACTTCATCTGCAACTGTGGCCTCACTAGGATCATGCTGTAAACAACTGATAATACAATGTTTAAATAACACAGGCACAGCATCTTAAGAAGTCACAAGTTATCCGACCCTAGTGGGTGCTACAAAAACTTTCACTAGTTTTTAAGATTAGTTATTGCATCAAAATCTTACATTGTATAATTGTTTATCACTTTGGAGAGAATAAAACTGCAGGTGGCCAGGTTTCCCATTCAAAACCAAAGCTTTAGTTCTTGGGTCAATCGTCAAACCGGTAGAGATACTTCTGTCTGCAAAAGAAGTGATGAACAGTAGCTGAAATCAGAAAAATATTCACTTTAAAAAATGTAAACCATTCCACAGACAAAGGTCTGCAGTACCTTTCACTAGGCCTTGAATTACTGCAGATGCCTCAAGGTTTCGGTGAATGATTGTTATCTCTGTGGGTAAAAACAAACAGTTAAACATAAATGAGTCAAATTTCAAGGCAAAAAAAAAATAGGTGAATTTATATTCTTCTAATATATACCAGAATACATAAAACAATTGAGTATATTCTTTGGGTGTGACTGAAGAGTTAGGACTATAGTTTGTTATTTAACAGAAAAACTAGGGGTGGGATGAGGGCTTCTCATCCCACCTTTCACTCCCTGTTGTAACCTCTAAGTTTTCTGCTGTGACTATGACTACATTGAAAATGTTAATTCAGAAATTATTTTGCCCCAGAAGAAATGCTTACAGCTTACTTTGAAATGAATCACTGCACTAATGGATTGCTCAGCCATGCTCTCTGTTGAAGGCAAACAAGGCTATGGGAATCACATTTCAGCTGAGTTATAACAGGATGATTAAATGCTTTGGAGGAATCACAAGACTGCCTCCATTTCTGTCAAAATTCCACACTGAGATAATGGTTATACCAAAGGAAAATCTCATACCATGCTTAAGAAAATGCCATTATATTGTAAAAACACAAACGCCCATTTCAAAACCCTTCTTTTATTCCCCCAATCATCCCACATGAAAAAGATCTTTACATGTAAGTGGCACAACAATAACCAAATACACTTAGCCCTACACTCTCATAAAAACAACTTTGGAAATGTAGGATATTCTGGTGGCATCTAAGGGCAAGAAAAGAGTGGAGAAAAGATGGGAAACGGAAGAGAAAAAAATGCTGCTTAAATCCTATGCTATTCTTAGTTTGCTATTTTCCATTCCCTACAGGCGCTAGCTAATTTATGACATTACACAAAATCATATTTCCTCATGAAAACTAATTTAGACTTACTGTTATCGGAATGCGAAGTACAGAACAAATCCCCGGCTGGTGACACTGAGATATGTTCAATGGTAGCTCCTAAGCGGGGGAGGAACTCCTTATTCTTCTCTGCTGCCTCACGCCACTCTACGAGGACAGACTCACGGCCACCGCTCAGCAGGCTGCCGCCTTCTCATCCACCCGAAGAAATGAAAAAGACAGAGAAAAAATAGGAAGATACGATCAATGCTGGGATTTTCCCTAAGTTAGAGAAATAAACTATTAAAAAAAACATTCAAACAAGTGTCTTTCTATCTTTTCATAAACTTGCAAGACAAAAGATTTAAAGATCACTGATTCAGGGATTTTTTTTTTTTCTTTCCGGGAATATGTGACTACTTTGCTGCTGACCAATTCTGCAATAACTAGAAAAACTGGGTAACGCAAACATCCTCCAGGCCCAAATGGCTTCACTAGTGAACTTTTTCAAACATTTAATGAAGAAATAAACCAGTTTTACTTTCTTCCACGTAACAAGAAAGAACATTTGCCAATTTGTTTTGAACACCAGCATACGTCAGCACCAAAACTAGTACACTATTAAGAAAAATGCAAGCCAATTTCTTAACAGGCAAAAACTACCACATGAAAACAGCAAGCTGAATCCAATGATACACTAAAAAGACAGGACATCACTGCAGGGTAAAGTTTGTTGCATCAATGTGAGGTTATTTTAACATTTGAAAAATAAACCAATGTAATCAACTCTACTTGGAGAATAAAGGAAAAAAAATCATCAGTATTTCATTATAGATGCAGAGAATGTAAATTATATTACTCTTGACCCATAATAAAAACTCAGTAACCAAGTAGTTAGTGAGACCTTTAAAATTTCACCAAAACACCTATAGGAAATCTACAAGTAATTTAGTGGTGAAACACTGAAAACCTTCCCCCCGTGGTGGGAACACCATACCACTTTTATTCAACATTAACCTGAGATTCTAGAGCACTGAAATAAGAAAGGCTTAAGGATCAGAATAAGGTAACAATTCAGATGCTAACAAGGTGGATAAACCTAGAATCTGTTAAGTAAGTCAGAAAGAGAAAAACAAATATAGTATATTAACACATATATATGGAATCTAGAAAGTGATCTGGCTGAACTTACTTGCAGGGAAGGAAAGGAGGCGCAGATGTACAGAGGGGACTTGTGGATACGGTGGGGGAGGGAGAGAGTGAGATGCATGGAGAAAGCAGCATCAACATACGTGCACCATCGGGTGTAAGACAGTAACTGGTGAGACACTGCTGGGTACCCAGGGAGCCCAGCGTGGTGCTCTGTGATGACCTGGAGGGATGGGATGGGGCAGGGGAGGGAGGCTAGGGAACCAAGGGCTGTCTGTGTAATCATGCCTGATTCGCACTGTTGTATGGCAGAAATCAACACAACATTGTAAAAATTAAAAAAAAAAAAAAAAGAAATTAACACATGATACAGTATTACTAACTGAAGTACAGATTTTGTTCACATCTCACGAAATTTTACACTAGTGTCCATTATTTGTTTTCATACCTTATTCAAGACTCTACATTGTATTTAATTGCTCTGAGCAGTATCAGCTGCATGCAAAAAATTCTGGTGAATTCTCTTTTCACTTTTATTTTATTACAAATATTTTGTAATTTTCCTTGTTACGGCATCTTATATATACCCCTCATTCAAAAGTGGACATTTAATTTCCAAATATATGGGATTTTTAAAAATAGCTTTGCTATTCATTTCTCATTTAAAAGATTCTCTGCAATCACCCTCTGTGGTTTTTCAGTCCTCTAACTTTACTGAGGCTTTCAATGGCTAAGTCAAAGATCTCTCTTTCTTCAAGGTCACACTGCACTTGAAGAAAACATGTGGGTTATTTTCAAATATCTTTTGATACTGATCTCTAACATAATTCCACAGTAAAAAGAGAACAGACTGTATAATATCAATACTTTATGACTACAAAATCTCTGCACCTGGTCTTATGAATCTGGATATATCTCCTAGTTTATAGTCTATGGAAACTTGAATAAAATTTGTATCCTACTGTTGTGTGAAAATTGTATTAATCTTAATTACGTCAAATTGGTTCATAGTGCTTTTCAGGTCTACTATATTCTTATACTCCTCTGTACATTCATTCTAATAATTTCTGAGAGTTTGATATTGAAACTCTAACTAAAAATCTTAATTTTTTGACTTAAAACTGATAACTGTAATATATATGGTGAAACTACATGTAACTTTGTTTTCTATTTTCCAGGTCTCCTGTAAATGTGTTATCTTATTTTCATAATTTAAAAAACAACAAAAAAACCCACAGACAGCATGACTGGGTTCAAAGCAGAGCTAAAACAGTTTTTATAGTTAATAATTGCCCTAACTTTTAAACAGTTCTAAAAACTGTTTACACAGACAACTAATTTCTTTCTTCAATTAACTTATACATATTCAGGGTCAATTCTAACATTTCATTGACAACCATGTACTATATTATTGTTTACAAACATTCATGTGATTCAAAAAATGACACCAAGAATTCAACTCTATTAGCCAAGATGATCTGCAGTACCTCTTGTATGAAAGCCCTGGTTCACAGTAGAGGCATGTGTATTCGTTTTTTCTTTCTTTGAGTGCCAACTAATCTAACTATGCCTTCTTCCTTAAACCCCACCTGAAAAGGCCGATCCTAAATGTTCCAGGGCTTAAAGATAACTAAGGCCATCCAGAAAGCTATGACTAATAACTAGCTTGACAGGAGGTGGGCAAGATGGGTAAGGACAACAAAAGGGAAAAGTCACAATGACAGTATTTTTCAGTTGATCTTGGTCCTGATTTGAGCAGGGGCCACAGCAGAGAAAAACAAACTGCGTAGAAAGGGCAAAAGAAACCACCTTGGGTCAGGAAAGAATAAAGACACTGCCTGGAACATTACAGACACCTTATATACAAAATGCCACAAACACCCTCATTTGTATTATGGGGGCTGGGGTGGGGGTGGGGTTGAAGATAAGACAGCCCTAGGCTTCCATCCACAGGGTTAACACCCTCTTCATTCTCCTTTTGTTCTTAGTTCCCATGTGTCACGGCTGTATTCCTGCTGTACTGCTCTAAGTGTATTAGGCTGGGTCCCACCCTTCCATATACCACTCCCCAAGCCCCAAAATCAAAAGCACAAGTGGGCTGAGGATACCTCTACTTCCCAAGGCTCCAGTGAGTTAAACCCAAGAAACCCTGTAGGAATCCAGAGCACACGGTACTAAGACTTGACCTGGCCATCTCTAAGAAGACTTGCAGAAAGAAAATCCACTTTCTCCAGGTCCATCAACTTCTGGAGCATCTAGCACCCCTTCCCCTGCATTGCTTGGAACCAGTCAAAATATAACGACATGATTTCCAGCACACAGGTGTAGGGATGCTAAAGTAAAGACAAAATGTACCCCAAATTTCTGTTGAAGGTCATCCTATTTCCAAGGGGGTATTTTTATTCATTATAGCCACTTTCATGCAGCTTAAATGGAACGAAGGACTGAATTAACTTAAAACAGTGAATGTGGCGATCTTATAGGTAAAAAAAGAAACTTTTGAACTAGATCTAGGTCCAAATTGAACTTACTAGCCATGTGACCTTTTAAGCAAGTTAGTTCTCAACTATAAAGCTCATTTATATCATCTGTAAAATGAGAATAAAGGTGCCTATTATTTTTGGAGTCAGTGATTAAATGAGATAATGGATGTGAAACATCAGCAGTCACTTGCTCTTGATAAACTGTAGTTATACTTATGGACAGCAAACACTTGACAATGTGCACATACATTAAAACAAAAAAATAATATAGTTTAAATAGGTTTATATTAACAAGAGGCTTGATAACAGGTGTACACTGATACTCTGCAGGGCTTTGAAACCTTAAGCAAATGGTATGGTGCAAAAAGCATTGTGCTAACTGTGCCTAAAACATGGGTAATATGTAAGTGCTTACAATTCATTTGGCCCAGGCAATTCTAAATCTTTCAAATATAAATACACTGAATTAAAATACTTGGTTCACACATTTCAAAAGTTCATTTTAAGCAGCAGCAGCACTTACCTGTCACTGAAAAAGCCAAATCCATAACCAAATCATGATGCCAATGTAAACATGTATAAGTGTATTTCTTTTCATCATCAAAATTCCTCCTGTTGGAGAAAACCAAAATTCTTAATTTGGTCAAAGGGGTATGTTTATCAAGCTCACTGGTTTTAATGTGCAAAAAGAACACTTTCTATTTCTAAATTAGTCACTTCTACAAACAACAGGCCATCATAGCATCCTACTAGTTGTTGTTACTGTTTCCATTTTACTTAAAGGCTGATAAAAAGCTTTCTTATAGATAAAATGCACTTTTTTTTTACTCTTAGGGCCAAGAGTGGAAATCTTAAAATAGTCAGTCTGTGCAACAAGGAGTATAGTAATCTAAGAAAGGGAGGACGCTAGCAAAACCTCATCTCTACTATTAGCTGCTGCTTTTCAGTTCTATCCTTTTCCCTGTACCCAGGTATACCCCTGTTCTGCAGGACTGATCCAGAAGAAATAAATGATCGTCAAGATCTTCAAGAGTAAACTGACCAAAGACGAATTTTGCCATCCTTGTGACCAGAAGCTATGCAGTCTTCCTTTGGGTGACATGCTACACACGTAAAGTTGTTCCTAGCGTGTTTCTTATTTCTTGATGATGATAAGGTAAACCTAGAAGAAAAAAGTTTTACCTTGATTATTAAAGACTTGGTGGGTGTGATACAGTTAGGCAGAAAGGAGGTCCATCCTTATCAAGCCAAACTGGTGAGCTCTCAGAATGCACTGAATATAAATGTATGACTTTTAAGAAAACCTGTGACCAGGAACCATGAATTGTGTTTTATAAACATTTATTATTACACAATATAAACTTCATGTGAATAACATTCTAACATAACAACTTATCTATGAAAGCCACTGAGGGTGAAGTAAAGAATAGACAGTCCTTTTTGTGGTTTTCTACCTGGCCGAAGTTCGTTAAGATTTCTTGTTTAAGCTAAATTTTCAGTATTTAGTATGGATAAGCCTAAGAAACTATATCTGAGACAACTGGATAATCTGCTCAAAGACGTCAGGACCCTTATTATACTGCAAAGGGAAGCAAATGTTACTTTTCAGGCAGGGTTAAGAGGACAGCGTCATCTCAAGAGAGACTTCTCATGCTTCGCACTGTGTTGCTGTGTGCTGTGCTCAGTCCTGCCTGACTCTTAGCAATCCCAGACTGTAGTCCACCAGGCTCCTCTGTCCATGGGATTTTCCAGACAAGAATACTGGAGTGGGTTGCCATTTCCTTCTGCAGGGAACCTTCCCAATCCAAGGATCAAACCACGTCTCTAGTGTCTCTTGCACTGGCAGACAGATCCTTTACCAAAGTACCACCTGGGAGGTCCCACGCTTAGCACTAGCCTCTTTAAATGTGTTATCTCTTTCACCCTTACAGCTCTATCCTCTATCCAGTTCAGTTCAGTCACTCAGTCATGTCCGGCTCTGCGATCCCATGGACTGCAGCGCACCAGGATTCTCTGTCCATCACCAACTCCTAGAGCTTACGCAACTCCTGTTCATCGAGTTGGTGATGACATCCGACCATCTTATCCTTTGTCGTCCATTTCTCCTCCTGCATTCAATCTATCCCAGCATCAGAGTCTTTTCCAATGGTCCGTTCTTCCCATCAGGTGGCCAAAGTATTGGAGTTTCAGCTTTAGTATCAGTCCTTCCTATGTCAGTGTAAGTTAGTATCAATCCTTCAGGACTGACTTCCTTTAGGATTTACTGGTTTGATCTCCTTGCAGTCCAAAGGTCTCTCAAGAGTCTTCTCCAACACCACAGTACAAAAGCATCAATTCTTCAGCACTCAGCTTTCTTTCTAGTCGAACTCTCATATCCATACAAGACTACTAGAAAAACCACAGCTTTGACGAGATGGACCTTTGTCAGCAAAGTAATGTCTTTGCTTTTTAATATGCTGTCTAGGTTGGTCATAACTTTCTTTCCAAAGAGTAAGCGTTTTTTAATTTCATCGCTGCAATCACCATCTACAGTGATTTTGGAGCCCCCAAAATAAAGTCAGCAACTGTTTCCCCATCTATCTGCCAAGAAGTGATGGGACCGGATGCCATGATCTTAGTTTTCTGAATATTGAACTTGAAGTCAACTTTTTCACTCTCCTCTTTCACTTTCATCAAGAGGCTCTTTAGCTCTTCTTCACCTTCTGCCATAAGGGTGGTGTCATCTGCATATCTGAGGTTATCGATAGTTCTCCCAGCAATCTTGATTCCAGCTTGTGCTTCATCCAGCCCATCATTTCACATGAAATACTCTGCATATAAGTTAAATAAGCAGGGTGACAATATACGGCCTTGATGTACTCCTTTCCCAATTTGCAATCAGTCTGTTGTTCCATTTCCAGTTCTATTGCTTCTTGACCTGCATACAGGTCATGTTCTGTTGAAGCCTGGCTTGGAGAATTTTAAGCATTACTTTACTAGCGTGAGATGAGTGCAACTGTGTAGTAGTTTGAACACTCTTTGGCATTGCCTTTTTTTGGGATTAGAATGAAAACTGACCTTTCTCAGTCCTGTGGCCACTGCTGAGTTTTCCAAATTTGCTGGCATACTGAGTGTAGTACTTGCACAGCATTATCTTTTAGGATTTGAAATAGCTCAACTGGAATTTGATTACCTCCACTAGCTTTGTTAGTAGTGATGCTTCCTAAGGCCCACTTGACTTCACATTCTAGGATGTCTGGCTCTAGGTGAGTGATCATACCATCGTGATTATCTGGGTCATGAAGATCTTTTTTGTACAGTTCTTCTGTGTATTCTTGCCACCTCTTCTTAATATCTTCTGCTTCTGTTAGGTCCATACCATTTCTGTCCTTTATCGAGCCCATCTCAGCATGAAATGCTCCCTTGGTATCTCTAATTTTCTTGAAGAGCTCTCTAGTCTTTCCCATTCCATTTTTACCTATATTTCTTTGCAATGACCACTGAGAAAGGCTTTATTTTAATCTCTCCTTGCTATTCCTTGGAACTCTGCATTCAAATGGGTGTATCTTTCCTTTTCTCTTTGCCTCTAGCTTCTCTTCTTTTCTCAGCTATTTGTAGGGCCTCCTCAGACAACTATTTTGCCATTTTTCATTTCTTTTTCTTGGGGATGGTCTTGATCACTGCCTCCTATACAATGTCACGAACCTCCATCCATAGTTCTTCAGGCACTCTATCAGATCTAAACCCTTGAATCGGTTTGTCACTTCCCCTGATAATCATAAGGTATTTGATTTAGCTCATACCTGAAGAGTCTAGTGGTTTTCCGTACCTTCTTCAACTTAAGTCTGAATTTTGCAATAAGGAGTTCATGATTCCCATTTAATGGTATTATCCCCATTTAAAATGTATGTTAACCTGAAGTGCAAGGAGGTTCAATGAACTAACTTGAATCATGTTAAGCCCAGATATTCGAAAGCCTATGTTCATTCCTTTAGCCATAAAATGAATGAGGATAATCTAGAAAAGACTTTGGAAACAACACCCCAATTCTGACAGCAGAATGTATGTGTGGATGGGGTTTTAGGGAGACAAGCCCCCTAGGATTTTGTGCCTAATAATTTTAACTCACTGTGGATTAAAAATTCTACCTTTATATCTTGTGGTTTCATAATTTTAATATGGTATAGAAATATTTTTGGGTCACAGGATGAATAAAATTAAGATAAATAAAATTACAATGAACTCTTGAGTAAATAAAATAAAGCTATGAAAAAGGAATGCTTACCTTGTTGTTGTTTTCTTTTTGAAAAAATAAACAGACAAGTAGAAGTCCCGAACTGCAGCAACATACACCCCCTGGTATTGCAAAGCGAAGATAACATTCATAAAAACAGTTAATACCATTTAAAAAGAAATATTCTTATCACAATAGTTAACACAGCAAGAAAACTGTTTTGCTGATTAAGAGCACATTAATATGAAACGATATATTACAGTTTACCAATGGAAAGGATGTGCAGTTGCTTAGTTGACTCTTTGTGACCCCCATGGACTGTAGCCCACTAGGCTCCTCTGTCCATGGGATTCTCTAGGCAAGAATACTGGAGTGGGTTACCATGCCCTCCTCCAGGGGAATCTTTCCAACCTAGGTCTCCCAATCTGCAGGCAAATTCTCTACCATCTAAGCCACCAGAGAAGCCCAAGAATATTGGAGTGGGTAGCCTATTCCTTCTCCAGGGGAACTTCCTGACTCAGGAATCGAGCCGGGGTGTCCTGCGTTGCAGGCGGATTCTTTACCAGCATGATTACTGTATGGAAGGATACACCTACTTTTGTAATAATCAGAAATTAAAGATGAATGTAGGTCCTATATCCTAAAACTAGACTCTCGAACTTTAAGTATAATGATTAAAACTTTTTTCTATTATGGCATAATTTATACACAGTAAAGTGCAATGTCTGACACGTATATAACAACATAACTACCCCCACAATCAAGATTTAGGTCATTTTCCTTGCCTCAGGAGTGCTCCTTTGTTCTTTATTCCAGTCAGTCCCCAATGCCCCTGCCCCTGCTGGCTATCACCATAGCTTACCTCTTGGCCTGTTCTATAACAGAATGGCGAGTATTAGGTTAGTGTAAAAGTAATTGTGGTTTTGCATTATTGAACTTTGCCATTTGGTACTGGAATACATTCTTAAATAAATGTGGCTATGTTATACATCATTTTAATGCATATTTTTCACTTTGTGTTTTTTGCTAATGACTTACTGCTTGCTGTTTATACTTTAGACTACAGAAATGGTATTAGACGAAAAGCAAATTTATGAGATTCTCTTATCTGAATTCAAAACAGATCATAAAGCCGCAGAGACAACTCACAACATCAACAATGCATCTGGCCCAGGAACGACTACTGAATGTACAGTGCAGTGGTTGTTAAAGAAGTTTTATAAAGAAGATGACAGCCTTGAAGTTGGGGAGGGTAGTAGCTGGCCATTGGAAGTTGAGAATGACCAACTGAGAGCCATCATCAAAGGTGATGCTCTGATGACTACATGAGAAGTTGCCAAAGAACTCAATGTCAACCATTCTATGGTGGTTTGGCATTTGAAGCAAATTAAAAAGGTGAAAAAGGTCAATGAGTAGGCGTCTCAGGAGCTGACCAAAAAGGGAAAAAAAAAAAAAAAAATATATACACACACACACATATACTTTTTATTCTGTGCAACAACAACAAACCATTTCTTCAGCTGTGACATATGAGGAAAAGTACATTGTATATGACAACCAGCAATGACCAGCTCTGTGGGTGGACTGAGAAGAAGATTCAAGCACTTCCCAAAGCCAGACTTGCTTCAGAAAAAGGTCGTGGCCACTGTTTGGTGGTCTGCTGCCTGTCTGATCCACTACGGCTTTCTGAATCCTGGTGAAACCATTACATCTGAGGAGAATGCTCAGCAAGTTGATGAGATGCAGTAAAAACTGCATGACTGCAGTCGGCACTGGTCAACAGAAAGGGCCCAATTCTTCCCCAAGACAATGCCTGACTGCACATCACACAAACAACACTTCAAAAAATGAATGATTTAAGCTATCAAGTTTTGCCTCATCCACTATATTCACCTGACCTCTTGCCAACCGACTACCACTTCTGGCATCTCAACAACTTTTTGCAGGGAAAACACTTCACAACCAGCAAGAGGCATAAAATGCTTTCCAAGAGTTTGACGAATCTTGAAGCATGGATTTTTATGATACAGAAATAAGCAGACTTATTTCTTGTTGGCAAAAATGTGTTGATTGCAATGGTCCCTATTTTGATTAATAAAGATGTGTTTCAGCCTAATTATAATGATTTAAAATTCATGGTCTGAAACCACAATTACTCTTGCACCCAACTAATACATCTCAATGGTAGCTCAATATCATCTTTCTGAGATTCACCCATGCTCTTATGAATAACATTAATTCCTTTTTATTGTGAAGCAGCACTCAGTGAATGCATATGTATTACAAGTCGTTTACTCTCTTACTGATGCACACTTTCTCGTACATGTCACTTTGTGGCCGTGCTTTCATGTTGCTACTGGTAAGCAGAACTGCTGGGTCACAGAAAAGGCACATATTCAACCTTACCCCATATTTAGCCACCACTCAGTACGGTCACTATCTGTTCTAATCTGTATTTTACTGATGACTATAATGCTGAAGAGTAATGCCGTTTATAATGTTAAAAGTGTTTTCTCTAGGAAATTAACCCTTTCCAGAACAAAGCCAAAATAATGTTACAAAAATTAAGACTAAAGAAACATGCCATCACAATGATATCCAGGGGCTTTCTATGGTACTTGATTTGATAGCTAAATAAATTACGGTATGAACATCATACAGTTACTGTTTCAGATAAAAATTTAAGTATACACAGGCTGCAATGCTAAGTGAAGAAAAAAAAGATAATGTCCTCAGATAATTATTCAGTTTGGGAAGTTTTTTTATACATATTTAAGAAAAAGTCTAGAAGAAGATTCCTCAAATATTATCACTTGTGAGATTTCATTTCTTTACTTTTCTGTAAAGGCATATTATTTATAGACATGGAGGTCAGATTTTCAAAAGACACATATCTATAATCAAAGGATTTAAGTGGCTTTTACGTGGTACAGGCTAAGAAGTACAGAAAGAAATGTCAAACCATTGATTTTTCTGAACAATTATAGAGTTTATAAGAGCAGTAAGACACAATACACAAAATGAGAATGGCCCTAAAAAAAATCTATACTGCAAACATATGCTAAAGCTGCAAGATAGTGAGTTACTAACAAAGGCACTGTAACTCTAGGCAATATTAAATGACGGTAACATAAAATATTCAGAGGAAACACTGAAGGAAAGAGATTTTATGTACACAAAAGAAAACCAGCAAAGCAAATTTTACCTCATTTCCAAAGGCAATGCACTTGGGTGACTGGTTCACGTTATCCAAAACAAAGGAGAGCTCCTTAGCTTCTATTTCCTGACTTGATGATTTTGGTAGTTTCACTGAGGCCAGCTGAAAGACATCTAGCCAAAGGCAGCTATATTAACAAAAAGCTTCTCCAGAGAAAGCAGGTGTGTTTGTTCATATAAAACCATTTATCAGAACTCCAGAGTTCACTTGATCCAAGATCATAATTCCAGGCTATCTGAACAAGCTATACCCTTCATCTGAATACACAAGTTTCACCGGAAGTCTAATCTCACAACTCATTTACGTATACACATCAGCATCATATATGCAGAGATAGGAAACGATTTCTTTCACTGGTGCATGCTGCCTTCCAAAGTGCTGAGATGAGCTTTAAAAGGAGACAGAAAGTAACCTACTGGTGAAACAAGCAACCACAGGCAACAAATCATCTGAGAGCTTTCAGCGGTGCTATGGACTTGCCTCACACACAGAGTACATCTTCTCTGTAAATTGGCACGCTTTTCTCCTTGCATTCTGTTAAAACAGCTTCTCCTTAACAGGAAACAGTCATATTACACTACACTATTTCTTCCTTATCCTCAACCAGGGAAGCCCCCTGGCTTTATAATGAATACAAAATTCTGTAACACACTGATCTACTATTTTCTTCTGTTTTCCAGTCTTTCTTACAGCCTTTTCAGTCATCTCAAACTTTATATGCCTAAATTCTAAACACGTATTTTCTTTTTTAAAGTTAAGTCTTCCCCAACACAACTACAGGGATGAGCAAAGCCAACTAGAAAGATACAAAAAATGCTCATTCCTAGACCAAATCTCAGACCCAGGGAATCAGTGTTTAGAAACATGAATTTTCTAATAAGCATACAGATTAAGAATTAAGATAGACATTAAGAATTTACATATTTATGTACAGGCAGAACCTAAATACTGAAAAGTGCTATTTTAAACAGTCACCCGATAAGGCAACAATCATTTTAAGAAATATATTGCCATTTCCAGAACATTTTTTGAAATGTCCCTTAGAGATGGTTTATGGGCCACATAAGAAAACTCACAGCTTTTTATTCTTTCATGTCACATTTTTGATAGATAAAGTATGACTCCTTAACACGGTTGGTACCAAATGACTTCTAGCTAACAGGGACTTTGCTTTCACAGCTGTGACTATTCTCGTTACTTAAAAGTCCAGGACATTAACAATCTGCAAACTGTTTCAGCAAAAGAAACAACAACCCCTCCCCAATTCCCAAAAATCTAACTACCAACACCCCCCCAAAAAACAAACCAAAAATACCCCCAAACTTCCAAACCACCCCCACCATGGGAAGGAATTCTTAGCCATTTTAGCTGACCACCCAGTAACAAATTTAAAGCTGCTTTGTACTTTGAACTCTATTTTAAGGAGGACAAACACAGGCTGCACTGGGATTTTTAAAGTCTGAGATTAGAAAAACGCTCTGGATATATTCAGATCAATGTTGGGGTATTAAACTTACTGCTAAAGGATAACTGTAACCACTGAAGATATTCTAGATTTCCTAAAATGCTCTGAAACATGGCAACTGCAGTGAATAATGTTCCAGTGATAACAAAAATATAAAAATAACTTAGCCACTCTCTTAGTTGCTAATAATTTGTTTTCTATACCATTTCTTCCAGATTCAAGGTCAACAAATGAGTGGTGTTTGAGGATGGGTAAAATGACAGTGATGCTTTAAAAATGACATTTAAGTTCAGCAGTAAGACACACTCAAAATAGCTTTAAAATTAGTTACGTTGTCCATTATCACAACCATATTTTAAATATTCATTCCCTCATCAATACTTCAGAAAGTAATAAAAACCCTCCCCCAAATGACTGCAATAATGATGAAACCAATTTAAACATCAGCTCCAAAAACTGCTGACTTCAGACTAAAACGAAATGTTAAATTTGAGACACTGTTTAAAAAAAAAAAAAGGTCACTCAAAGCTATATAAATCAATTAACTTACTATACCTGGTTTTTCTTTATTTATTGTAACAAAGACAGAATCCTCAGCACAGGAATGAGTAAAGAGGGCATGAAGTTCACATCCAACTCTGAAGGTCTGAAAGATAAAGAGCACCATATTATTTAATCTGTCCACTCCCTGCAAAAGTTTCTGACAGGAGGGATTTTTTTAATCCATTTTGCTCACTGCTATATTGCCAGCATCAGAAGAAAACTTGGCCTAGGGAGATACTCAGTATGTATTTACTGAATAATCTCTTAAGTGAATATCTCTAGATCTACCTGGTTCTTCTCAGTGGGTGCAGAGTATTCTATTGAATGAATATCCGATTTTAACTTAAGATTAAATTCAACTTTTTTCTAACATGAACAATGTTTAATGTTTTAAGAACCATATGTACCTGCCATTATTTCAACAAGAGACTCCTAAAGGTAACATTGCTGGAGTAAAAGTATTTGTTTTCAGTTTCATATACTGACTATATACAAAAATGTCTATTTCTCTATATTTTATCACTATATATTTTCAATTTGTAATTTGTCTAAACTCACAGGGAAAAATGCCATATTATCTCTTAATTATCTTTTCATGTTTATTGGCTATTTCTTTTTAGTGTATTACATATTCCTATTCTATACCAACTTTTTTTTCCTGTGAGGTCACTAGTTTTTCCTTATTGCTTTTGGTAATTTTGTGTTATCATCGATAATATCGCTTGTAAATATGTTCTTTCAATGCTTATTTTTTGGTTAAAAAAGTTTAAAATTTTATATAGTCAAATTTATCTTTTACGATGAATGAATTTCATGACATTTTAGGAAGGCTATCTAAAAGATGAGACCTTAGAGAAGTAACAAAATACATCTGTCTTATGTTGCCATTCCTCTTCACATAATGAAAATGGAAACTGAATCTACGTACCTTTATCAAAATGCCATCTATATAGTCCCACAGTTTAATCGTGCCATCAATGGAACAAGAATACAGCTAAAAGGGTAAGAATAGTACAAAACTGATTAAGAAAAACAACTACAATAAGATTATCAAGTAACTTAAATGCTGAAACAAACACATTGCCTATTCATTAATCCATTATTAGCTTTAAAGATGTGGAGTCATTTATACTGTTTTTGCAAAATAAAAAATCTTATCACAGCTCTTTGTGGAAATGAGACCTATCAAATTTTAATTAAGAAGGAAAAAAGTCAACCTTCTTCCTTCAAGAGGGAGATAAGGTACTGAGTAATAAAAAACTCTTGAGAGCTTGTGACTATCATCCCAGAGCCTAGTTTTTTTTACCAGCAGAACTACTTTTATCTTGCACAGACATCAAAGGAATGTAGGGTGTAACAGACAGTCAATTTCTACACTTAGCTCATTGCAGACCTGTAACCAACAGTTTGTGGGCCAAACTTTGCTAACACCAGAATGCCTTAGTAACATGTTTTTATTTGTTTCAGTGGACTGAGTTTTACTAAGGTTACACTGAACTTCTGTGTGCTATTATTGTGAAAACAATTTATAAGAAAGATGGTGGAGTAGGACGTGGAACTCATCTTATAAACAATGTAGTTCTAGGCTGTGACCCTATTTTAATAATTTAAAATCAGTGAAAAATATCCTGAATCAGAAAACCAAAATAGATATTTCCTTAATTGTCACCTAGAAAACTTCTCAGCCAAATTCAGTTTAAATTATTCTGGCAAGTTAATGCCAATATTAAAATACTCAATTATGAATTGTTTAACACCTGTAGATGGTTGTTGGGATTGAGCTGGATTCCGGTCACAAGATTTCTGTGTCCTTGCAATACATGCACACATTCTTCTGTTGCTGTGCTATAAACTTTAATGAAGTCTCCAGAGACACAGAAGATATACCTAGAAATAAGAGAAAAAACAAGATTCACACTCTCCATACAGTACAATCTGTCTTTTGTCCCTGAAAAATTAAAACATACAATGGAGATTTCACTCAAAATAAAAGTTCAAGAACTGTATACTCAAATTGTGCTGCTCACACCTATGGGGACATCTAAGACCATTTAGTTCATTAACTCTCAAAAGTAGATCAATGATGTCAAAATCATATCTCCGACCTGTGCCAGGGGCAGAGGCTATATGGAATCAAACTGCAAAAACAGCTGACCTAACCAAGCTGCCTGCTCACCAATGGATGCAGAGCCTGTGTTATGCACTATCAGTTACTATTCTGTGGTGGTGTGGCTAACAGCAGTCTTTCCTTGTCCTCCAATACTCCATCATTCATTGCGGACACCAGTTTACAAGTACGAAGTCAAAGATTCTCTCTACTCAGTGAGGTCTCTCATATAGCAAAGTATAAAGACTTTATGGTAGTTCTTTTTCTCACTTCCAAAATGCTGATTTTGCCTTTGTTTTTCTAGATTTGTGGCTTTCTTCCATATAGCAATTTAGAGGCTACTAAATTATTAACTGTGGTTAATTTGGAGTAATATTTGACTTTTTTCATAGTAGGTATAACCATAAGACAAAGCTCAGAACTGCAAATATTCTAGTATCTATCAAATAAAACATGCTTGTTCTGTGCCTATTAGATCTGACACTGTACATGTCTAACATGGTGCTTCCTTTTACTACAGAAGGTAAAAACCACAGAATCCTTAGACTGGGCTTCTCTTTACCCTGTGATCCCAAATCATCTGAGCTGAGTATTTTTGAATTGTGTTGAAATTCCTCATTTATATAAATATATAGCCATATATATTTCCTTATATAGCCATAAGCTTCTGTAGGGCAGAGGCCTTACTTATATTTATTTCCAACGTCCAATCCAGTCTGTCAAACAGAATTTGCCCAATCTTCAATGGTGTTATAAACTATTTAGATAAAATGAACCAGTGAAAGAATTATTACAAAATAATCAAAGAGTTAATCTTCTATGCTGACTAGGGCTGCTATCATTTCTAAGACACTTGAGTTTTCACACATACATCTCTGAAATCAAGATGCCTCTTCCAAGTGCTGTGACCAGGGGACACAGTTGTGTTCAACTGTTTAATAATATCAACAAAGAACAAACAATGAAGCAACCGAGGTCTATGGATGCCCCTTCTGGCAGGTTCCTCCTCTCCATTCCCATGAGTATCCAGGTTCTCACCATCTTCAGCCCAGACCACGCTTTTAAGGGCTGCCTTCAGTTTTCAGGTGTGGCCCTTCAATTCACTTTTCTTATTCATACCAAACCGAGTTTTGCAAACTTAACCATATTACTTCCTTAAATAAAGACTAAATTAAAATCCTTCAAGGGTTTTTCACTGCTTTCAGGATATGATCCAAATTCCTAAGTTTGATCTCCAATCTGACAAGAACTTTTTCACTTGAAAAAGTGGTTCAAAATTCCAACAACTTGCCCAAGCCCCCTCCTCCCCAAATCAGCATCAACAGGTCCTTTAGGCAGTATTTCCTTCAGATGATGGTGGGTGAGGGAGAACTGAAAACTCACCCTAGCTGATTTTGATACTCTTCTCTAGAGGAAAGTCATTTCCTCTCTCCTTGCTCCTCAGCAGAGAACAGTGGGTTTAACTATCAATCAGTTCAGTTCAGTCGCTCAGTCGTGTCCAACTCTTTGCGACCCCATGAATGGCAGCACACCATGTCTCCCTGTCCATCACCAACTCTTGGAGTCTACTCAAACCCATGTCCATCGAGTCGGTGATGCCATCCAGCCATTTCATCCTCTGTCGTCCCCTTCTCCTCTTGCCCCCAGTCGTTCCCAGCATCAAGGTCTTTTCCAAAGAGTCAACTCTTTGCATGAGGTGGCCAAAGTATTGGAGTTTCAGTTTCAACATCAGTCCTTTCACTGAACACCCAGGACCGATCTCCTTTAAGATGGACTGGTTGGATCTCCTTGCAGTCCAAGGGACTCTCAAGAGTCTTCTCCAACACCGCAGTTCAAAAGCATCAGTTCTTCGGCGCTCAGCCTTTTTCACTGTCCAACTCTCACATTCATACATGACTACTGTAAAAACCATAGCCTTGACTAGACGGACCTTTGTTGGCAAAGTAATGTCTCTGCTTTTCAATATGCTATACAGGTGGGCCATAACTTTCCTTCCAAGGAGTAAGCGTCTTTTGATTTTATGGCTGCAATCACCATCTACAGTGATCTTGGAGCCCTCCAAAATAAAATCTGACACTGTTTCCCCATCTATTTCCCATGAAGTGATGGGAACAGACTTAGTTTTCTTAATGTTGAGCCTTAAGCCAAATTTTTCATTCTCCTCTTTCACTTTCATCAAGAGGTTTTTTAGTTCCTCTTCACTTTCTACCATAAGGGTGCTGTCGTCTGCATATCTGAAGTTACTGATATTTCTCCCAGCAATCTTGATTCCAGCTTGTGATTCTTCCAGCCCAGTGTTTCTCATGATGTATTCTGCATATAAGTTAAATAAGTAGGGTGACAATATACAGCCCTGACGTACTCCTTTCCTAATTTGGGACCAGTCTGTTGTTTCATGTCCAGTTCTAACTGTTGCTTCCTGACTTGCATACAGGTTTCTCAAGAGACAGGTCAGATGGTCTGGTATTCCCATCTCTTTCAGAATTTTCCACAGTTTATTGTGATCCACATAGTCAAAGGCTTGGCATAGTCAATAAAGCAGAAATAAATGTTTTTCTGGAACTCTCTTGCTTTTTTGATAATCCAGCAGATGTTGGCAATTTGATTTCTGGTTCCTCTGCCTTTTATAAAACTAGGTTTAACATCTGAAGTTCATGGTTCATGTATTGCTGAAGCCTGGCTTGGAGAATTTTGAGCATTATTTTACTAGCATGTGAGATGAGTGCAATTGTGTGGTAGTTTGAGCATTCTTTGGCATTGCCTTTCTTTGGGATAGGAATGTAAACTGACCTTTTCCAGTCCTGTGGCCATTGCTGAGTTTTCCAAATTTGCTGGCATACTGAGTGCAGCACTTTCACAGAATCATGTTTTAGGATTTGAAATAGCTCAACTGGAATTCCATCACCTCCACTAGTTTTGTTTGTAGTGATGCTTCCTAAGGCCCACTTGACTTCACTTTCCAGGATGTCTGGCTCTAGCTGAGTGTGACTGATCACACCATCGTGATTATCTGAATCCAAAGATGGGCTCGATAAAGGACAGAAATGGTATGGCCCTAACAGAAGCAGGAGATATTAAGAAGAGGTGGCAAGAATACACAGAAGAACTGTACAAAAAAGATCTTCACAACTCAGATTAACTATCAATATTTGAATACAAAACCCTAGAGGAAACACTCCATGTTTTTGCATATTCTGCTATCCATGGAGAATGAGAACACTTTCTGTGTCTAACATTCAGCTCAGGTCTGAATGTTTCTACCAGAAACCTTTCCTCAGTTTGTTCCAAATCAGTGCCTGTCTTAAGCTGCTTCTACAGGGTGCAGGGCTCAGCTCTACTCCAACATTTTCCACAGTGTTATGAGAGACCTTCCCTACCAGACTATGAGCTCCCTGAGGGGAGAAATTGTGTTTACTTATTACAAATAATAATGGAAATACAGTGCGGTAGAAAAGAATGCATTTTAAAGAAGTCAAACCCAGATGGGTTCGAATGTCAGCTTTTATCCATGTACGGGCTGAATGATGTTGGGGAACTTACTTAATCTCTCTAAACCTCACTGTTCTCTACTCACAGGGTTATTATAAGGATTATTATAAGATTATTATAAGGGTACACTGAAACAATGTGTGCAAGTGCAAGCTTTGCACAGACAGCTAACACTCAATACGTAAAATGACGATAACAAAACCTAAACCATGCAGATACGAATGCACATAAAGCACCACCACAGTGCCTGTCTCAGAGGACTCAAGTCATCTTTGTTGATAAAGTGCTGAAGAAATTAATGATGTTTTCAAGCAGGAAACAGGATTTACATGAGGCTCTGAAGAATGTATGATTTAAGGGCTGGGAAAGAAAAATGATGTTGCTAAAATTCCACGATTCTGTCGTTTCGTTTACTATTTCAGCTTTTTTGATAAACTCTTTGAAGTAAAATACATTTCCTCATGTAACTCAGTGTAAGTTAGCCAACTCCTTGTAATAGCTTTTAGATAATATTCAAGTCCTCAGAGATTTCATTATAACCCTGTTAATTTGCTAGAAAACTGGCTTTAATTATTAGCTGATATATATATGTACATGAAAAAAAGTTTCTCTAAATCTTGACCAAGTTCCTGTCTTGAATTTCTACCTAAGCACCTGCTACATCCACATTTATTTTCAAGGTACTTTACACTCAAGAGGCCCAGTATGAACCCAACATCTTTTCCTTGTTAATCCTATTTCCTAAAGTACTCCAAAGCTCTGTCTTTTCTCTTCACCTTCAATAATATCTTAATTTTGGCCAAAGTCATCTCTTGCTTAGATGCCTGCATTAGCCTTTGGAGCCCTGATCTATAACCTTCTAGACTCTTCTCCCACCACTTCCCTTCACCCTATGATGCAGATATCCTGACCCCACAGCTATGACAACCCTCCACCTAGTCCAATTTAAGTTGTTTGCTTTGCTTGATCTCCCCACCTCCCAATATATCACAGAAGGAGCAAATTCCTATTTGTTTTGCAAGATCCTACTGCTAAAGGGAAACTTTCTCACTGTGTAACTCCCCCTTCTATGCCAGAACTGTATCTTGAATACACTTTCCTACCCTCTCTCATCTCTCCATCATGTATTATACAGCCTTATACAGTTTTTGGATTCATATTCTGAAACACAATCTTATGTTACCACTCCCTGCCTGAGTATACCTTATCTAGAGAACTAAAAAAATACATTCCCTTTGGACCAAACCACCACCAAGAACTGATTCTGTTTCCTTTCGAAACTCACATCCCCCAGCTCTTTCCATACACCACTTCTACTAGCTAACTGTACCACAGTTCTCACACTTATACTGTGCCCCTTATCTGGAATGCCTTCCATCTATATCCTCTAGTCAAAATACCCGCCATTTGTTGTAGTTCAGTCACTCAAGTCGTGTCCAACTTTTTGTGATCCCTTGGACTGCAGCAAGCCAGGCTTCCCTGTTGTTCACCATCTCCCAGAGTTTGTTCCATCCCTGTCTAGCCTAAACATTACTTCCTCATCAACCTTCTCCATCCTTTCAGTATGAAACACTGTTTCTTAGGGGCTTCTAAAGTGCCACTGTATGAAACTGGTTATCTTCTTTTCCTCATTAGGTTTGAAATTCTTGAAGGCAGGATCAATCCTGGTATTATCTTAATTTTTGAAATCTCAGTTTGTTACAAATACATAGCTAGTAAACACTTAAAAATTAACTGCACAACTAAGGAAGTGAAAAGCATTAGATCCCAATATAATGAATAAGTTGTAGAAACAGTACACTGGAGGAAGAACCTGGATACAAGCCCATAGTGGCAGAACTTTGGCAATCTCTTGAAGCCTCAGTTTCCTCCTGATTCACAAGTTGAGTATCAACACAGCCCTTTTTATTGTAAAGACCAAAAGATCTTTGTTTTTTTGCTTCTTAGGAAATTGATAGAAGTTTCTTTAAGTCATGCATGCATTCAATAACTACTACCATACACCCATAAGATACTGCGGCAATACAAACTTTCATAAGATACTCTCTCTGCTTTTCCAAGACAGAAAGGGTGTTTGGTAAGTGTTTATCCCTGAGTCACTTGGAAACCTTTTTATATTGTGCCATTTCTAGATGATGTTCACAATATAGCAATGATGGTCAGAGCTGACATATATTGAGCCATTCAACGACAACACTGTTTGACAGGTTCTATAAATACTTTGGCCACCTGATGTGAGGAGCCATTGGAAAAGACTCCAATGCTGGGCAAGATTGAGGGCAGGGGGAGAGGCGGCGTGACAGTGGATGAGATGGCTGGATGGTACCATCGACTCAAACGACGTTGAGTCTGAGCAAATTCCAGGAGACAGTGAAAGACAGGGAAGCCTTGGTGTGCTGCGGTCCAGGGGGCCGCAAAGAGTCGGACACGACTGAAGGACTGAACAATATGTATTAAGGCCTCTTAACAACTCTATAAAATGAACTACTAAATATTATTCCCGTTTATAGATGCGGCAACTGAGACAAAGATTAAGAACCTCGCGAAGGGCACACACTAGATGAACCGGGCTTAGTTACGCTTCCAGCTATTCCGAACTCTAGAAGCAAGGGCAACAGGGCTTACGCATAAATTTATCTCACACGGAATCTAATGCCAGTTCTTACGCAGAGCTCCAAAAGGGCTGCCAAAACGCATTTTTTAGGTCATAGGGAAGTGCAAAGAAATCGGAACCCAAGTCACGATTCGCTCCGAAAGAAGGCTGTTTACCCGTGGTTTTCCAAGAGTAGCGGCGAACACATCTGTGCCTGCACCACTCTCCAGCCTCTCCCCTGCCGAGCCGACTCCAGACACAAGGGTCAGCCCGGGGGCCCCCTCAGCCTGCCCGCGGGGGCGGAAGGCCGGGAGGCGAGCGCGCCCCAGCCCGCGGCGCCCCGGGATCCAGGGGTCCCCGACTCCTCCGGCGGCCCCCGACACCCGCCCCCTCCCGCGCGCGCCCCTGCCCCGAGCCAGAGGCGCCGGCGGCCTGTCCCGGCGGGCCCGGCCGTCCTCGGCCCCACTACCCGTGGACTCCCGCCCCTCAGCCGGGCCGGCCGTGACCCGCGGCCTCATACTTAGAATCCGCGGAGAACACCGCTCTCCTGAAGTTCAGCTCGCTGCCGCCACAGCGAACCACGCGGACGCCCTCTTCCTCCACCATCTTCGCGCACGCGCAAGGGCTCTCGGTCGCCGGCCCCGAGCTCCCTCGGCGGAAGCCGGAGGGCAGGGGGCGCGTCCCGGCCCACAGGCCGCCGCGCGGGGGCGCTCTAGGACTCGGTCTCTATGGTAGGTGTCTGTGGTAAGCCCCGGCGCCTGTGCGGCCATCTTTGACTTGGGCAACGTCAGGTTAGGACACGTGTAGAGGGTAAAAGCGAAACCTAGACACAGGGTATTTCTATTAGATTCCTCTAAACGCTCGTTTATTATAGATACGTTTCTCTCCTGCCTTGTTAACCCGCTATAGTTTCTTCCGCCGGAAGGGAAAGGAGGCCCAAAGGGTCAAGCGACCGCCAGTCTTTCCCCAAACCCTTTTGCCTTTCTCTTACCTCTGATTTCGGCGCTGCGAGATGACGCCCGCGTTTCGCGCCCACGGCTTGCTTGCGGTCGCGCAAGTTGAGTTCTTGGGTGGAAAGGGAGCGTTCTCTATTTGCCCAGCTGTCAGGGCCTCTCGCCAGTCGTCCCGTGGTCGTGTTCCTCTGAGCACACGTTCCTTCAGGACCCTCATAGCTCCAAGAGCCTGGTTTCTTTTTTTCCCCCGGACCCCGGGCTCCTACCCCATCTCTCCCAGTTCACTGGATCTTCTCGGCTCTACCCTCTCAGAGGGCTTTAGCCTGCGTCCCGGTTGCTGCTGTTTCGCGCGTGTTTCTGTGGTTTTTAGCTTCCCCAGTTAGTCAACGGAATCCCTGAACTCTGAGAAGGTTTATGCCTCCATCTCCATTCTCTTTTGTAAGCTTATATGTTACATATTCGTAGTCCCTATATATCAGGGGGTCCGTCTCTTCATTCATTCATTGTTTCATTCATTCAATAAACATTTATCAATTGGTCTGTAACTCTCTCAAGTGTAAAGAGCCAGGGACAGCTTAACTATAACAGGAATAGTAACAGTAACTGCCTTGATTGTATAGAAAATTACCAGTCTTTCTGGAGGCACGCCTTCTATATGTGAGACACAATTCAAGACAGATATGATCCCTGCTCTGTTACCTTCTACGGCAGAAAGACGAAAATGTTTAATAAACGAAATGGTCACAGATTGCATACTGAAGAAAATAAAATAGGAATATAAGAAAGAGAATAATTTTTTCTGGGGAGGTTTAGGCTTGACCTGATGAATATGTGTTAAGGTTATGTAGTTGAAAAGACAATATTTTAACAATTCAGTGGTAATACAAATTTTGTATTTGGTATAAAACCAGTGCAGAAATAGAATGGTCTCTGTTGATCCTATTCTCTGTTGCAGAAAGAGGGACCCCTTCAAATGGGGGCACTTGTCTAACACTCAGAAATGAATTGTCTGAGGAGACACACATAAAGCAGAGGCTTTATTGGAAAGAGGCACCCAGTGGAGAGCAGTAGGTAAGGGAAACTGGGAGTACTGTTAGGTCACATGGCTGATGGTTTTCTCTGTCCAATCATTCTGACTCAGGGTCCTTCCTGTTGGTGCATGTATTGCTCAGCCAAGATGGATGCCAGTAAGAGGGATTCTGGGAGGTTAGAGGACATGTGCCATCTACTTTTGCCCTTTCCTTAACTCTTTCAGTTGGTAGCTTATCAGTTCCATGTTCCTTAGCAGGACCTTCTGTCATAAAATAAGGCATGGAAGGAGTTACTATGGTGCCTGGCCAGAGTAGGTGGTTTTGGTCAGTGTGTTTCCCCTAATATCTCCACCATGAAAAGTTTGGTGTATATACTTCCTGATATTTTTGTAAGTATACACACACCTTACATTATTCTTAAATGCTTTGCAATTCACCAAGTTTTTTCCCCCCGTCTATATGCTTTCATTGCAGTGTATAAAATTTTTATCTTTTTAATAACTGCATAATATTTCACAGAGTAAATGTAGCATACTTGATTAAATCTTTCCCTCAAAAGTGGGCATTTAGTCATTTCCATTTTTTTAAAAAAGGGCACACAGTGCTATAGGACACATACATTTGACATAAACTTGTGACACCATTGCTGTAGGAGATATCCATAGGATAGGTATTGTGGGGTAGGATATTTACTTTTTTTAAAAATTTTTTATTTTGGAGGAGTGTTTTGTGGAATAGAGATGCTTGTTACTGGGAAAACCAAGATGAATAACTAATAACAGCCAAAAAAGGAAACTATTTAGTCTAAAGTTTTGGGAAAATCCATAAGAAGGAGTATTATAAGAGAGTATGGTTTCTTAAAAAGAAGTCAGGAAGGAGGAGGACTGATGAAATAGAGCAAGGCAAACAAAGTTGCCTATCAGTACTGCATCAATGAGCACCAATTGAAGGGTAGCAAGTGCGGGCAGTTCATTGTTTAAAACAGTGTATTGTTGAGTCACTTTTTCAAGAATTGCTAAGTGTAGGAACTTCCCTGGTGGTCCAGTGGCTAGGACTCTGTGCTTCCAATTCACGGGGTCCAGGCTTGATCCCTAGTCAGGGAACTAGATCCCACATGCCACAACTAAGACCTGGTGCAGCCAAATAAGTATTTTTAAAAAAGGAAAAGAAAAAATGAATTTCTAAGTATAATGAAAATTCAAATTTGGAAAACTCATCAGTGGCCACAGGACTGAAAAGGTCAGTTTTCGTTGCAATCCCAAAGAAAGGCAAACTACTGCACAGTTGCACTGATCTCACATGCTATCAAAGTAATGCTCAAAATTCTCTAAGCCAGCCTTTGACAGACAGTATGTGAACAGAGAGCTTCCAGATGTTCAAGCTGAGTAGAAAAGGCAGAGGAACTGGAGATGAAATTGCCAACATCTGATGGTCGTAAAAAGCCACAGAGTTCCAGAAAAACATCTACTTATGCTTTATTGACTATGCCAAAGCCTTTGACTGTTTGAATCACAACACACTGGAAAATTCTGAAAGAGGTGGGAATACCAATACCTTACCTGTCTCCTGAGAAATCTGTATGCAGGTCAAGAAGCAGCAGTTAGAACTGGACATGACACAACAGACTGGTTCCAAATTGGGAAAGAAGTATGTCAAGACTGTATATTGTCACCCTGTTTATTTAACTTATATATAAAGTACATCATGCAAAATGCCAGGCTGGATGAAGCACAAGCTGGAATCAAGATTCCTGGGAGAACTGTCAATAACCTCAGATATGCAGATGACATGACCCTTTTGGCAGAAAGTGAAGAGGAACTAAATAGCCTCTTGATGAAAGTGAAAGCAGAGAGTGAATAAGTTGACTTAAAACTCAACATTCAGAAAGATAAGACCATGGCATCCCGTCCCATCACTTCGTGGCAAATAGATGGGAAAGCAATGGAAACAGAGGCTTTATTTTGGGGGCCTCCAAAAGTACTGCAGATGACTTCAATTTCATGACTTCAGCCATGAAACTGAAAGATGCTTGCTGCTTGGAAGAAAAGCTATGACCAACCTAGAAAGCATATTAAAAAGCGGAGACATTACTTGGCTGACAAAGGTCCATTTGGTCAAAGCTATGGTTTTTCCAGTAGTCATGTATGGATGTGAGAGTTTGGACTATAAAGAAAGCTGAGTGCCAAAGAATGAATGCTTTTGAATTGTGGTGTTGGAGAAGACTGTTGTGAGTCCCTTGGACTGCAAGGAGATCCAATCAGTCCATCCTAAAGGAAATCAGTCCTGAATATTCATTGGAAGGACTGATGTTGAAGCTGAAACTCCAATACTGTGGCCACCTGATGTGAAGAACTGACTAATTGGAAAAGACCCTGATGCTGGGAAAGATTGAAGGCAGGAGGAAAAAGGGGTGACAAAGGGTGAGATGGTTGGATGACTTCACTGACTCAATGGACATGACTTTGTGGAAGCTCTGGGAGTTGGTGATGGACAGGGAAGCCTGATATGCTACAGTCCATGGGGTCACAGAGTCGGATATGACTGAGTGACTGGACTGAAGTATAATGAATTCTGCTCCTTAATATTTCTTCTAGTATACTGACACTGGTTTACAAACACTAAAATAAAAGCAAAATTTTCTTAAGTGTTGGTGGAGGACTAGAAAGAACTAATAGAATATTAAGGGTGATAGAAGGTGTGTGTGCACTCTTTGTACACAGTATCAGCTACTTCCCTAGCCATTTCATAGGAAAGAACAGGGAAGTTTGGCTCATTTGTTGAGAACTGAGCATCTTTGACAAGTCCTTGGTTCTCTCCAGTGCTCCTCATTTCTTTCTAGTCCTCTCCAGAATCTTGTTTAAAAGTCAAGCCTACTGGAGTGGGTTACCATTCCTTTTACCAGGATATTGTCCCAGTCCAGAATTGAATCTGGGTCTCCTGCATTGCAGGCAGATTCTTCACTGTTTGAGCCACCAGGGAAGCCCCAATGCCTCTGTCCATGGGAATTCTCCAGGCAAGAATACTGGATTGGGTTGCCATTTCCTTCTCCAGGGGATCTTCCCAACTCAGGGATCGAACCCAGGTCACCTGCACTGCAGGCAGACTCCTTACCATCTGAGTCACCAGAGAAGTCTTATTTCTCTAGAATAAATACCAATAAGTGGGACTGCTGAGTCAAATAATGTTTAAGTTTTTAAGAAATTGCCAGAATGTTTTTCCAGTTTCAGTACCATTTTGCATGCTAATCAGTTAGTTATGGAAGTTTTAGTTGCTTTACATCCTTGTCAGCATTGTGTTGTCAATATTTTTAATTTAAGCTACTATAATAAGTTTCTAGTCAGATTTCATTGTTATTATTTTCATTTCATTAATGACTAATGCTGTTGGGCATCTTTTCCTGTGTTCATTCCGTATCTATTAATATCTTCTCTGGTGCAGTGCCTTCAAATATTTTTTCCATTGTTTTATTGGCTATTTTCTTATTTTGGAGTTTTAAAATTTTTTAAATATATTTTAGATACAATTCCTTTCTCAGATATGTGAATTGTAAATACTTTCTCCCAGATTGTGGCTTGTCTTTTCATTCTGTTAATAGTATCTTTCATAGAACTGAAGTTTAAAATTTTGATGAAGTAGTTATCACTTTTCTTCTTTGATTGATCATGTTTTCTTTTTGTATTTAAAAACTCTTTTTATCTATTCCAAGTTTATGAACATATTCTCCTATGTTTAATATGAAGAGGGTTATACAATTGACTCTTGAACAACATGGGTTTGTTTTTGAACTATGGGTCCACTTATATGTCGTGGACCTGTCTTGCACTATGGGTCCACTTATATGCAGGTGTTTTTAACAAATATGTTGGATTTTTTTTTTGAAATTTATGACAATTTGTAAAGACTCACAGATTCTCTCCATTGTCTAGAACTATCAAAAAAATTAAGTAAAAGTTAGGTATGTCAGAAATGTATAAAATGTATACAGATAATACACTTAACATAAAAATATATATTCACTGACTGTGTCATTGGTAAGGTTTTAGTCGGGGGCGTCCCTTGTAGCTCAGTTGTTAAAGAATCTGCCTGCTATGCAGGAGACCTGGGTTTGATTCCTGGGTTGGGAAGATCCCCTGGAGAAGGAAATGGCAACTCACTCAGGTATTCTTGTGTGGAGAATCTCATGGACAGAGGCTACATGGCAGGCTACAGTCTGTGGGGACACAAGAGTTGGACCCAACTTAATGGCTAGACCACCACCAGCAAGGTTTCTAGTCAACAGTAAGCTAGGAAGGGAGAATGGAGGGTGTCCATGAAGACTGGAAACATGGAGAGTATTGTTTTATTTTGTACAGATTGAGAAATTCTGTTGGGAAATAACACTGCAAAAGAGAACTTTTATTGTTATTTTTTGTGGTAATTTTTCTCAGATTACTAAAATGATATCTCAAAAATTAAAAATTATTATTAAACTCACAGATTTCTATTTGAGAGGCTAGGCAATAGGGAATAGCTTCTTAAAGCTGTGAAATGGAGTATTTCCTGCCTTAGTGGTATACAAGGATGGCACAGCCATTGGGGATGCCAACATTCTAAATGTAAATTTCTGGGCCTGGAAGAACAATGCCACCTATCCAGCAGCCGTCAGCCACTCCCCATGGTTAGCACTGAGGAACTCAAGGTGATGGGAAAAAGCACAAGTGCCAGCCATCCACGACATCCACCACTCTATGGTAAGCAAGAGAAGAATAAAGGATGTGAATAATCAAGAAGCAGGATGCTGGCCTCAGATAGATGATCCCTGAGTCGGAAAGATCCCCTGAGGAAGGAAATGGCAACCCACTCCAGTATTCTTGCCTGGAAAATCCCATGGACAGAGGAATTCCGGCAAATTATATTCTTCTTCTGCTGCTGCTGCTGCTAAGTCACATCAGTCGTGTCCGACTCTATGCAACCCCATGGACAGCAGCCCACCAGGCTCCTCCTTCCCTGGGATTCTCCAGGCAAGAACACTGGAGTGGGTTGCTATTTCCTTCTCCAACCCTCGTGCTCTGCCTGTTCATCTTTCCTTCTCACCTCCACACCTGAAACCATTGATTTTCTTATTGTTTCCATCTCTAACCTTTTCTAGAATATCATATAGTTGAAGTCATACAATATGTAGCATTTTCAGATTGACTTCTTTCACTTAGTAATATTCATATGTTTCCTTATTTTTTTTATAGCATGATAGCACATTTCTTTTTAGTGCTGAATAATAATATTCCATTATCTGAATGTGGCATAGTTTATTCATTCACTCTCTGAGGATGTGACATATTGGTTGCATCTAAGTTTTAACAATTATAAATAAAGCCACTGTTTCATCCATGCATAGTTTTGGTGTAGATGTAAGTTTTCAACTGCTTTGGGTAAACACCAAGGATTGCTATTACTGAACTGCTTGGTAACAGTATGTTTAGTTTTGTAAGAAACCTCCAAATTATTTCCAAAGGGGATATACTAATTTGTAACCCCACCAGCAATGTATGAGGATTCCTATTGCTCCATATTCTTGCCAGAAGGTTTTGTTGTCAATGTTCTGGATTTTGGTCATTCTGATAGGTGTATAAATTTATTTTTTAAATAACATATTTTGCTTTCTAATTCAGCCAAATTGAATACTTACTATGAGATTGATCACATGGACCACAATCTTGTCTAACTCAATGAAACTAAGCCATGCCTTATGGGGCCACTCAAGACAGATGGGTCATGGTGGAGAGCTCTGACAGACCGTGGTCCACTGAAGAAGGGAATGGCAAACCACTTCAGTATTCTTGCCTTGAGAAACCCATGAACAGCATGAAAGGCAAAAAGATAGGACACTGAAAGATGAACTCCCCAGGTTACCAGGTGTCCAATATGCTACTGGATATCAGTGGAGAAATAACTCCAGAAAGATTGAAGGGATGGAGCCAAAGCAAAAACAGCACCCAGTTGTGAATGGGACTGGTGATGGGAGCAAGATTCGATGCTGTAAAGAGGAATACTGCATAGGAACCTGAAATGCTCAGTCCATGAATCAAGGCAAATTGGGAGTGGTCAAACAGGAGATGGCAAGAGTGAACCTTGACATTCTAGGAATCAGTGAACTAAGATGGACTGGAATGGGTGAATTTAACTCAGATGTTCATTATATTTACTACTGCAGGCAGGAATCTCTTAGAAGAAATAGAGTAGCCATCACAGTCAACAAAAGAGTCCAAAATGCAGTACTTGGATGCAGTCTCAAAAACAACAGAATGATCTCTGTTCGTTTCCAAGGCAAACCATTCAATATCATGGTAATTCAAGTCTATGCCCCGACCAGTAACGCTGAAGAAGCTGAAGTTGAACAGTTCTGTGAAGACCTAGAAGACCTTCTAGAACTAACACCTGAAAAAGATGTCCTTTTCATTATAGGGGACTGGAATGCAAAAGTAGGAAGTCAAGAAACACCTGGAAGTAACAGGCAAATTTGGCCTTGGAGTACAGAACGAAGCATGGCAAGGGCTAATAGAGTTCTGCCAAGAGAATGCACTGGTCATAGCAAACACCCTCTTCCAACAACACAAGGTGTCTACACATGGACATCACCAGATGGTAGACACCAAAATCAGATTGATTATATTCTTTGCAGCCAAAGATGGAGAAGCTCTATACAGTCAGCAAAAACAAAACTGGGAGCTGACTGTGGCTCAGATCATGAACTCCTTATTGCCAAATTCAGACTGAGAAATGAAGAAAGTGGAGAAAACCACTACACCATTCAGGTATGACCTAAATCAAATCCCTTAAGACTATACAGTGGAAGTAAGAAATAGATTTAAAGGACTAGATCTGATAGACAGAATGCGTGATGAACTATGGATGGAGGTTCATGACATTGTACAGGAGACAGAAATCAAGACCATCCCCAAGAAAAAAGAACTCCAAAAAAGTAAAATGGCTGTCTGAGGAGGCCTTACAAATAGCTATGAAACTACGGGAAGCAAAAAGCAAAGGAGAAAAGGAAAGATATACCCATTTGAATGCAGAGTTCCACAGAATAGCAAAGAGAGATAAGAAAGCCTTACTCAGCAATCAATGTAAAGAAATAGAGGAAAACATAGAATGGGAAACATTAGAGATCTCTTCAAGAAAATTAGAGATACCAAGGGGACATTTCATGCAAAAATGGGCTCAATAAAGGACAGAAATGGTATGGACCTAACAGAAGCAGAAGATATTAAGAAGAAGTGGCAAGAATACACAGAAGAACTATACAAAAAAGATCTTCATGACCCAGACAATCATGATGGTGTGATCACTCACCTAGAGCCAGGCATCCTGGAATGTGATGTCAAGTAGGTCTTAGGAAGCATCTCTACAAGTAAAGCTAGTGGAGGTGATAGAATCCAGTTGAGTTATTTCCAATCCTGAAAGATGATGTTGTGAAAGTGCTGCACTCAATATACCAGCAAATTTGGAAAACTCAGCAATGGCCACAGGGCTGGAAAAGGTCAGTTTTCATTCTGATTCCAAAGAAAGGCAATGCCAAAGAATGCTCAAACTACCACACAATTGCATTCATCTCACACGCTAGTAAAGTAATGCTTAAAATTCTCCAAGGCAGGCTAAAGCAATACGTGAACTGTGAACTTCCAGATGATCAAGCTGGTTTTAGAAAAGGCAGGGGAACCAGAGATGAAATGGTCGACATCCACTGGATTATCGAAAAAGCAAGAGAGTTCCAGAAAAATATCTACTTCTGCTTTACTGACTATGCCAAAGCCTTTGACTGTGTGGATCACAATAAACTGTGGAAAATTCTGAAAGAGATGGGAATCAGACCACCTGACCTGCCTCTTGAGAAACCTGTATGTAGGTCAGGAAGCAACAGTTAGAACTGGACATGGAACAACAGACTGATTCCAACTAGGAAAAATAATACATCAAGGCTGTATATTGTCACTTGGCTTATTTAACTTATATGCAGAGTATTCGTGAGAAATGGTGGGCTGAGGAAGCACAAGTTAGAATCAAGATTGCTGGGAGAACCATCAATAACCTCAGATATACAGATGACACCATCCTTATGGCAGAAAGTGAAGAAGAACTAAATAGCCTCTTGATGAAAGTGAAAAAGTTGGCTTGAAGCTCAACATTCAAAAAACTAAGACCATGGCATCCAGTCCCATCACTTCATGGCAAATACATGGACAAACAGTGGAAACAATGGCTAACTTCATTTCTGGGGACTCCAAAATCACTGCAGGTGGTGACTGCAGCCATGAAATTAAAAGATGCTTACTCCTTGAAAGGAAAGTTATGACCAACATAGAGAGTATATTTAAAAGGAGAGACATTACTTTGTCAACAAAGGTCCATCTAGTCAAGGCTATGGTTTCTCCAGTAGTCATGTGTGGATGTGAGAGTTGGACTATAAAGAAAGCTGAGCCCCGAGGAATTGATGCTTTTGAACTGTGGTGTTGGAGAAGACTCTTGATAGTCCGTTGTACTGCAAGGAGATCCAACAAGTCCATCCTAAAGGAGATCAATCCTGGGTGTTAATTGGAAGGACTGATGTTGAAGCTGAAACTCCAAACTTTGGCCACCTCGTGCAAAGAGAAGCCTTTGAAAAGACCCTGATGTTGGGAAAGATTGAGGACAGAAGGAGAAGGGGACGACAGAGGATGAGATGGTTGAACGGCATCACTGACTCAATGGACATGGGTTTGGGTGGACTCCAGGAGTTGGTTATGGATAGCAAGGCCTGGCATGCTGCTGTTCATGGGGTTGCAGAGTCAGACATGACTGAGTAACTGAACTGAACTGATTCTATTGTTTTCCTCTGTTTCTTTGATTGATCACTGAGGAAGGCTTTCTTATCTCTCTTTGCTTTTCTTTTGAACTCTGCACTCAAATGGGTTTATCTTTCCTTTTCTCCTTTGCTTTTTGCTTCCCGTTTTTTCACAGCTATTTGTAAGACCTCCTCAGACAGCCATTTTACTTTTTTGCAGTTCTTTTTCTTGAGGATGGTCTTGATCCCTGTCTCCTGTACAGTATTACAAACCTCCATCCATAGTCCATCAGGCACTCAGTCTGTCAGACCTAGTCCCTTAAATCTATTTCTCACTTGCACTGTATAATTGTAAGGGATTTCATTTAGGTTATACCTGAATGGTCTAGAGGTTTTCCCTATTTTCTTCAATTTCAGTCTGAATTTGGCAATAAGGAGTTCATGATCTGAGCCACAATCAGCTCCTGGCCTTGTTTTTGCTCACTGTACAGAGCTTCTTCATCTTTGGCTGCAAAGAATATAATCAGTCTGATTTCGGTGTTGACCATCTGGTGATGTCCATGTGTAGAGTCTTCTCTTGTGTTGTTGGAAGAGGGCATTTGCTATGACCAGTGCATTCTTTTGGCACAACTCTGTTAGCCTTTGCCCTGCTTCATTCTGTAGTTCAAGGCCAAATGTGCCTGTTACTCCAGGTGTTTCCTGACTGCCTACTTTTGCATTCCATCCCCTATAATGAAAAGGACATCTTTTTTGGGTATTAGTACAAGAAGGTCTTGTAGATCTTCATAGAACTGTTGAACTTCAGCTTCTTCAGCACTACTAGTTGGATCATAGACTTAGATTACTGTGATATTGGATGGTTTGCCTTGGAAATGAACAGAGATCATTCTGTCATTTTTTAGATTGCATCCAAGTACTGCATTTTGAACTCTTTCGTTTACTATGATGGCTACTCCGTTTCTTCTAAGGGATTCTTGACCACAGTAGTAGATGTAATGGTCTTCTGAGTTAAATTCACACATTCCAGTCCATCTTGGTTCACTGATTCCTAAATTGTTGATGTTCACCCTTGCCATCTGTTTGACCACTTCCAATTTGCCTTGATTCATGGACTGAGCATTCCAGGTTCCTATGCAGTATTCCTCTTTACAGCATCAGACCTTTCTTCCATAACCAGTCACTTCTACAACTGGGTATTGTTTTTACTTTGGCTCCATCTCTTCATTCTTTCTGGAGTTATTTCTCCACTGATATCCAGTAGCATATTGGGCACCTAGTGACCTGGGGAGTTCATCTTTCAGTGTCCTATCTTTTTGCCTTTTATACAGTTCATGTGGTTTTCAAGGCAGGAATACTGAAGTGGTTTGCCATTCCCTTCTTCAGTGGACCACATTCTGTCAGACCTCTTCACCATGACCCCCTCCGTCTTGAGTGGCTCTACATCGCTCATAGTTTCATTGAGTTCAAGGCTGTGATCCTTATAATTAGATTGGTTAGTTTCCTGTGATTGTGGTTTTCAGTCTGTCTGCCCTCTGATGGTGAAAGTTAAGAGGCTTATGAAAGATTCCTGGTGGGAGAGACTGACTGAGGTGGAAATTGGACCTTGTTCTGATGGGTAGGGCCATGCTCAGTTCAGTTAAGTCACTCAGTCATGTCCGACTCTTTGTGACCCCATGAACCACAGTACAGCAGGCCTCCCTGTCCATCACCAACTCTAGGAGTCTAGCCAAACTCATGTCCATTGAGTCAGTGATGCCATCCAACCATCTCTTCCTCTCTTGTCCCCTTCTCCTCCTCCCCTCAATCTCTCCCAGTGTCAGGGTCTTTTCCAATGAGTCAACTCTTCACATCAGGTGGCCAAAGTATTGGAGCTTCAGCTTCAACATCAGTCCTTTCTATTAACACCCAGGATTGATCTACTTTAGGATGGACTGGTTGGATCTCCTTGCAGTACAATGGACTCTCAAGACTCTTCTTCAACACCACAGTTCAAAAGAATCAATTCTTTGGTCCCCAGCTTTCTTCGTAGTCCAACTCTCACATCTGTACATGGCTCCTGGAAAAACCTTAGCCTTGACTAGACAGACATTTGTTGACAAAGTAATGTCTCTGCTTTTTACTAAGCTGTCTAGGTTGGTCATAACTTTCCTTCCAAGGAGTAAGCGTCTTTTAATTTCATGACTGCAGTCACCATCTGCAGTGATTTTGGAGCCTAAGAAAATAAAGTCTTTTCACCTTGCTTATAGTTTCCTTTGTTGTGCAGAAGCTTTTAATTTTAATTAGGTCCCATTTGTTTATTTGTGCTTTTATTTCCAATATTCTGGGAAGTGGGTCATGGAGTATCCCACTTTGGTTTATGTCAGAGAGTGTTTTGCCTATGTTATCCTCTAGGAGTTTTATAGTTTTTGGTCTTATGCTTAGATCTTTGATCCATTTTGAGTTTATCTTTGTGTATGGTGTTAGAAAGTGTTCTAGTTTCATTCTTTTACAAATGGCTGTCCAGTTTTCCCAGCACCACTTGTTAAAGAGGTTGTCTTTTCTCCATTGTATATTCTTGCCTCCTTTGTCAAAGATAAAGGTGTCCATAGATGCATGGATTTATCTCTGGGCTTTCTATTTTGTTCCATTGATCTATATTTCTGTCTTTGTGCTAGTACCATACTGTCTTAATGACTGTGGATTTGTAGTATAGCCTAAAGTCAGGTAGGTTGATTCCTCCAGTTCCATTCTTTCTCAAGATTGCTTTGGCTATACGAGGTTTTTTGTATTTCCATACAAATTGTGAAATTATTTGTTCTAATTCTCTGAAAAAGACCTCTGGTAGCTTGATAGGAATTGCATTGAATCTATAGATTGCTTTGGGTAGGTGAAAAGACAGCCTTCAGAATGGGAGAAAATAATAGCCAATGAAGCAACGGATAAACAATTAATCTCAAAAATATACAAGCAACTCCTGCAGCTCCATTCTAGAAAAATAAACGACCCAATCAAAAAGTGGGCCAAAGAACTTAACAGACATTTCTCCAAAGAAGACATAAAAATGGCTAACAAACACATGAAAAGATGCTCAACATCACTCATTATCAGAGAAATGCAAATCAAAACCACAATGAGGTGTCACTTTACACCAGTCAGAATGGCTGTAATCCAAAACTCTACAAGCAATAAATGCTGGAGAGGATGTGGAGAAAAGGGAACTCTCTTATACTGTTGGTGGGAATGCAAGCTAGTACAGCCACTATGGAAAACAGTGTGGAGGTTCCTTAAAAAACTGCAAATAGACCTGCCATATGACGCAGCAATCTCACTGCTGGGCATATACACTGAGGAAACCAGAATTGAAAGAGCCACGTGTACCCCAGTGTTCATCGCTGCATTGTTTACAATAGCCAGGACATGGAAGCAACCTAGATGCCCATCAACTGATGAATGGATAAGAAAGCTGTGGTACATATACACAATGGAATATTACTCAGCATTAAAAAAAAATTCGTTTGAATCAGTTCTACTCAGATGGACGAAACTGGAGCCCATTATCCAGAGTGAAGTAAGCCAGAAGCAAAAACAACAATACAGTATATTAACACATATATATGGAATTTAGAAAGACGGTAACGAGAACCCAGCATGCGAGACAGCAAAAGGAACGCAGATGTATAGAATAGACTCGTGGACTCTGTGGATGAGGGTAAGGGTGGGATGATATGGGAGAATGGCATTGAAACATGTTAATTATCATATGTCTAATCAATCGCCAGCCCAGGATTGATGCTCGGGGCTGGTGCATCGAGATTTCCTGGGGGGAGAGAGGAGGGAGGGAGGAGGGAGGGGGGTTCTGGAGGGGGAGCATATGTAAACCCATGTTGATATCATGTCATTGTATGGCAAAACTAATTAAAAAAAAAAGATCTCATTATTCTAAAAAAAAAAAAAAGAAAAGAAAGTCTGACATTGTTTCCACTGTTTCTCCATCTATTTGCGATGAAGTGATGGGACCAGATGCCATGATTCTAGTTTTTTGAATGTTGAGCTTTAAGGCAACTTTTTCACTCTCCTCTTTTACTTTCATTAAGAGGGTCTTCAGTTCTTCCTCACTTTCTGCTATAAGGGTGGTGTCATCTGCATATGTGAGGTTATTGATATTTTTCCCAGCAGTCTTGATTCCAGCTTGTTCTTCTTCTAGCCCAGCATTTCTCATGATGTACTCTGCATATCAGTTAAATAAGCAGGGTGACAATATACAGCCTTGCCGTACTTCTTTTCCTATTTGGAACCTATCTGTTATTCCATGTCCAATTCTAACTGTTGCTTCGTGACCTGCATACAGGTTTCTCAAGAGGCAGGTCAGGTGGCCTGGTATTCCCATCTTTTTCAGAATTTTCCATAGTTTATTGTGATCCACACAGTCAAAGGCTTTGCCATAGTTAATAAAGCAGAAATAGATGTTTTTCTGGAACTCTCTTGCTTTTTTGATGATCTGGTGGATGTTTCAAATTTGATCTCTCGTTCCTCTGTCTTTTCTAAAACCATGGTTCATGATTTGTTGAAGCCTGGCTTGGAGAATCTTAAGCATTACTTTACTAGCGTGTGAGATGAATGCAATTGTGTGGTAGTTCGAGCATTCTTTGGCCTTGACTTTCTTTGGGATTGGGATAAAAACTGACTTTTTCCAGTCCTGTGACCATTGCTGAGTTTTCCAAATTTGCTGACATACGGAGTCCAACACTTTCACAGCATCATCTTTCAGGATTTGAAATAGCTCAACTGGAATTCCATCACCTCCACTAGCTTTGTTTGTAGTGATGCTTCCTAAGGCCCACTTGAGTTCACATTCCAGAATGTCTGGCTCTCAGTGAGTGATCACACCATCGTGATTATCTGGGTCATTAAGATCTTTTTTGTACAGTTCCTCTGTGTATTCTTGCCATCTCTTAATATCTTCTGTTTCTGTTAGATCCATACCATTTCTGTCCTTTATTGAGCCCATTTTTGCCTGACATGTTCCCTTGGTATCTCTAATTTTCTTGAAGGTATGTACAAGAGAAGGCTCTACACATGGACGTCCCCAGGTGGCCAACAACGAAATCAGATTGTTTATATTCTTTGCTGCCAAAGATGGCAGAGAAGGCAATGGCAACCCACTCCAGTCCTCTTACTTGGAAAATCCCATGGATGAGGAGCCTGATAACCTGCAGTCCATGGGGTCGTGAAGCGTCGGACACGACTGAACGACTTCAGTTTCACTTCTCACTTTCATGCATTGGAGAAGGAAATGGCAACCCTCTCCAGTGTTCTTGCCTGGAGAATCCCAGGGATGGCGGAACCTGGTGGGCTGCCATCTATGAGGTCGCACAGAGTCGGACACGACTGAAGTGACTTAGCAGCAGTAGCAGCAGCCAAAGATGGAGAAGCTGTAAACAGTCAGCAAAATCAAGACTTATAGCTGACTGTGGCTCAGATCATCAAATCCTTATTGCCAAATCCAGACTTAAGTTGAAGAAAGTGGGCAAAACCACCAGACCATTCAGGTATGATCTAAATCATATCCCTTATAATTATACAGGGCCATGCTGATGTGTGGAGCTGTGTCCCCTCCCAGTTATTTGCCTGGGGCAAACTATGGTGGAGGCAGTGATGATCATGGAGACCGCCTTCAAAAGATCCCAGACAGGCACTGCTACACTTGGTGCCCCCAACCCTGCAGCAGGCCACCACTGGCCCACGCCTCTGCTGGAGACTCTTGGACACTCCCAGGAAAGTCTGGGTCAGTCTCTTGTGGGGTCACTGCTCCTTTTTCCTTGGTCCTTGTGCACAAGGTTCTGTTTGTGCCCTCCAAGAGTTTTTTTCCCAGTCTTGTTTAAGGTCTGGCATCTCTAAGGTGGGGTTACTGGTGACCTCCTCCACGAGGGCTTATGCCATACCCAAGTCTGCTGAAACCAGAGCCCCTCTTCCTGTGGCAGTCCACTGCTGGCCTGTACCTCCACCGGAGATGCTCAAACACAGTTCTCTTTCAGTCTCTGTGGAGTCCCACAGTGCACCCAGTAGGTGCACACGAGGTTTGTTTGAGCCCACCGCTCGCTCTGGCACTGCACAGCCGGCAATGAAGGACTGACACAGATTGTCCTAACGTTTTTTAATCTATCTTATTTTTCTCGCTTTTATGAACATCACTGTGGGTATGGTCCTCCTAGCATAAACTTTTCTTTAAGATTTATTGCAATTTACTTATATAGTAGCTTGAATTGTCTCAATTTAATACTTGATTTGTCTGTGTTTTGGTGTTAACAGATGTACGATCTTAGAGGTCAATACAGTATATTGTCCTTTTGGATATGATAATGTAGTGTTTCCTGCCTTGTGGGTTCCTAATTACCATTTATTGGTTGATGATTTATTCATATGTAAATTATCTTATATTCCTAAAATATTTAATATTATTTGCAAGCCAGAGATATGAGCTGATATTGACTTCAGAACTAGGTATGAAAATTGATTTTTAAAAAATTGCTGCAAAAATACAAATATACCACGTGGTGGCACCAAAGACACATCCTTTTTTCAGACTTTGTATTTTACTTGTCTACCAGAAATTATAATTACCCTATTAGCACATAGAAAAATATTTTTAATATCTAGCTGATATTTAAGCTCAGTAGAGTGTTATGGGATGAGCATTTCTTAGTATAGAAATATTCAAAAATATATTTGTATCTTTACTTGTATTTATTTATAAAAGATGTCTTTAAGTTCTAGAACTCTTCTCTACTGTTTTGAAATCAGATTCCTCTTCCTTCACCTCTCTTCCTTAAAATTTCATGAACATTAGAAGCTGTTCTTTGACATTTGGGTTTGGGGATAGAGGTCATTGGTGGCTCACAGGACATTATATTCTGTAGAATGTGGACCTATACCAATTCCAGCTGTTGATGGTACATGCAGTTCTTTTGCAGACAGGCTTCTTAGGCATGTTGCCCAAGTTTAATTTCCATGTGTAAGGTCATACTTAAAGTATGTAAACTGAAACAGATGTTAGTACTCTGAGAATGCATTTGGTGCACAGAAGAACAGTTCTCTAGCCTCTCACTCCACCCCCCACTTTATTTTGAAATCCCTTTTGCATAGAAAAGGGCATCTGGAGAGCCATCTAGTGTCTTTGACCTCTTTAGTGAGTAGCAGTTTATTCCTGGGAAACTGTTGCACCAAATAAATGTTGGAGTTTGCTTTAAACTCCTTTTTTGATAACCATAGGATTTCCTCTCCTTCTCTGTAAGTTTTGCTTATTCTTTACTTAGAAAGATATTCACTAGTAATACAAGTTTTCTTAAACCCAAACTAAATCTCACTGTATTAGCATTTAATAATAACTCTGAACTTTTGTTTTCCTAAAGGTTGGCAGTATTAAATGCAGACTTTTGTGTCACACTTATGTACCTTTTCATTGCTGTGGTGTTTAAGTACTGTATTTAAAAGCATTCTAATATCTGGTTTATGTTGATGATTGCTTATAGAGTTCTAGCCCCACAGAATTTGTGCTTCTAATTGTTTTCCCTCAAAAGGTAGTTATTAACTACTTTTCTTTGTTTTTAATTTATTTCTTATTCCTCCACTCAGATTTCTCTTTTCAAAGATAATTGTTAAGGGCCTACCTCAGGTGTGTGTGTGTGTGTGTGTGTGTGTGTGTTAGTTTCTTAGTCATGTCCAACTCTTTGCAACCCCATGGACTGTAACCCACTAGGCTCCTCTGTCTATGGAACTCTGTAGGCAAGATTACTGGAGTGGATGGGAAGAGAGATAGGAGGAAGGTTTGAAAGGGAGGGAATATGTGTATACCTATGGCTGATTCATGTTGAGGTTTGACAGAAAACAACAAAATTCTGTAAAGCAATTATTCTTCAGTAAAAAAAATAAATTAAAAAAAAAGAATACTGGAGTGGTTTGCCATTTCCTTCTCCTTGGGACCTTTCCAACCCAGGGATCAAACATGGGTCTTCTGCATTATAGGTGGATTATTTACCAACTGAGGTACCAGGGAAGCAGCATGGGAGGCTTAAACAGGATTAAGACAGATCCTTTTCTTAAGGAATAGTCAATATAACAGGAAAGAAGCACAGATTAGTGGTGCTGGGAAAAGTGGTCGTCTATGTGTAAAAGAATGAAACTAGAATACTTTCTAACACCGTACACAAAAATAAACTGAAAATGGATTAAAGACCTAAATGTAAGACTAGAAACTATAAAACTCTTAGAGGAAAACACAGGCAGAACATTTTCCGACATAAATCACAGCAAGATCCTCTATGACCCACCTCCCGGATTAATGGAAAGAAAGACAAAAATAAACAAGTGGGGCCTAATTAAATTTAGAAGTGTTTGCACAACAAAGGAGACTATAAGTAAGGTGAGAAGACAGCTCTCAGAATGGGAGAAAGTAATAGCAACAAAACAACTGACAATTAATTTCCAAAATATACAAGCAGCTCAATACCAGAAAAATGAGCACCCCAGTCAAAATGTGAGCAAAAGAACTAAACAGACATTTCTCCTAAGAAGACATACAGATCGCTAATAAACACATGAAAAGATGCTCAGCATCACTTATTATTAGAGAAATGCAAATCAAAATCACAACGAGATGTCATTTCATGCCAGTCAGAATGGCCATTCATCAAAAAGTCTACAAATAATAAATGCTGGAGATGGTGTGGAGGAAAGGGAACCCTCTTACACTGTTGGTGGGAATGAAAACTTGTACAGCCACTATGGAGAACAGTGTGGAGATTCCTTAGAAAACTGGGAATAGAACTGCCACATGACCCAGCAACCCCACTGCTGAGCACACACCCCAAGGAAACCAGAACTGAGACACGTGTACCCCAGTGTTCATTGCAGCACTATTCACAATAGCGAGGACATGGAAGCAACCTAGATGACCATTGGCAGATGAATGAATGGATAATGAAGTCGTGGTACATATTCCAGTTCAGTTCTGTTCAGTCACTCAGTCGTGTCTGACTCTTTGCGACCCTATGAACTGCAGCACACCAGGCCTCCCTGTCCATCACCAACTCCCGGAGTCCACCCAAACCCATGTCCATCGAGTTGGTGATGCCATCCAGCCATCTCATCCTCTGTTGTCCCCTTCTCCTCCTGCCCCCAAACCTTCCTAGCATTAGGGCCTTTTCCAGTGAGTCAACTCTTCACACGAGGTGGCCAAAGTACTGGAGTTTCAGCTTTAACATCAGTCCTTCCAATGAACACCCAGGACTGATCTCCTTTAGGATGGACTGGTTGGATCTTCTTGCACTCCAGGGTACTCTCAAGAGTCTTCTCCAACACCACAGTAATGGAATATTACTCAGCTATAAAAAAAAAAAGTGCATTTGCATCAGTTCTAATGAGGTGGATGAAACTGGAGCCTGTTATACTGAGTGAAATAAGTCAGAAAGATAAAGACAAATACTGTATGTTAACATATATACGGCATTTAGAAAGATGGTGCCAGTGATTCTACATGCAGAACATCAAAGGAGACACAGATGTAAAGAACAGACTTTTGGACTCTGTGGGAGAAGGCGAGGGTGGGATGATTTGGAGAATCGCATTGAAACGTGTATATTACCGTATGTAAACTAGATGAGTGCAAGTTCGATGCATGAAGCAGGGCACCCAAAGCCAGTGCTCTGGGACAACCCAGAGGGATATGGTTTGAAGGGAGATGGAGGTGGTTCAGGGCACATGTATACCTGTGGCCAATTCATGTTGATGTATGGCAAAAACCATTACAATATTGTAAAGTAATTATCCTGTAATTAAAATAATTAATCAAAAAATTTTCTGACCACACAGAAGAGCCAACAACATAAGCTAGGGGAAATAAAGAAGACTTTATAGAGGCGATGTTATTGGAGGTAATCAAATTAACAAAGATCAAACACAAAGAACAAATACTGAAAGCAGCAAGGGAAACACAACAAACAACACACAAGGAGAATCCCATAAGGATAACAGCTGATGTCTCAGTAGAAACGCTTCAGGCCAGAAGGGAATGGCAGAACATACTTAAAGTCATGAAAGAAAATAATCTACAACCCTGATTACTGTACCCAGCCAGGATCTCATTCAAATTTAAGGAGAAATCAAAAGCTTTACAGACAAGCAAAAGCTGAGAGAATTCAGCAACACCAAACCAGCGCTCCAACAAATGCTAAAGGATCTTCCCTAGACAGGAAACACGGACAGGGTGTATAATTTCAAACCCAAACAATAAAGTGAATGGCAACGGGATCATACTTATCAGTAATTACCTTAAATGTAAACGGGTTGAATGCCCCAACCAAAAGACAAAGATTGGCTGATTGGATACAAAAACAAGACCCCTATATATGTTGTCTACAAGAGACCCACCTCAAACCTAGGGACACATATAGACTGAAAGTGAAGGGCTGGAAAAAGATATTCCATGCAAATAGAGACCAAAAGAAAGCTGGAGTAGCAATACTCATATCAGATAAAGTAGACTTTAACATAAAGGCAGTGAAAAGAGATAAAGATGGACATTACATAATGATCAAAGGATCAATCCAAGAAGAAGATATAACAATTATAAATATATATGCACCCAACATAGGAGCACCACAATATGTAAGGCAAATGCTAACAAGTATGAAAGGGGAAATTAACAATAACACAATAATAGTGGGAGGCTTTGATACCCCACTCACACCGATGGATAGATCAACTTAACAGAAAATTAACAAGTGAATTACCTTCTATGTGAACCAGTAAAATACATTATTGACTAAAAATTTATGCACTTCTATATATATTCATATATTTTTGCTTTGTTAAGTAAACATAAAAAAGCATCACTGAATTTGTCATTGTATTTTATCAAGTCCATAGATATTTAGCTTCTAGATTAAAAAATGAAGCTTTAGTGAAAAGTGTGTATAATGCATTTGTATACCTATAATGTGAAAAAAGTGTTAGCTGCTCACTTGTGTCTGACCCTTTGTGACCCCATGGACTGTAGCCCGCCAAGTTCCTCTGTCCATGGGATTCTCCAGGCAAGAAAACTGGTATGGTTGCCATACCTATCTCTAGAGGATCTTCCTGACCCAGGGGTCAAACCCCAGTATCCTGCATTGCAGGCAGATTCTTTATCATCTGAGCCACCAGGGAAGCCTATTCTTATGAAACATATGTATAATTATATTTTTGTGTTGTAACTGATAATTTAGCCTTTATTAATGGCCAACTTAGATGGCTAAATGATAGCTCTTGTGTATGTTAAATGTAACAGAAATAATTCTCTGGATAGTGTTTTCCTCACAAAAACAAGTTCAAAATGAATGTGGAGAAGTTTATATTCAAAAAATAAATTCTATGCTATTTTTGTTGAGCTAGCTTTTAGAATCATTGAAAGGTGTTTTAGGAGCTCTGTGTTTCTTTGATACATAATGCTATTTTACTATTTCTATAAAAATAAGTTAAATTTCCCTAATTCTGGTTTTAGTATTTGTTTTATCCTCAAAGATACATCTTGTGGTCTTGCCATTATAGTCTATAGTTGCATGGCAATAAGTGATGTCATTTATTGGGATGTATGTGGATATTGGAATCTGCCCTGAAAGTATTTTATGTATATTATTTTTCTACTGGAACAACATAAAACATATTTTTAATTTAAGAGGGAATCATTCATGTTGCTCTCTGACATTTAATGTCTGATATTGAACTTACTTGATTTTCAGCTTGAACTATAGTTCTAAAACAAATAGATTTTTAGTAGTTTATTTTCCATTTTAAAGTTTCCCTCATACTGTGGTTAGGGAGTGGATAGAAAACTATTACGACATTCTTTATGTTTTCTAGTCTGTTTGAGAGACCATAAACGGTAAAACTTCAGTAGTTTCATTTATGGAAGTCAATTGAAAAAATAATTGCCTAATAGTTTAGTCACAAATTCAGTCTTATAAAGGGGTGTTATAGAGATGGTATTTTTATTTTAATATTAAAACAATTCTATCTTCAGAGTGAAGTTAACAGTTTTTAAGGAATTAAGTCGTAGTTTTAATCTGAATTTTTTCAGTTACTTAGGGTTTCCCACTTCACTTCCCAATTAGTAGAATGTAAATCTCATTTCCAGATCTTCTTGAGAAAGTATTAAGGAGAAACTAAAGATAATGTCCTTGTTTCATTAATCTCTTGCACAATATTGTAAGATGAACAGTGCTAATTGAGCAATTAAACTTACATTTCTGATTGACTAGGGCATATATTCTGGCATTGAGGGAGTATTAAAAAATCAATAAAATGTAAGGGTGTTTCTGTAATTCTGTGAGCAGAATCTATCTTGTGTTATTTTGTGAGTATAATTTTCTGTTGAAACAAAGAAATATAGGTGACTTTCAGAAAGAAGTTTTACTAAACAAAAATAAATGCCATGAAGTGAAAATTTTATAAACACAGCATCAAATAAGAGTGGATTCATGCTGTTTTTCAAGTGAAAGACTGTAGTCATAAAAAATTAAGCTTCTGAAGTACTCAGACCATGGATACCCTCAGTTATTTCATTTTCCTTTGATTGCTTCCAACCTGGGCTTCTACAATCAAAGTCAAGAGGACCAGTTGAATAAATAATCCAGTTCATTACATCAAAACATCTGAAAGATTTACCAATATTCCTGGATAACTCAGGATAATATGATTAAATGATTATGTCTGTATTTATGTGGAGTGCCTTTCATCCCTATATTGCACTGTGGTTCAGATCTACATGGGTCAAAGAAATAGCAGAGATGGTGATTGTTTCTTGTATGGCTTCTATCTTGTGTTTAGAAAGATGATTCAAAGTAAGACCAGTGACACAAAGATAAATTACTGTATATCTGAATAATCCTATAATTATATATATAATTTTATAATTTATACAATTATATAATGTATTATCTATAATATATTATATAATTAAATATATAATATATAATATAATTTATAATATAATTTTATTATATTCCAATGCCTATTGATATAAAAATTCCTATTTACTTTTTGAGATGTAATTGACATGTAACATTTTGTACATTTAAAATCCGCAGTGTGTGATCAAGTAGGCTTTATCCCAGGGATGCAAGGATTCTTCAATATTCGCAAATCAATCAATGTAATACACCACATTAACAAATTGAAAAATAAAAATCACATGATTATCTCAATAGATGCAGAGAAAGCCTTTGACAAAATTCAACATCCATTTATGATAAAAAC